>JAAAKM020073195.1:145790731-145803235 GCA_010016025.2 Alatinidae sp. Z8VKAUB7J3
TCCAGGTCGCCGATTACGGTCTCGTTGCCGACCTTTTCGATGTTCTGCCGGAGCTTGAAAAGGCGCTCTGACCCGTTGGCAAACGGGGCCGCATAGCCCTCTTCGCACCTGCAAAAAAATGATTGGCCGGGCTGGACGTTGTCAGCCCGGCCAATTAGTTTGTGCGCGGTTCATTACAGGGAATTGAGGTTATGGCCGGCTCGATCAAATCAGTTGGTATTGTTGGTGCTGGCCAGATGGGCAGCGGCATCGCCCATGTCTGCGCCGTGGCCGGCTACGATGTCCTGCTGCACGATGTCTCCGAAGCCAAGATCAATGACGGCATGGCCACGATCAACGGCAACATGGCCCGCCAGGTCAAATCGAAGCGCATTACCGAGGAGAACCGCGACAGCGCGCTCGGCCTGCTCGGCACCGGTGCCAAACTGAGCGATCTCGGTGACTGCGATCTGGTTATCGAGAGCGCCGTCGAAGACGAGGCCGTAAAACGCGAGATCTTCACCGCGCTCTGCCCGACGCTGAAGGAAGGCTCGCTGATCGCCTCCAACACCTCGTCGATCTCGATCACCCGCCTCGTTCCGAGAGGGGCCGACGCGCATGGTGTCCCGCGGCGTGCGCAGCATCGCCCGGTAGAAGTTCGTCGTCGAGCCGTGCTTGCCGCGGTGAGTCGTGACCTCGACGTCGAGGACCGGCGGCGACTCGCGCCCGTCCCCCAGGTGCGTAATGAACGGGATCCCGAAAGCCTTGTAGGTCTTGCGGGCGCTGACCCGCGTCAGGCGGATGTTCACGCTGTAGGTCAGGGCGTAGAGGAAGACGACCGCCAACGCCGCGACCAGGCCGCCGAAGAACTTCATCTCCATCGAGCCCATGGCGAACAGGACGCCCGCCGCGATGGTCGCGACCGGCAGGCCCAGCATGCACAGCAGCCGCGCGGCCGGCGTGGTCACCTCCCGCACGTGCAGCAGGTCCGGCCCTTCGCGCCAGGCCTTGAGGGGCGGGCTGTCGTAGATCGGCCGCCCCCGCGCCATGGGCTAGTTGAGGCGCCGGTGGGTCCCGCCGACGGCCTCGATGTCGATCCCGTCCTCGAGCAGGCGCTCGCGGTAGGCCGTGTAGCCGCCCTCGAAGAAGCGCGCGTGGCCCGCGCCGTCGAAGTGCAGGATGTGGGTCGCCAGGCGGTCCAGGTAGAACCGGTCGTGGCTGATGACCATGGCCACGCCCTCGAAGCGCGCCAGGGCGTCCTCGAGCACGCGCACGGTCGGCAGGTCCAGGTCGTTGGTCGGCTCGTCCAGCAACAGCAGGTTGCCGCCGGTCTTGAGGGTCTTCGCCAGCTGCACGCGGTTGCGCTGGCCGCCGGAGATCTGGTTGAGCCGCTTCTGCTGGTCCTGGCCGCGGAAGCCGAACAGGCTGACGTAGGCGCGGGCGTTCATCGTGCGCTTGTCGAGCTTGACCTCGTCGTTGCCCTCGGAGATCTCCTCGTAGACCGACTTCTCGTCGTCGAGGGCGGCGCGGCTCTGGTCGACGTAGCAGAACTGCACGGTCTTCCCGAGCTTGACCGATCCCGCGTCCGGCTCCTCCTGGCCGATGAGGATGCGGAAGAAGGTGGTCTTGGACGAGTAATGGAAAATATCACCCTTTTGTCAGTCAATCTCTCAGTCCAAACAGTACAGTTGTAGAAGTGGTGACCTTAAGACCATGTGTCAACTCAGCTAAAATGCAACGAGGTCTAGTGGGTTCCTTTTCAGTGAAGTTGACAGAAATTGAAAAGGGATTTTAATTTTCATCAATAAAAAATCAAGAATCTGCACGGGCGTAATTAAATCGCATCAGTAAGGCTTACTTTTGAAAGGGTAGGTTAAATATAAGAAATTTACAAGAAAATTTGTGGGGTCTGCAGCATCCTATTCTCTGTTTATAATCGCCAGAATTGATTAAGCGTAAAAGGCTACCCGAAGGTATCTAACCGTTTAGAGTAGAAAATACGTACGTAGTTTGAAAGCCACTTCAGTCAGATTTATAATTGACTGGGCATAGAAAAATTCAGAAATTCTGAAGAAAAATTCTTTGTTCGGAATAATAGTATTCGCCGACCATCAACATTAGACATATTTATTAGAACATATTCCTTTGGTTACTGATCAAAAGAAGCATGTGTCTGACAGTGATATAGAAGTATTTACCATTTATGGTCGATTTTGTGCTGTGTAAGGAAATGCTCAGTTGTTCAGTTGACCAAAGGTAACAGTATGGTCTTTCATACCATATGAGGAATCACGAGACAAATATATGCAGCCAAGACTAAACGAAAGAATCATAGCTTGATTGGTGAAAGCTCGTGATAGTTTACTATTTACTATTGCTACCACTACTAACAACTCACTGCAGCACCAGGCCACCTGATGCCAAGACAGCTTGGAATGCTCCTCTTCCATCCCAATCAATTCAAAGCCTCTTTTTTACACCGTCCCAGGAAGTTCCCATCTCCCTTAAATCTTTCTTTATGACTTTCTCCCACCCCAAACAAGGACGACCTGTTTTCCGTTTAGCCCTAAACGGTTGGCCAAAAAGGACAGTCTTTGGCACTCTGTCATCCTTCATCCGCAGAACAGGCCCTAGCCATCTCAACGTTTTCTTGTTGTACCCCCCCATCGAATCCAACAACCGAAACATCGCCGGGGACATCTAGCCCGACCGAGCGGACGACTTTGACGAAGCTAATTGCGGACTCATCGCAGGCACAATAGACGGCTGTCGGACGATGTTCGATCGACAGAAACGCGTGGCCAGCCTTCGCGCCTGCGGCAAAACTGTAGCCTGCGGGAATGCGAATTATGTCGGATGCTGAAAACCCCGCATCGGCCAGTCTTTTGGTGAAACCGGCGGACCGTTCGACCTCGTTGAAATTGCCTTCGGGTCCGGCGACGTAGCAAAAACGGCGGTGGCCCAAATCGATAAAGTGTTGGGCGATTTCGGCAGATACCGCCCGTTCGTTGACCACCACTTGCGGAACTTGCAACCCAGGAATGGCTGAAGCAAGCGTAACGATGGGCAGGTTTAGATCGCCCATGGATCTGTCGCGCGCTACCGGCATTCGACCGGACAACAGCAGGACACCGTCGATCTGCCCCGACGCCGCCAAGTTAACGTAACGTTCCTCGCGTTCGATGAGATTGTCGAGATTGCCGATGATCAGATCGTAGCCGGCAGCGACAAGTTCATCGTCAATGCCGCGCAGCACCTCTGGCCAGAAGGCGTTCACCACGTTGGGAACGACCACAAGGATGGTCATCGATTTTTGCGAACGAAGATTGCGGGCTGCTTTGTTCGGCGTGTACCCGGTCTCGGACACAGCCTTAGAAACCTTTTGCAGAAATCGCTCGCTCACCTGATCGGGATTTGCCAAGGCCCGACTGACGGTTGCGGTCGATACGCCCGCGCGCTTGGCAATATCCTGGATCGTCACATTGGTCTTCGGTGACTGTCTCCGGCCATGTCGTTGGCGCATTTGTTTCTCACGTCCGGGTCAAGGCGACTGATCTTCGGTTTTCGATAATCACCGGTGGACATTCGCCAATTGACGGCTGAATGTTCAGCAGGTGAATTTGCTACTTGTAATCGATTACTGTAATCCTCCAAGTCATCAAACTTGTGAGAAATAAGGCTATGATACTGATTGCAAAAAAATAATAATCGAATCAAATTCAAAACGAGCATAAATCATCAAGAGTAGGACTGACACACTCAGTGCCTTCTGAAAACTAGAGCATAACTTACACTTTTTCACTTTTTCAAATTTAATAAATAAAAACCTATTAAGCCCTTAAGGAATAAATATCACTATGTGTATAGTAAACTATCATTCCACATTCATTTGTTGTTTAAAGTAATTTAGATAGCAGATATATACCAGATATAATAGAAATAAAATATATCGACCCGCTTGCTGGCATTTGGCATCTTTGATGTTGGATGTTTTTTATAAGCCCAATCTTATGTTAGATTTTAATCTTATTACAAAATATCCGACAATTTGATTTCCTTACTAAAACAGACACATTAAAAATCCTCTGAAATTCTATCCAAACCAAATACCAGAAATTTTTCACCGGAGATACTTTTTCAGCCTTCTACATTTTTATTATACGGAGTTAGTAAACTAGGTGGCCAAGCCATTTATATTTTAAGTCCAGTCACTCATAGCCATTATAGAATAATTCTTATACTTATCTATAGCAGTCGTTTTGAAACTTATTTAGAAACAGCACCCCATTTTACCCACAAAACATTTTAGGAACCCCTTCTCAGTTACCGGTACTAAGTTAACTATAGCTAAAATATAAACAAAATTGCTAGTCCTAAAGTGAAACGGTTGTTTTATTTTTCTCTTGGCCGGCCACGTAACCCCTAGAAAAAATTTCGTACCCCCATTGGGTACGCGTACCACACTTTAAGAACCACTGATCTAGACTATACTAAAAATCCAAAAGCTAAATCTTTTAAAAGGGTTCCTTTTAATGATTATACAAGTCAAAACCCAATTTGCAAATGCAATATGCGACATGCATTACCATTTACTTTCTATATAGAGCCTGAGCCATTCATTGTAAATGATCTAGCTTGAAATGTTTCTTGCAATTGTGATTTTATTTAGAGTTAAGCCTTTTTGAGTACCTCCTCCCCATCAAAGTTTGGCCAAAAAAATAAAAGGTTTGATTGTTTGGTAAGGCTAATGCATAATATTCATGCAACTCCAGGTCCCGTGGAACCTGAGATCAAATCTTGAGCTCTCTATTATCCACCTGATTTCAATCCCACTGAGATACCAAAGGGTTACTTCGGTTTTGGCTTTTTATTCCTTGTACTTCTCCACTGGGACAGGGTAGAGTAGGTAATGGTGAGAACTGGCAAAAGAAGTAGAAGGGGGTGAAGGCGAGACATCAGGGAAGCATTACCGAATTTGGGATGCCAAGCTAAAAGTTTATACTAATCTTTTGCAGATTCCCAAAAATTTCTTGTGCTGTTGAATCGCTAAAAATAGATTCGTTTTGAGAGGTCGTGCATGGCGTTGATTTTGTGTCAGAAAAGTCTTTAGTTACTCATTGGTAGAGTTTCTGTGATTTTGCACAATTATCATTGGTAATATCGTCTGTCGGGTATTAAAAGGACGTATCTCCATAGATGTAAATTTTCAGAAGAGCAAAAAAAGAAAACACTTCACAACTTTTATATTTTCCTTCAAATAATTGTGAAACAGAAAGGGATTGGTATGTGAAGTCAGTTCGTATCAATTCGTCTTTGTTTTACGGTTATTAGAAGGGAAATCAAAAAGATGTGAGGTTTTTAGTTTGCTCTTCTAAAAATCTTCAATTATGGAGATACGTCCTTTTGATACCCAACCGACGATATGCTCTTTTAAATTCTCGAAATGTTAAAAAGTGATAGAAAAAGGTAAGTTTGTTGTGCATCCACAATATTATTTGGGTCTGATAATATAAATACTGCAAATTATGTCAATGATACTCAGAAACAAAATAAATATTAGATAAGCTCTAATTATATATATATTTCGTTAGATAACAGTCTTTTCGCTTTTGTCCTTTTCTTAAAAAATAGAAACACACGCAAGCCGTCAATTCTCCATTTTCTCAAAAGTATTTATCTCTGTTCTATCTCTCCATCCTTATCAGGCACCTTCTCCATCACTCTTTCACTTTGTAGTGATACACATTTTTCTTGATTAGCTGTTTCTCTCCGGCCGCTTTCTGGGCCGCACGAAGTTCGTCCAGCCTTTCCTTGGAGCAGTAACAACGGTAAGCATGACCGTCGGCTAAGAGTTGATCGATCACCTCACGATAGCGTTCAAAGCGATGTGTTTGAAAGACCGGTTCTTGATCAGCTTCCAGCCCCAGCCAATTCATCCCTTCAAAAATTGCGTCGATGGACGCTTGAGTGGATCGCTCACGATCCGTATCTTCGATGCGCAGCAGGAACTCGCCACCGTGGCGGCGCGCAAACAAATAGCAAAACAAGGCTGTACGTGCCCCGCCGACATGGAGGTAGCCGGTAGGGCTCGGGGCAAAACGGGTCCGAACGCTCACGATAGTGCTCTCAAAAGAAGGCGCCGAATGATACCAGAGAAGGCATAATCTGACCCGGCTTTGCGATGATCGATCTGACCCGTAATGGGTGCCCTCAGAGCCGGCCACCAACAGCCGCTCTTCTCACAACATGGCAACAGGCATTTGACCACATTTTTCTGGCACGATTATGAAACCTTCGGCGTCGATCCGCGCCGTGACCGCCCGGTACAGTTTGCCGGGGTGCGCACCGATCTGGCGCTGAACGAGGTCGACGAACCTCTGTGCATCCTGTGCCGTCAAACACCCGACTACCTGCCCCATCCCGAAGCGGTCATGGTGACGGGTTTGACGCCGCAGGCGGCAAAGGACGGCTTGAGTGAGCGGGAGTTTGCCGCGCGCATCCACCACGAACTGGCCACCGCCGGCACCTGCACCGTGGGCTACAACAGCATTCGTTTTGATGACGAGGTGACGCGCTTCCTGCTCTACCGAAACTTCTTTGAGGTGTACACGCGGGAGTATCAGAACGGCAATTCCCGCTGGGACCTGATCGACGTGGTGCGTTTGTGTTACGCACTACGCCCTGAAGGCATCGAGTGGCCCCAGCGAGACGATGGCACTCCCAGCTTTAAGCTTGAGCACCTGACGGCCGCCAACGGCATCGATCATGGCGCCGCCCACGATGCCCTGGCGGATTCTATAATATGGAAGCTGATGGAGCCCGGCGGTAATGTTTTACCGCCTGAAGACATACGAGAATAAGAATTCATATATTATATGAATTCTTATTCTCGTATGTCTTCTAAACGCAGACAATTTGAGCCTTTTCTTGATGTCTCGAAGCACAAATAGACCTTAAATTAGAAGTAGCTCCTTTGAAAACTTACGTTTTTTTATTGTGCCTTTAACTTTTGCCTCAGCATGTCTTTTGTCATTATTAAAGATATATCGTCGAATCTTTGTTTCTTTTAATTGTTCAGGTGGTGGGACAAAAACTTCTTATTTTGCCTCGGTTTGTCTTTTGTCATTATGAAAGACATATCGCAGAACCTTTGTTTCTTTTAATTGTCCAAGTGGTGGGACAAAAACTTCTTCTTTTAATCACGTTGCTTTAAAAAATGTTTTCTTTTTTAAGGTTTTTGAATTGTTGTAATCCCTTGTTAAATGTATGCACATATTTTTGTAATTACAGGTGCTTTGCTCTTTATGCAATTTAATATCTTTTAATACTAAATTCTTTTTAAAGACATTTGATTATTGCAGCTAGTCCAATTTTTAACAATAAAATGCACTAAGCTTTAACCTTTTGGTTTTCTTTTTTAAGGTTTCTGAATTGTTGTAATCCCTTGTCAAAATAGAGAATCATCATTTGTAACAATTGAAAATTCTCGTTTTTTGGGACTTCTTACTGATGTTAAATAATTGATTACGTTCAAACCTGTAAACTTAATCACGTAGCGATTTGAATTTATCTAACGAAAAAACTAACTAATTTAAAAATTTTCAGGTATTTTTGTAGTTTGAATTAAAACATTAAAATCATTGCTCAGGCACCGTCAAATACACAAATATTTTTGTAATTACCAGTTTTTTTGCTCTTTACGCTATTTAATGTCTTTTTTTACTGGCACATCCAAAAATATTTGATTATTACTGTAAGTCCGATATCTAACAACGATTTCTACTAAGTTTCAACTTTTGATTTTCTTTTTTAAGGTTTTTGAATTGAAAAAAAGACAAAAACAAACGATGAGGAGATCACAGTAAAATAAAAACCCACATCTCAGGAATTAAAAAGCTAATAATGCGGAATAATATAAAATTTAAAATCAAAATTAAACTAATTTAAGACAGTAAAATGAAAAAAACTCAAAAATCCAGCCACTCACCCGAAAACCAACAACTAACAGTAAGTTCTCATTAAGATGCTAGACAAGTGATAAGCTCCTTGTTCTTGCCTTTTTAAATTTATTTGGTTTACATCGTTCGCATTTTCACTCAGAAAATGGAATATTGCTTAAGAAGGGAAACATTTGTTCTCTCAAAATGTTCGTTTTGTTTCATCCAGTATAACCTTCTAAAACCCCATTCCATCTTTTCTTTCTCTTTGTTTTTTTATTTTTGCGATGGCAGGCCAAAGTGGTTTGCAAAATTATCATTAAATGGATAAAGTAGATAGCAAACCTTATTTACGTCCAAATAAAATAAAACATCAAATATGATACTAAACTAAAATAATACGTAAGCAAATCAATTTTATAACAGTTATTTTACCTTGACTTAAGTTGGATATACTGTCGAAGCAGTCTTCTCCTTCTGAATTCACACTAAAATGTAATGAGGCACTGCTGCTAACGCCACTAGAGCTGAAGGATATCATAGAATCAGCCAGCCCAGAGGAAGATGGGGTTAAAGTTGTTTGCTGATTTGATCCTATATGCTGGCCGTAATTCAAAGAAAATCTTTTTTGTATGGAGGCGTCCTTACAATCTTGTCTCTGAAAATATTGATGAAGTAACTATGGGTAATATAAATTCGAGGAACAAAATGACATCCTTGAATTTTCAAATAATACAATTTTTTATTTTCAAAATTGTTTTATAGAAAAGGCTAGATACACACAATTTTCTGTAAACTTTCAAGACATTTTTTCTAGCAAGAACGATCTAACGGATAATCACATTTAGTGAATTAGAAACAATAAAATTTTTAAAAAACAACATTATCGTATGTCCAAAACAAATGCCGTATAGATTCAAATATTTTAACTGCCCCTGTCCACTCCCCACTCAAACAAATTCTTAATTTTAGTTCTGTGACTAATTAAATAGCGAATGGCCCAATAGGGCTTTCGTGTGATAAATCTGTCTATCTATTTATTCTAACTATATAGCGAGTTTGGGTTGAAATTAGATGAACCAAGATGTAAGGGATCGGATCAAAATTAATTATAGAAAGTTTATTTTCAAATCTAAATGGAAGAATAACTTAAAGAGAGATTATTTGTTTATCATAGGAGTTTTCTTATAAATATTACGGAAATGTTAGTTATGTTTCTTAGTTTTCTTATTACTTTTTATGTTTTCTTAGTTATGCTTCCAATAGTGCTTCAGATTTATCTTCTTTTGCTATGTTACCCCTTGCTTATTTAAGTCTTGGATAGTTCTGATTGAAATACTTGAAAAATAACTAAGAATAGCAGAACGAAAGGCAGAGCATAAAATTGCCTATTCATTCTATTTTTAGAGTCACCTGCTGTGCATATCTCAGGTGAATTTATTAATGAAGAAATAATGAAACGAAAAAATGAGTTGTGCAATACATTACGGTTTTTTCCTCGTGAAAAATATATGAAACAAGTGAATTTAAATGGTTATAAATAATGCATAAAGTACATGAAGTTCAAGACTGAAATAAAACCCTTCTTAATTTCCATCCACTTATATTACTTATTTCATTAGTCGCTCTTTTCGTCCTCATTTTCTATCCGCTTATCTCAGCGTTGTTACTAAAGTTATTTAGTCTCTTTTCACAGTTCGAACAAAGATGGCAAATGTAGCTTGCTTTTCTACTCTAACATAATGACACAGGAATTTCTAGTGAATCTCTCTAAGATTCAGTCTGTATTCAATTCCTAGAAACTAAGGACAGGAAAAGAATGTTTAAAATATTTATGTTACTTGCTTATTATTTCATTATTAATTTTTGAGTTAGTTTATTGACAATAACTCAAAATGTCGAAAATGGAAATAGTATAAATAATTTATCTATAATAGAATTAAAAAATAGATAACAATCGATGTTGTTTCAACTTTTGAGTTGCCAACTCCAACCAACTTTTATGAAATATCTAAAGATGGGTTATACTGCTTGGTATTAATTTGCTTTTTAGGCAGTTCGAATGTCTCATAACAAGAATTCACAAGCGACATAGAGAATTTTGTACACTTACATTTCCCTAGAGGTGATATAAACCCAATTTCGGATCTATACCCGAGGAGCGGGCCAGGACTACATACTCATGGGAACGCGAACACGATTCAGCTATATGTGAAAGACCAATTCAATAATCCCACGTCGTAGGGAAATAAAGTTCCGATGGATCACAGCAGTTTCTGCAAGCAATTTCACAGGAATAAATTTTGAGAGGATAAAAATATGGACACTCAAGAGAGTCCTAATGGAGACGAAGCCATGGATTTGGAATTAATCTCAATAGAAAAATTATAAAGTTTGATAGGATTGTTCGGACATAGTACTCATTAGGCCATTTTTAATCTGCTGATATTCTCTCCTTTACCAAGGATTGACGTTTCCTAATAAGAGTCTTAGACACTGGAGACTTGAGAAATTGATTAGTCTATGAAGTCTCGCACATTAATCTGCCTTAGCAGCTACAGCAATAGAACACATTCTTGGAAACTGGTAGACCTGTTAAAGGTTTTTCAGTCCAGAGGCCCGATACGAACACTGTTAAGAATTTGATGGAAGGGGATGCGCATACAGGGTGCCTGGGATGCTAAAAATGTACATCAATCGTAAACTTTCTGAGCGGAGACTATTCTGACAGATTTTGGTACTACTTCCTCCCCTCCGTACAGGCAAATTTACAAATAATATATTTTTTTTTAGCTCAAAATCATTTTTCAAATATATGGGAGCTATAATCCCCAGAATTTCCATTCTTAAAGGTTAGAAAAACTATATTCCTTCCTATACTTGTAATGATTACATTGCTAGTTTTTTTTATTATTATTATTGATTCACAGTCTCATATTTTACCACAGCAGATCTAAAGAAACAACCAATTTTCCTCAAAAAAAAGTAGCTTTTGTAATTTGAATCGTTAAAAATACTTTAAAATTCCTCATTTTAAATTAAATGAAGCAACCAAGTTACGCAAATAGTCAACTTACCTTCAATTCTGCCAACTGGATTAGGAATAAAAACTCGTAGTCCTTTAAATATTGTTTTCCCTCACTCCAGTCAAGAGCCACTTTCAATGCCAGAGTTGATTTTCCATACCCTGGTGGCCCTTCCAAAAGTAATTTTACACCACAAAGATCCTACAGAAAACCTGTGGTTAATATTCTTATGGTAGGACGCGACAGCCTGGTGAAAACCCGAGTATGCTCGGGTAAATACCTTGAAAATATTTATGTTTGACAAAGACTCGGTAAATAGCGAAAAATAACCTATGCATAAATTATAGATAACTGCGTTTCTGGTGCAAAGTCAATAGAAAGGTTTTCAATCAGGTTTATTTTCTTTTTGGTAAAGGATCCCAGCGAAAAATAACGTGAAAAATAGCATCTACAGGCTATAGTTAGACCAAACGTAAGTGAACTTCAGTCGCCCCAAACATCCAGCAACAAATCTTGGTGCATTTATTATCAAATTTTCTCGGAAAAGGGCAAGCGGAAACAGTTTGGGCAGGCCTTGGGTCAAATCGATCAGCACAATGTCCAAATCCCTCGCAAGTTGCCTGTGTTGAAAGCCATCGTCGATCAAATAGATTTGGATGTCGAAATCCGCAGCGGCCTGAGCCGCCTGAACGCGACTAGGGCCGACGCAAACCTTGGCTTTAGGATGGCGTTTGGCGATCATCATGGGCTCATCACCGAACTGCCGCCAATTTCCATCGGGATCTACGAGCCGCGTAGATTTAGGTTTTTCTCGACCATAGCCGCGACTGAGCACGCCAACGCGAAGGTTGTTGGCGAGAAGTCTCGCGGCCAAGTCTGCGCAAATGGGGGATTTTCCCGTTCCACCCATGGACAGGTTTCCAATGGAAATGACAGGCCTAGGCAAGGTTTGGATTTTGAAAATACCTTTGTCAAAACACCAGTTACGAACGGTGATCCAGCAAAACCAAATACACCTCCGGCATCGGCAGGTTCGTATAGCGCATGATCTCGTCGATTTCCACCGGGGTCGGTCCCAATGCATCAACAATGCGGGACCTGCTTGCGTCAGTAACTTCGGTCGGTAGCGGCGCCGGGTCGGGGACCGCCACTTCCGGCGCGTCGAAATTCAGCCTTGCCTGTGGCTCATCAATCAAAGGGGCCAGGGCCTCGAGGACATCAGCCGGTCCGGTCGTCAAAATCGCGCCGTCCTTGATCAGGTTGTTGGTCCCACGGGCGCGCGGGTCGAGCGGAGAGCCAGGAACGGCAAAAACCAGGCGACCGAGCTCACCGGCCAAACGGGCGGAGATTAGAGAACCGGACTTCTGTGCCGCTTCGATAACGACCAGTCCGAGCCCGATTCCCGCTACAATCCGATTGCGGCGCGGAAAATCTCGGGCTCGTGGTTCCCAGCCGAATGGCATTTCACTGACCGCCGCGCCCCGCTCGACCAGCTCGTCCAAAAGGGGAATGTTTTGCGACGGATAAGGACGGTCGAGTCCGCCAGCAAGCACTGCTATGGT
>JAAAKM020073195.1:145803245-145819818 GCA_010016025.2 Alatinidae sp. Z8VKAUB7J3
TGCTATGGTGCCAGTTGCCAGGGATGCTCGATGGGCTTCCGCATCGATCCCGCGAGCCAGTCCGGAAGTCACCGAATATCCTGCCTTGCCAACGCCGTTTGCCATGCCCCGTGCCATCTGCATTCCGGTTATCGATGCGTCGCGGGAGCCGACGATGGAGACCGACGGGCTTGAGAGCACCTCCATCTGCCCGCGCACGGCAAGAAGTGGTGGCGCGCCTTCAGACCAACGCAGGGCATTGGGATAGGCAGCATCTGCTGAGGCGACAAAACGACAGCCGAGCTTGTCGGCATGCTCCCATTCGGCTTCAGCCCGATCCATTGGGCAGATCCGCAATTGCCGGCCGGCTCCGCCTCGACGTGAGAGATCGGGGAGCGCCTCCAGGGCTGTTTCCGCTGATCCGAATCGTTCAATCAGCCTGTGGAAGGTGACAGCGCCGACATTTTCGCTGCGCGCCGTTACATTTAGCTTACCGGGCGGTACCCGCTTTACTACTTCTTCTCTTTGGGCAAATGCCAAAATATTCTAGTCCGTAAGTCCTTAATAGACAGCGCAACGGTGCACAATAAAAAGAAATTCAATGTTCCAAGGTATTAAAATTGTAAATGCATTTATTTATATATTTATTATTTATATTTCTATTTATGCAAATTCCCAAGGGAAATTTATTGATTAAGTCCCAAGGGAATTCACGCTCAAATATCAAAACTGTCAATTAGCCAGCAAATAAAAATAAATTAGATTATAATTAATTTTCAATAAATTTCCATAGGGAAATCACACAGGTTTAATCTTTATGTATTAATAGGCTATATCCAAAAAGAAGCTGTTTAAGTAACGAACTCTCAAATAAGACTGAATTCATATGCTGCTTGATTTATTTTGAAGCTCTGTTTCGTGTTCATATTTCGACTGTGAAAAGAATCGAATATTCGAAAGATCCTAATACGCTTAGAAGTATGACATTCTTCATACTCATTTGTTTGGAGGAGAGGTAGACATGGTCTTGACATGAAGCGTTTCAAGCAAGATTTGCTAGCATATAGTATGAACTGTTAGAATGAAATTTAAGAAGATTCAACTTTTGTCCTAATTTTCTGCTACCCAGAAATTCGAAAGTTTCTAAGGCAGGAAATGAAAGCACGGGACAGTAGGGATATATTTATAACTATTCAAGGACAGCTTTTCTATGCTTTCGTTTGAAATGTTATCGTATCCCAGTGCTTCCAGGTAGTCATTAAAATTCTTTTAGCCATTAAATTAGCATTTCCAGGTTTCCATTAAAATGAACTTTTGCATTATCCTGCGACGTGCTCAGAGGAGGAGTACAGAACCCATGTTCTCGGGGTCTCTTGCAGTTTTAAACATCGTACTTTTAAAAAGTAATTTTTAAATATAGTTCTTGGCTTTTAAATAAAAAAATTCGAATATTATATAAATCTTGATGTATAAATAGTATGTCCTTTTTTCTGTTGTTTTTTTTTGTGAATGTTAACGGTACATTAGCCGACGACGAGCATCAGAGTGTGAAAGCGCATCTTGCGCAATGTAAAACATGCCAGCAAGAAATTGAGACACTTCAAAAACTGGCAGCGGCCATCCAACAGCAGGGGACTAAAACCGATTGGCAACCGGGGCCAGCACACATGCAGTCAATTTTTAATAAAATTGATGCTGGTGAACAAACGTCAACGCAAGCAAACGAAAAGTCCATGTCTATTTGGCAGATCGTGCGAAATGGTTTCGGTACATTTCTGGAGGCCCCAGCTGCCTTACGCTGGACGGTTGCTGCCCAGTCAGCATTAGTGGTGATACTCAGTGTTGTCCTTGTCGCATGGATTCCCGACGCTTCCCAAACAAATTTCCAGACTTACTCGTCTGAAAAACTTCCGCCAAATACGGACAATCCACATGTTCGCATTGTTTTTTCAGAAACGATGCAATTAAATGAGCTGTCTTCGTTATTGGCAGATATATCTGCGACCGTTGTTGAGGGGCCGTCTCCGCTCGGGGTATTCACTATTCAATTGAATTCAGATCATGCAGATTTAACCGAAATACTGAGCACACTTCGGCAACATGAACATGTTGATTTCGCGGAAATCATCGATTAGGAAAATAGACCTATGAACGCTATCGTTTTTGCACTCATTTCAATCACAATACTACTGACTTCCTGTGCATCATCACTTCCAGACGGCCAACAGGCAGCTGGTGCAAAAGCGCAAGCATCCGGTTTGCCGAAGCAATTCAAGGCACGACAAATATTGGTTACCCTGGCAGCAAACGATAAAAGCCGCTGGTCAGTAATCGAGCAGGAATTGCTGCGTGATTACCCATTGACCAAGAGTGGCGCTTTTCCACTTGATTCGCTTGGCATTCAGTGTCTGGTTTTTATCATTCCCGAGCAATCTGATGCGTCGAAACTGGTTGCCAGACTTTCACGTGATTCACGTGTTGAGTCGGTACAGAACAATTCCGTCTTCATTAATCAGTCCGGGCAATATTCAGACCGGTACGCTCTTCCCCAGGGATCGTGGGGAGAAGGGGGTCTTGCTATCTTCAAAGGCTTAGTTATTGGACCTTTCAATTATGCTGAACTATAACTATCAAAAAGCATTATTCAAAAAGTAATAGCAATTTACTGAAAACTCTAGCTTGAGATTTTTAGAGATTTGTTTACCAGAATTTCCAATAGTTTGAAGAAACTGTACGAGTTTTCCAAGTAAAATTGTACCGTGAGAGATTGTGAGTGATTTGTACTATCTGAACAGCGGATTAAAAATTTGATGTAACAAACTATCTAATAAGCTAAAACTTCAACAGATTATCCAAGTACGAATGTGCAGGAGAATTTGTTTTGTAGCAAAAACTTTCCACGTGTACCGCTTTGCATCAGGACCTCCGAATTGTACGAAAAATGGTAAAATTGTAACGCATTGACATCGCTGATGGATACCTAATTGTAGACTAGGTTTAACTGGATTTTTGTTTTACAAAAAGGAAACTCCTCTCTGCAAAATCGTGTCTCGACCTTGTCCTTTGACAGCGTCCTTGTAACTAAATGTTCACCCTCTAGTTTCAAAGAGAACAGGAGGCTTATATGGCCCAATGGGAGGCTTATAAGCAGAGAAAAATGCATTACTAAGTAAGCAATGGGGCCAAGTTTCTCATTCTCTTTGTCTGAGTTTCCAAAATAAATTTTATCGTACCGGTGCTTTTTTCATCCTGAAACTTCCTTCGAAAAGCGCACAATATTAGGTACAATTAAATGGTAAGTTTCATCCATTCTAGTTATATAGCCTAATTACCGTATGTTTTGTATAGATGTTATTTTTAAAATGATTCACATTTCATCACTCGGGACCTTTTTTTTGGATATTTCAGTACTTGTCGGTTGTTTGAAACGTATTCAAGAATTAGCCTATGCTTAGGTTACGTCTCAGAAAACCGGTTTCATAGCTACAAAACAAGTGATGGATGATACAATGCATTGGAACTTAGACAGAGTGCATTGGACTTGAATAATTTGGACTATGCTATATATTTGTACATTTGATTTGTTTTGTGATTAGTGATGTTGATTGTTCAATTTGACGTCACGAAATGAATCAAAACGGCCTTTGGCTCTGAAATCATGGAATTTCCACCTTCAATCGAACTAAACAAATGTACTGGCAGCCAAATATCATCGATTTTATGAAATAAAGATTTATTAGTGGACCAGTATAGCGATACTGCAAGAAATTGACGGGTCACACCACGGGTAACACCATGGGTCACACTTCTAAAGGGCGATATCTATTGAATTTGTATAGAAATTGGCACGGGTCACACGGGTCACACGGGTCACAGTCATTTTTTATAAAAAATATTAGATACTATATTTTTTATAAAAAATTAGTGTGACCCGTGTGACCCGTGGTTTTCTTTGGTAAAATGTGTACTGAGGCATCTAAGAAGGGTGTGACCCGTGCTGTGACCCGTGGTGTGACCCGTCGTATAGCTCGTGGTGGGACCAGTCTGCCATCCAAAATGGCTATGCTTCATTTGAATTTGAACACTAAACCAACCACGTTCAATGGATAGAAACACTAAAATCTTCGACCAAATGACTGTCAAGACTTTCACAGCCACATACAATTCTCGTAGCATCTCACTGTTCTTCTATGCCATGTATAAGAAACAACAAAGGAAGAACCTGAGCAAAGGATTAACTTTGTCAGCTGTTTTTCAGATTTTTGGTGCTGCCGTTAAAGCCCTCTCCAGTGTGAAGAAGGGCATTATGAAAATACTTTATGATGAATATGTTTTACAGACAGACATACCTGTTCGAATTTTTAATGATGTCCTCGCGTTTACTTATGTTTTAGTCCTGTTTTACACGTCAAAACATGCATACATCCACTCACTCGACCTCAGGCTGTCTGAGGGTAAAATTTTTTATAAGAGCTCAAATTTAAACTTTTTCACTCGAATGGTACTAATTCGATGGCGCTCGTTCCGGATATTTGATTTGTTTTGTGATTAGTGATGTTGATTGTTCAATTTGACGTCACGAAATGAATCAAAACGGCCTTTGGCTCTGAAGGACATTGGATGATCATAAGTTCTCTCTCAAAACCCCGTACTAATCGATTCATATGAGGGAAAAATTCGCTATCATGAAATTTGTTGACATTGGGACCCTTGGAGGGGAGCTTGGGGCCCTCCAAAGGTTGACCGGAGGGGTCTCAGACTAAGTGGGGACATGAATAAATATGAGTTCCCTCTAAAACCCATAGTAATTGATTCATATGAGGCAAAAGTTCGCTAGTATGAAACCTATTGACATTGAGGTCCCTGGAGGGGAACATGGGGCCCTTCGAAAGTTACCTATAGGTTAGTGAGGACTTGAATAACCATGAGTTACCTCAAAAAACCCATGCTAATTTATTCATATTAGGCAAAAGTTCGCTAGCATGAAATTTGTTGACATTTGGGTTCCTGGAGGGGCATATGGGGGCCCGCAGTAAAAGTCAATTGTTGGATGGAAAAATTGTATCTTCGTTGACCAGATGATTTTGCTAACGAAGTGCAAAACCATCCATGTGTTTGTGTCTTGACATTGGGGGACCGGTAACCTACTAAAATACCCAGCAAGAAAAAGGAAACTTTTCCCACTTCAAAACATTTTTTTTTTCGAAAATAGAACAAGAATAAGGCTATCTCACTGTTTTTCCACATAATTGCATTTAATCTGTCTTGTGGTCTTTGCATATATTCGAGATTGCCCCTTATAAAGCAATAAAAATCAATTTTCGAGAGAAAGAAAAAATAATACTTTTGTAAACCAGATGATTTTGCTAATGAAGCGTAAAACCATCCAAATGCATGCGCCTTTGCGTAATAAAACGTAAAACCTTACACATTAACGAACTCTTGCGTAAGTCCAGTAATGGATAAAGCCTGTGTGGTCGAAACCATTGAAGTACAAAAGAATAGGGTCGTTGCATTACGAAGATTTTTGGAATCAAAAATAGTGTCGCGTAAGCCAATTAACGGGAAAACCTATCTGGGAGCTTGTACCCATGAGGCTTTCGTGGAGTGGAACGTAAAACCATGCACATCAAGAAACTTTTTACAGAGCAACCTTGAGGAGTAAGTATCCCCTAGGAAATCAAACGACAAAGTAAACGTCAAGGCATTGCCACTGGATTCTGATTGGTGGAACATGATGAATTCATAATTCTTTTGGGTTTGGTTTGTTTTATTGGGCTTCAAAATCAAGCTAAATAGGTAGCTCCCAACCGATGGAAACACTTACAGATTTGAAGGAAACAATTAACACTTAATTTTTCTCCTGAATTATTTGAAAAGAGTTATTTATCCTCTTTTGGCTAAACGCCGAAAAATTTTATTTGAAGTTATCTTCTAAAAAATTCAAACTTCTGTGTTTTATCTCATGACAGCTCGACTTGGTAGTTTTAAATTAGCTGGACACGAATTATCCCAGAGTGATCATTTTTTCTTCTTTTGGCAAATATTTTTTTTTTATTTTTGGCAACAATAAACATCATTATCAAAAATGCAAGAAATCTGGGGCCAAACGATAATCAAAATATCTTCGAATGAGGTAGGAACAGGCGATAAAAAAGAATTCAATGAATATCTAAAGTTAATGGGAGGGAGTAAAGAGTGAACTTTTGAGCAAAAAGGGGAGGAAGAGGAGTGTATGTGGCTGCGTTGGCATGAGATGGTCTGAAACTACAATGAGCTGTCGGTAATAGTAGTATCTGCTCTCTTGATTACAGACTATTCAATTATTATATTAAATGAAGTGTCTAATGTGTTTTAGGTGTCTTTTAAAATCTAGTCTCTTAATTTCAGGTCCGTCACTCAATAATTCAACTAATAACTACATTGGCCCTTCAAGGACAGCTGAAAACTGACGTCATAGAAGATTTTGTCAACTATCTCTTGAAGCTGAGCTCCCTAGATGGCGGCACTGCTGCACTCAGGACAAGTCTTGGAACTATTACTGCTTTATTAGATGGCTCTGTTGATGGAAAGGTTTTAAAAATTTATAATAATTGATTATAGTCCTCCGCAGTATAGTGGTCAGTATCCCTGCCTGTCACATAATTGATTATGGATCCTTGACCGCTTTACTAAAGTCGCCTTATGTCTTGGCTTGAAGCTGAGTTGCAATGATAGCTAGCAACCGATCACGTCCAATACTAAGAACATAATAACCTAAAGCTCTTTAAAAATAGTGTCAGATCAACAAAAAGATGTATACTCTAAGAACCGCCTTGTCCGAAGCCTCTATATATGAAAGCCAAAAAAAAAAAAAAAAGATATTTTCTGAGAATTTTGAGATTGTCAACTCATTCGAAAAACAATATGCTTATTGAATCTCCTGTTTCAGAGGTAGTAATGCTGTAAGGTGGCAAATTTGTCTCTAATGGTGCATGTAGCCCTACAAAATAAACGGTTAACAGAGATGTTTATTTTAGCTCAAAAAGACTTTTCCATGGCAAACTGAAGTTTTCAACAAGTTTGTGGCGTAAAAGAACAGTTCTGGCCCGAAGAAGGCCAAAAAGCTTCTGTGTGGAAATTCTGGGATGTGGACATTTTTGTGTGGACTGATTCGAATATATTCTCTGAGGCCAACCTGACTCTTATACATAGTAATGATGGATAGCAATAAGCTTACCTAAGCTATGGATGTCAGGTGACTGATTTTTTCAAACGATAATTCTGACTTGTACATTGATTTTCCTCCCTGTGATACTAATTTTCTGCTTGGAATTTATCCCGTGCTGATTTTTGTTCCCAAAACTTATTAAACACCTATTTTTCTCTTCGTGAAACTTGTACGTTGATTTTTGATGCCTGTTGATTTTTACTCTTCGTGAAGCTTTTACGTTGATTTTTCTTCTCTTGAAATGCATTTTGATCATGAAACTTGTTGCGTGCTTAATTTGATTCGTATAACTTGTTGTGTGCTGATTTTTCTTCGTGAAACTTGTTTTATCTTGACTTTTCTCTTCGCGAATCTTGTGCAATGATTTTTTCTCCTTGTTAAACTGAATTTGCTCATGAAACTTTTTGCGCAATAACTTTTGTTTGTATAGCTTGTTGAGTGCTTATTTTTGTTTTTGAAACTGGTTGAATGTTCAATTTATCTTTGTGAAACTTGTACAGCGAAGGCGCCAAAGTTGAGATTGGCTGCAAGCTGTTCAGCTGCCGATGCCATCTGTCACCCTAGTCGTTGGAGGCCCGTCGAGACGCCTTAGGCCTCGGCGGCCTGTTCGTCCGATTTACCAGCGCCGGTTAGTATGACTTTACCGCCGGCTTTTTCGACCATCGCAATCGCCGCCGCCGATGCGCCGGCAACCTCAATCGTCACGGCAGATGTAAGTTCGCCTTTGGCCAACAGCCGCACACCATCGCGTGACCGGCGAATCAAGCCGGCCGCAGCCAGCGCGGCAGCGTCGATCGTCGCACCTTTTTCGAACTTTCCGGCATCGATCGCCTTTTGTAACAGCCCGCCATTCACCACGACGTACCGCTTGGCAAAACGCTTGTTGTTAAAACCGCGTTTCGGCAACCGCCGATAAAGCGGCATCTGCCCGCCTTCGAAGCCCTTTAGCGCAACGCCGCTACGGCTCTTCTGGCCCTTTACGCCGCGTGCGGCAGTCTTGCCCTTACCGGAACCGGGACCGCGCCCTACCCGCGTGCGCGATTTGCGTGCGCCGGGGTTATCCCGCAATTCATTCAGTTTCATCGTCTGCGTCCCTAGGCTTCGGCTTCCACCTTAACGAGGTGGCGGACCTTGCGGATCATCCCGCGCACCGCCGGCGTGTCTTCCAACGTGCGGCGGCGGTTCATTTTGTTGAGACCCAAGCCGATCAACGTCTGGCGCTGGTCGGCGGGGCGGCCGATCGGGCTGCCCGTCTGAACGACCGTTACGGTCGGTCCATCTTTCGTCTTTTTCGTAGCCTTGGCCATCACTTCAATCCTTGCCTGCGACCGTTAGCTGGCTGGGGCCGCGGATTCGCCGGCATTGTACTCGCGCCGGCTGACCAGATCCGCGACACGCTTGCCACGACGAGAGGCAACATTGCGCGGCCCTTCGACCGATTTGAGCGCGTCGAACGTCGCCTTGATCATGTTGTGCGGGTTGGACGTTCCGATGGACTTCGCAACCACATCGTGCACGCCCAGCGCCTCAAATGGGCTTCATGGAATATTACTGGGTTCTGATAGTGAAACTCACCCCACTGCACTAAAAATTCAGAATTTGCGTGAATTACCTACCGTTCTCTCTCAAATCTGCTCCCGTGCCTAGAGAAAGATTGAGTGAAAGAACTTTGGAGAAAATGGTTCTTTTTGCCTCATACTGGCGGACGTTTTTCCTTTATTCCCTGTGAGGCTTTTTCCCTTTTCTCGTGCTCTAGAACCTTAAATGGCTTATTTCTCGTTTTGTGCAAAAAGGGGATGACTTGACGTTCTTACCTTTCTTACGTACTGTTTTGTATATAAACCCTGCGATTGTCTAGTCAAGGTGGCTCTTTACATACGTTGCCCCTCTTAAAAACCTTTCTTAAGGAAACAATATCCTTGTGAGTTTTTTTGCTATTAGCGGCCTCTTAAATGGGATCTCAGCTATAAGCCTGGCCATTCTCGTTTATTCCCGGGCTCCAAGGGATCCTCGTCATTGGTCCTATGGTTTACTCGGCCTTAGTATTGCCGTTTGGAGTTTCGCATATTTCCTCTGGCAAATAGCTGGGTCCTATGAGGAAGCTCTTTTCTTGTGTCGATTACTCATGGCCGGGGCTATTTTTATTCCGGTTACTCAATTGCATCATGTCCTTTCCCTTACCAATGATTCTGATCGATTAGGAGCCACGTTAAAGGGTGCATACCTCATTGGCGGATTCTTCCTGCTTATGGATTTCACGCCCTATTTCGTAGCGGATATCAAGCCTACTTCCGTGTTTCCTTTCTGGCCACAGCCGGGTCCTTTATTCCATGTTTTCTTAGTTTGGTGGGTCGGTGTGGCAATCTATGCATGTTACCTGTTAGGCCTGGCGTATCGTAGGGAAAAAGGCATCAGGAAGAAGCAATTTTTTAACTTGTTACTTGCTTCTGGAGTGGCCTATCTTGGAGGCTCAACTAACTTTCCCCTTTGGTATGGGATTGAAATTCTTCCTTACGGGACCATTTGTTTCACGTTCTATGTCGCTCTCATTGCATATGCGTTGCTTTTTTAAAACTTAAATTTTTAAGGAAAGAAGAGTGTGACTGTTCGAAGGGGAGAGGATATGTTTATCCAATTTGCACTATTAGGAAAATGATTGAAAAGTGCCTTAATTATCAGACCCTCTTTAGTCCTCAGTTTTAAGACTATTAGCAAGCGTTTGATTCAGCCGATAAAGAGCTTTAACGACAGTTTTATCCTTGTATTGTGTACCAGACACATTGAAGTTATTAGTTATATTTACAAGAATAACATTGCTGTGGCTAAGGTTGGGAACGAGGCTAATTGCTGGTATCGTGCTGAATTAAGAGTTAAACAGGGTTGTGTTTTACCCAATTTTTATGGATCATTTAGATGAACTTACGGCTAAGCATCACGGCAAAAGCTATAGGAGAACCTGGAAACAAATGAGAAGGTAAAACTCTCCTACTCTTAGATTATGCTGATGATGTAAGTGCCCTAGATGAAAATTTTATATAAATGAATAAATTTTGTGGATGTTTTGAGATTCCAGGGCGGAAGAATTGGTTTGAAAATTAATGTTAAGAAGGCTAATTCGCTTAGACTAGGAATAAGTGAAGGCAAAGAGGCGATGTTGGGTAATGAGGATGTTGGGTATCCAGTATATCGGACCCTATCTACAAAAGTGTGGAATTTCGTATTTTTGCCAGAAGAAAGGTCACGGATGCGTGATTATTTTATTTCTCTGTTTACTGTTTTTCCCAAAAGTAGTTGTATCGAACTAAGGGTCCAAGAAGATTTGAAGGCGTTTTTTTCGAACAGAAATCGAAAGTTCTTGTACCCTTTTTAAGTTAAAAAGACTGTTCGGTAGTTAACTTCCCTCCTACGCCTCTTTCTTTCCCAATGACGTCCCATCAAAATTTTGGATATTTGATCAAAATTTATTCAATAGAGTATAAAAGTCCAATAACTATGCCTCTGGGGATTACATGACCCCCAATAACCTCTGGGGAAATAACTGTAAGTTATGCTCATGGCCTACATATAGTATTAGTTATTTTGAAATATACATTATTTTTTTGAAAAAGGTAATATTAGCAATATCTAAAGAATGAGTGAGGGTATTAAGTTGAAACTATTCAAGCCACGTTAAGGATATTTTGAAGAAAGATTGGAGGGTGATCAGGCCCCCTCAGCTGAGCTCTGATCGAAATTTGGTATTGTTTTCACCTATTTGCACCTTAACATCTTTTACATGTTTTTAACTTGTCGAAGAAACGTGATTATGCCCTGCATACCAAAACATATTTTACTTGTATAACTCATCAAAAAAACGTAATTATACCCAGTACACCATATTTTATATTTTAGAAATATATCTTTTCTAAATGATTGTAATTTTTCAGGAGTCCTTAGTTAACGGTTCTCATTTGAGTTTCACACTACACTGATCTAGAGCTTTGTCTTTTCTTAGTTTCATCCTCAGCTTTTGTGTCAGATTAATTTATGGCGAGAGTGCTAGGAGAAAATATGAAAAAAATTGTTTTTCAGTTCCTCCGAGGAAAGTCTGGCTAACAAGATCGGATGGAGCAATTTTAAGTTCGGTGTTGGAAGGCTTAAGGGAAGAAGAGCGGTTGGATTTGACTTGTCATGCCGAAGGAGGTAAACAGATCTCATTTCATGCCTATAAACTCTTTTATTCAATGTTTGTTTTCTTTTATGACAGATTGACTACACTTTTGAGACTACCTAATATTCGTCTGGATTTTTTTCTTTGACAATTCAAAGAACTAATATTTATTATTCCCTATAATAAAATGTAAGAACATTTCCTTTTAATATCGCCTAGCTATGAGTGGTATTTAAATTAAAAACCCATCTCCCCGATTTAAATCCGTTCTGAACAGCAGTTTTCTGCTTGCTTAACCATATATTGAGGATATGGTTGCTTTTCTCTTTTAAATATTTCAGTAGGTTTTTATCTATTGATACTTTTCACAAAATTCTATTGTTTTACATCTTTCTTTTTATTTTATCCAACAAAAATACTACCCTTTTCCCCAAGTCTATTCCTACCCCCATGATTTGCTCAACTTGATTATGAATGTGTACTCTTACTTTCCAAGACATACCCCTTTTTATCCCTAATAGCAATGGTTGTGAAATGAAGTTTTTAAGACAATGATTGTTTATGCTGCCTCTTTGACACACAGCAAACACTACCGTCAATTCATGAAATAGGAGTGGACAGGGATTTTTAGAATGAAAAGACAAAATAAAAATGATATGGAGCAAACATGCCACCAAAAAAACAGAAAGTAAATACCTTGTTTTAGGCATATTTTTCAATATCTAAAAGCCATGCTCCTCCCTTCCCCCAATAAACACCATTACCAGAATGTAAACGAGTGGTTATAAGTAATGGTTGAAAAGCTCAAAACGGATTTCAAGAGAGTTCCTTCTCCTTCTGAATGTGTGGCGTGAAACATAACGTGTTTTGAGCTGTTGCAGTCACTCTCTTTTTTACCTTTGGGTCTACTTGGTAAACTATTCTATGCACTCGGCCTTTTCCATAGGGGAATTAGTTCCAAAACTAATTTTTCTATGCTTTCAATGTCACTGCATCCATGTATTTAATTCTGAAACTAATGTAATGTGTAAGTTGTATTCTTTCCAAAAACACATAGTCTGATATGGTTTACATTGACACCTTTTAATGTGGTGATAACCCATAGTGCCATATAAATGGGTAACCTTTTTATAGCACTTGGTATCTACCAAGTGACATATAGCAATCGCAAATTCTGTCGGTCTGTCTGTCCCGGTTTTGTTACTTTAGACACTTCCAGGTAAGCTAGGACAATGAAATTTGGCAGGCGTATCAGGGACCAGACCAGATTAAATTAGAAATTGTCGAATTTTTGATTCGACTGTCTGGGGGGGGACGGTTAAATCGGAAAAATTAGAAAAAATTAGGTATTTTTAACTTAAGAACGGGTGATCAGATTTTAATAGAATTTGATCTTTAGAAGGATCTTCTGCTTTGGAACTCTCATTTTAAATCCTGAATAGATCTGGTGACATTGGGGGGAGCTGGAGGGGGAAACCGGAAATCATGGAAAACGCTTAGAGTGTAGAGATCGGCTTGGTAATTAAACTCTTTTTGTGATGTGGAGCATAAGGAACTGATGCAGATCGAAGTACTAAGTGTCGATAGGAAAATTAATTAACTTGTGATTATCGAGCAGCTAGAGCTTAGAAGGTGGCTATCACTAATTTCAAAAGACATCTACCATATCGAAAGACTATTGTTATTTTTCTTCTGTTTTTATATTTTACCAAGAACCAAGTGTCCTAGTGTTATATATTTAATATCTGTATATCTTTTCTTGCAACAATGGGTTGTGCTCATTAAGTAGCAAGATTTGCATTAAGAGGCGGTCCAACACATTTAGTAAACTGCGGGAATCAAAATTAAAATAATAGTTCATTAAGAGATGATATATTTTTCATGACGATTAAACAGTTGAAGCCCCACATTTTTGGACCCCAAGTCTAAGACGTCAGGGTGTATGTACAAGGTTAAGCATTCAGAAATAGTTGATCTGTTCAGGGGTTAATGTTCGCGCAGCTAGGAGCGGGAAAACAGTTCTAGGTTGTTTAATTTACCCAAGTTATTACCAAGCAAAGTGAAAAAGAGTAAATAGAAAACTGTACCGTCCTGTAGGCACAGCTTCGAGGATTTAAACCATTTTTTACTTGGTTCATCTACATGGAATTGTTCCAATCTCTAACGTAGTATTATAATATCATCCCACAGTTAACCTGGTTAACTGTGATATTGGAATTGAAATTACCATTTAACATAAGCTGATTTTTATTATTCTGAAGGTCCATTAAGAGTGAGATTTTACTAAAACTATTGTTTACCTAACCCTAATTTGAGTAAATCAGAATTTCCATTGAATTTTTACCAAATGAGAAAATTTTGTGGAAAAACTGATTGGTTTAAACTAGCGCGTAAATATTGGTATTAGTCAAGTCTAGTTATGATTGGGCCTGTAAATATACGTCTTAGAAATGTATGGAAGCGTCGTAGCCCCTCCAATTTTTTGGTTACTTAAAAAGGCAACTAGAACTTTTAATTTTTAACGAACGTTTTTATTAGTAAAAAATAAGCTATTACCCCCAATAAGCCTTTCCTCTGTTCATCAAGATGTTTATTGAAATATTTCTTATGATTTGAAACAATATATTTTAGAGATATCACACCGTTTAACTCTCTTTGGTTATAATCTATCCAATATTTTCCATATTCAATCGCTCTATTTTTAAACAATTCCAGTCGAGATTGAATCATAGTGCTATACATGGAACCAGCTCCGTCTTTAATATTTTTTAAGGACGTCTTGAACAATTGAGAATTGGCAATATTTTGAAGAAATTACCAATCCCACTACCATACTGTCAGTAATTTTTACAAAATTTACTTACTAAAGAATAATTGTTTCTTATTTATCAACATTTATCATATTTAAATTTTATTAAATAATTTCATTAAACTTTTTTCAAATCCGAAACATATTCAATATACTCTGAAGGTTTTCAATTAATTTACCTAATTGATCAGTTATAGTCATTTTTAGCCCTTTGATATATTGTAATGCTTTTTGGTCACTCGGGTCGCTGCAACTGAAGGCTGTACTAGCGCAATGGTCAATTGCCTGAAGTGGATCTTTCTCGGGGGTCCTTAACGCTCGTTAAGGAGAGCCCACTAATTTCAAATCAACCAGTACTAGCAGCCGCAAGCGTTATATGGGCAACACCACAGTCGAACACGAATGCCTAGGCATGTATACGCTGGGTCCTGCCCGAGTTAAAACTAAGGAAATTCAAAGTTCTCTGTCAACTACTGTATTAACTACTGGGCAAGCATGAAACAACCAATAACACTTATAGGAACGCCAAACATAACTAAAAAAACCTAAACCATATTTACTTAAGACTTATGCCATATTCTTTTTTCGCAGTACAGATACAAATAGTTAGAAGACAAAAGACTTAAGATCAAAGAGAGGTAAGCCTAGAAAACTTTACTTTTTATACTTTTCTGTGGTTCACTGACGTGCGCCGAACCGGCTAAAACTTGATAAAGATTTTCAAATGGGATTTAATTCGATTTTTGAAAAAGAATATTTTTTAACATTTACCCAGGCGCACGAATCAAGATATTCTAACTTTGTTAGAATCCGGGAAAATTGCAAAAGCCTCGCCATACCAGAGCGAATTCATGAGCGTTCTGATTAAAGAAGGAGCTGCCGTTGCGACGAAAATCTATGAAAGCGTTATAAAAGAGAAGCCCGGTTATCAAATATGGGGACCGGGTGCGGTTAACAGTTGGGGATATAAACTGCTTAATCAAAATAAAACCAGAGAAGCCGTCGAGGTTTTTAAATTAAACGTAATGGCTTACCCGGAAGACCCGAATTCTTTTGATAGCCTGGGCGAAGGTTACGTGCGTAATGGCGATCGTAAATTGGCAATTAAGGCTTTAAAGAAATCTCTTTCGATGAATCCGCCACGGAACGTGCGGGGAAATTCCATAAAGCTGTTGAAAGAATTGGGAGTGAATTATGAAGGCGAAGATTCATGACAGACAAACGACAATTTGTTGTCGATAAGTCGTTCAAGTGTGATCGTTACGGATACCGCCAACGCTAATCTCCGTAACGATCGTAAAGTACTCCGTGAAAAGCCTAAATATTATCACCGTCCAACCGGCTAAATCTACCGCTCACATCCTTTGACAACCATTCACCCAACAATTTAAACTTCCAAAATTTTGCGGCCGTATACTGCCCAAAAATCACCAGCCTGGTTTGTGAAGTGCCGAAGTAGTTTTGGCATCCTTCAATAAACCACCAGGTGAAAGAAACTCTTTAATTTTATGGAGGTGAAAATGAAATCATTTTTTTGCATCAACTCAAGCCGGAAGGCGTTGTGGCAGTTCCTTACGCTAACGTTATTGGTTTTGAATGCGATGCCGCTTTTCGCAAAGGAAAAAGCACTAACATTTAAAAAAGGACAGCTTATCAGTTTTATTACAGCCATTCATAAACCGAACCAGGATAAAGCGCGAGGCGAGTATTTTAAAGCGGTTTTCCCGCTTGCAACCAAACACGGATTTAAACGGGAAGGCAGCTTTGCCATTCAAAAGTTCCAAGCCGGGGATTATAAACCGATCTGCCTGTCACTTCTGCGGCCTTTCCTGTTCCAAAGTGCCATAGGATCTGATCAAGCGCACCTTGGACCGGTGCCAATATGCCAAGCCGCTCGATCAGATCATGATCGTGCGCTGAGCTGCCACAGCTCGCCGTCGCGGTGCGCCTCGCCCGCTTCTTCGAGCATCTGTAGACCGGCGAGCAGTGAGCGCGCCGCGATCGGGTGGATGCGCGGGTCGACGTCGTCGTAGACGACCCCGAGAAGTTGTGCGGGCGTGGCCGGCCCGTTGCGCAGCGTGGTGACTAACTTCTCCTGTCGTTCGGCGCGGTGCGCGAGGAACTCCCGCACCAGCTTGCGCCCGTCCTTCGCCGCGGGGCCGTGTGCTGGATACAGCGTCGTGATCGGCTAGGCGGCGAGGCGCTCCAAGCTGTCGAGGTAGGTGCGCATGTGGCCTTCGGGCGGATCGATCACGATGGTCGAAACCGTGGACAACATGTCGCCGGCGATGAGCGCGTCGTAGCGGTTCTCCCGGTAGCACAAATGACCGCGGTCGTGCCCCGGCGTGAACATGGCCTCGAGGTGCCAGTCCGGAGTGCCGTCGGGGGCCTCGCCGAGCGGAATGCGGTCACCGTCACCGATGGG
>JAAAKM020073195.1:145822815-145841460 GCA_010016025.2 Alatinidae sp. Z8VKAUB7J3
GGCGGTCGTATAAACTTCGGAGGGGGATCATACGATTGGAAATTGGAAGTTCTGGTACCCTTTTCAAGAGTCAAAAGTGATCAGACGGCAACTAGCACCCCCACGCACTCTTGTCCCCAAATGTATCCGATTAAAATTGTTTGACAGCCTTGTTGTACAAAATAGTCCAAAAGTCAAATAACAATTTCTCCGGGGTTGATAAGACCCCCTACAGCTACCGGGGCAAGGGCGGTAAGTTACGCAAATTGCCCGTTGTTAACCTATACGGTTTTTATGGAAGGGTTGGTCGTCTATACTTTGGAGGAAGCTCATTAAATTTGAAATCGAAAGTTCTAGTTTTCCTTTTAAGATTAAAAAGCTAATTGGAATACGACCAGCCTTTTTACCTCAAACACTTATTTTGAGATTGTTATTGATAAATACTTCGAAAGTTTTGACCTTTTGTCAAAAATAGTCCGAAGGTCAAATAACAATAGTCCCAAGTGGTATACCCCCCCCCCCAATTTCCCATGAAGAAAAGGTAGCCATCTGTCGAGCATGAGGTCGTCACGGTATTTTCGTCCAAAGCTTCCGACGTATACTCCCTCCTAAATTACTTCATTTGGACGGGGTTGACCAGAAGATGTAAAGTAGAGAGTACTTTATTATAGGTGTAAACAGTAAGGGAGACCCTGACTCCATATGTCAAGGGACGTAGCTTGTTGAGACGAAAACATTGTTACTTTGTAACCCGGCAAGGGAAAAAAAATGTCTACTTTTGATTTATTTTGTCAGAGCTATCCAACTAGGTTTCTTGATTGCCCAGATAGGCTTTGGATCATCTTCAAAGTGGATTCATTCATTTTGACAAAAGAAAGCCCGATGTTTCTTTAAAGAATCATAACTATTATTATTCATTGTTGATGGAATGAAGGAAATAAATGGATCAAATGTGGAACAATGGATCAAATACGCTATTCGAGGCATCCATATTACAGGAAGTACGTGAAGTTTATTGTCTAAAATCTTGTCCGGTATCGCCTGCCAAATTCATAGAAAAGGTCTTTCGACAATTTTTATGGACATTTTATTACAATATCAAGGTTTTCTTTCTACACTGCACGTTACTTAAGACGTATGAATACTTGAAATGAACGTTGTATGAACGTCACTGCACGTCTTATTTTCTCTCTTCACTAATGACAAGTGTCCCAGAAAATAAAATCAAAGGTTTAAAGAATCCTTGCGTTCATGTACCAAGTCCAAAAAAATATTACCCCATTATCCTATAGCGATTCAGATAAGCAGAATGTGTCAAACTTATTATAACAGGAATTTTATTTGTTTCATTTTTTTTTTTTTTTAGTATTTGCAAGAATTTGGTTGTTTTTACTAAACAAAATGTACTATCTACTGCCAGAACTTAGATTTCTTATTTTAATGTTCTGACAACATTTTATTAAAATTGCAAAAAAAGGAAATGATTTTCGCTCCACAGTGTTCAAAATCCCCCCTCCCCCGTTTGGTAGCTATTTAGAATCAATGCAAGAAGAAGTACGAATAGCAAAAATTTGTACGTTAGCCTGGTTAGGTGTGAAATTGTAGACACTAACAAAAAAAAAATCAAATCTTCAAAATTTAGAATTTCGAAAAGTAATTAATTTTTAAGACATCCGAAAATTAATAAATTACTTCCCAGCAAAGAAATGCGTAATTTTATAGCTTTTAGTATTTCAACACTATGATAGACGGACAAAGGGAAACAGAAAGAAAGAGGGAAAAAGAGAGGGAGCGGAGAGAGAGAGACGAATGTTAAGGCAGGAAAGACGTGTCGTTTTCATGCAGCTTAGAGAAATATTTTATATTTATAAAACATGGATAATCAATAACAAAAATGGTTAGATCGACCATCAAGTAGTGAATTGGATGACCTTAAAGGTCAATTACAAGTACTTGCATAAATCCTCGGGTAAAACCTTCAGTCTTATTAGGTCAAACTCTCAAACTTAAGGTGAGTGTAAAAAAAAAAAAAAAAAAATCAAAACGAGGCTTAATCTTAAAAAAAAATCTTAGGGGAAATACCGTAAAATGATTTGCTTTTAGCTTGAAAATCTTTATGCTTGTTTTTGAAAAACAAAATGAAAAGCTAAAATGCAAATTGAGCAAATAGTGATTTGCCAATCCAAATGGAGTATATTCTGAAATCCGCAACGAGTAGAATTTTAGCTTCCAATGTCCATTTGGCAGAGAAGAAAAAATGAAGCTACAATGATAATTTTTATTTTGCTAAAAATAAATGTTAATAAAAAATAAACGCTATTTAATATGTTAGTTTAAAATAAAATTTAAAACGCCATTCTTTTTTCTCCAGTGTTTTCAGATACAAAAGAAAATGTTAACACCAGTCAAACAAAATTCCAAAGCCCTGAATACCACATATTTGAAGAAAGAGCATAAAACAGCAATTATTTATTACTTAATAACCACGACATAAAATTATCTTGTAATGCAAAAACATATATTTACAGTACCAATAAAAAAAAAAACTCTTAATATCGTCATTGTTACAATCCTTAATCTATGAACTCAATTATCATTAAAGATGATTCCTGCTCTTACCAAACTGCATTTGGCTACCTTTGCCGGATATATGAATGCCCGAATGGGTAAGACGTACATTGGAGCTTTTTTGAATTGGTTCCGTTGTGTGGAAAATGGAATAGCCCTAGCGGCAATCGGCAAAAACTATCAACCGCTTGGATACGTCGTGGGTGCTCCAGTCGGGTATGCTCAAGCCATGAATCATGACTTGTTTGGAGTTGGATGTAGAGCGATGATGAAGAGGCCATGGCTCTATCTCGATTCTGGCGTGAGGAAAAAAATCCTGGAACGAGTCAAAAATGCTCTGGGCTATTCTGCTCCTTCGCATCCAGCCCCTTCTATTCCAGAGCCAACAATGTCCCTTGTCAGCCTTGCCGTTTTGCCATCTGCTCGCAGACAAAAAATTGGCAACCATTTATTGCGAGCCCTTGAAGAGCGTGCATATCAGATGAGGATGTGTTCGCTTCGGCTATCTGTGTATCCCAATAATTTGGATGCACGCCGGTTTTATGAAAAATGTGGGTGGCAATCGTTTGTTGGTCCGCCCCGTGATACCGGAGAGATATACTATTATCGGATTTTAGATAATGAAATCGATTGTAGCTGTCTACCCAGCGAGAGCTAAAGTTCGTGGAATATTCCCCGGAAAACGTTTAACAATGGCTACCAATCATCCTTAATAACTACGGACATTATCTATCATGCTAGCCATTTAACTTTTTTTTACGGTTGCCGATGTAAGATTGCCGATGAAGTTCTATTTCTAAAGAATCATGAAAGAAGGAAGATTTATGGGCATTTCCGATAAATCGAGAATAAAAAACAGCAACGGTGTGGTCTCTGTCTTGTCCTGTCTTAGTATGATCCTTTTGCTGTTTCCCGTATGGGCTTTTGCCCAGGAATCTATTTTGGCCTTCCCTGGGGCAGAAGGTTTTGGTCGGTTGGCAAAAGGTGGTCGGGGGGGAGCTGTCTTTGAGGTGACAAATCTCAATGATGCAGGAGCGGGAAGTTTACGTTCGGCTCTTACAGCTTCCAAACTCCCGCAGGGATATACCATTACGTCGCATAGAGGCGACGAGAATGACAAAGTCTTGGACGGCACCGGCTAAGACAGCACCAATGACGATCCAAAGAAACCCAGGGAGATAGCCGAACTGAGCCGCCAACACGGGGCCAAGAAGCGGGCCAGCTCCAGCAATAGCGGCAAAATGATGGCCAAACAGGATGTACTTATTGGCAGGATAAAAATTGGTGCCATCTTCAAGGCGATGGGCGGGTGTGCGTCGTCGGTTATCGAGGTTCATGACATGCCGGGCCAGAAACCGCCCGAAAAAACGGTATGCCAGCACATAAAAACAGGAAGCCGCGACGACCATCCATAATCCATTCACTTTTTCAGAGGGATTGATAAGGCCTACCACATGGCCAAAAGCGATTGCGCATAGGATCGCAATCCCTATCCATCCAATTTTGTGGAATTTGGTCATGGGTGAATATCCTATCAATGGATTCGCATGGAGTAAATCATCATGGGAATGGGGAAAATACCGCCAGCGGTATTCTCTCCCCCTTGGCCTCGCTCACAATTACTTCTATGCACCGCTCGTCCAATCGTCCAAGTCGCTGTGGTCTAACTGGACGAGAATTTTTGAACATTCCTACTTACCATTTTGAGGAGTTTTTAAATTATTTCATAAACGATATTGATGGCATCTGAGAGGTGAGGTGACCTCAAGGGTTTGCATATTTAGTCAAACGTAAAGGGCGGCTTTCCGGTCTTTTCTCTCAGAGCATTGATGGCGCTGAGAATTTTTGGATGTTGAATGAGTCTTTTTTCCAGTCGATGTTTACCCGGGAAGTCTATGAACAGAATGCCGAGGAGCATGGTCAGCAGTCCTTGCCCAGGCAAGACGAGCATGGCGATTCCTGCGAGAAGAAAAACAAGTCCTACGATATTTTTAATAAACAGACCTAAGGCGCGTACTACCGGATGATGGTTTGCAAACCACGGTTTATGATGGTGGTTTTGAAAATAATCAGATGGCAAGCGCACCAGAATAGCAGGGGAAAACAAAATACTTCAAGGAAAAAGGTAGGGTAGAACAAAAGTGTTCACTGATACATCAGTGAAAGCCAAGGTTGAAGCTGCCTTTATTTCAAGAAAGACAAAAAAGAGGGGGAAAAGAAAAAATTGAAGAAGATGCAGGCTGTGAAGAGATTTGAGATTGAAAGAGCACTGAGGGTGAAAATAAAACTGAAAAGGTCCAGACAGCGACTGTTGATGATAACTCAGGCAGTTCTCTTGGATAAAATAGTGAAAAGGAATGTGAACTTGGTTTTGATTTGGGCTGCAGTTTGCAACTTTGTTAAAATCAACTATGATGGACATTAGGGTGAAAGTAGAACCTACTGTAGAGGTCAATGTGACAACTACAAGTGGTGGGTAAGGTAATGTGTGAAAGTGGCTGAACAGGCGGATCGTATCTACTACATGAAAGAGGATTTAGGCCCAGTGGTTCGACAGTTTGTGATCTAGAACAAATATTTTGACTAAAATGTATCTTCCCTAAACAAGGACGCCAGGTTCTTTATCTTGAACCTGATGCAGATGGTCTGGATTGGTTGGCTACAATCTTATGGCCAAGCCTATTGAAATATGATTCCTCTTTTTTTCACAAGACATGTCAGTGATTGAATCTGTCCATGATTGAGATACTTCAATTTTAAGATCCTTAGTTCAATATTGGGCAGTAGCCTGTTTCCCAAGATTAGAGTCAAGCTAAAAATTTGTAATTACAATTAGGTCTCTACTATTAAGTGTCTCTGCATTTAAAATAGTTACAATTGTATATTAGCGAAATATTCAAACTACCGATATATTTTTTAAGAAAATTTAGACAGATTTAGTAGAGAAAAATTAATTTTCCAGATGGTATAATAGATGTAACTATGGAGATGGTGATTGGGGAGACCAGCATTTTTAGTTTCCCATTCATTTTTGTCGATGTCTGAAATTAGACACCTGTCAGTCTAATCTTGGTTCTTAAATCTCCAGTAGTTTTATGACAAATAAGAAAACACTGCTTCAGCTGGACGCAGACCACCCTTTGATTCGATTGTATTGTCTATGTTGTATTGTTTTTCTTTCCTTTAGTGTTTTTACTCCGCTTAAATTGTTAAACAAGTGGGTAATAAGTAAATTATTATTATTGTAAAAGGCTGGTGGAAAATCCCATTTCAAAACCAAATTCTCCACGGGTTCACTTATTGTCCAGTTCTTTTCAAAATTGCTATAAAAGCAATAAATAAAATAAAAAGACTAAAATAGCTGTATAAGACGACTAATTTTCTAATTGAAGACCAATTGCTTATACCATAACATTGTTTTTGACTTTTGAATCCATACTCCTACTACTAAGAACTCTTGGTGGCACCAAGCCACCTGAAGCAAACAAAGCTACGTTTGGTCCTCCTCCATTCTAATCTATTCAAAGCCGCCCCTTTACACCCTCCAAAGGAGTTCTTATTTCTCTTTAATTTTCCCTTACGACATCCTCCCGCCCCAATCGGGCACGACCTGCTTTTATGATTAACCCTAGACGGAGTTACAACATCAAACAGTTCTGTCAAATTCTGACTGAAAATTTGAACTTTAAGAATAGAAATTTACTTGATATACAATTTTCTGTAATGCACAAAAGCTTATAAGACATCACCTAGCCATTGTTTACGGTAGTTTAATAAGGAGCAATAAGGCGTATAGAGCATAGTCAAGATCTTATTCTAGATGACTGAATTCGAGACCTTCATATTTTTTCAGAATCCATGACCCTTCTTGAGTGCAGCTGTAGCTGCACTGTGCAGCTGTCTCCACATTCTGCATGTGGCACTTTTTTGGGCCCGCTTCATATCGTATATGTTTAAAGAATTTAAAATTCAGATGCAAAAAATTACATATTCATAAATCTGATCCGTATAGTGGAAGGGGGAATTCCAAGAATAAGATTGGATTTTTTTTAACAACAAAATGGGTCTTTGAATTTTGAAAATAGTCACACTCAATATGATACAAAAGGCGTCAAGAAAAAGAAGGTTCAGCTTGTTAAGAAACCTGTTAATCCTGCAAAGACTGAAAAAAAAAGCGCTATTGCCCAGACGTGAGATCTTGACAAAAATTCAGAGTATGCATAGTATCCTTTAGAACTATGTTAATGTACGCTTGCAATACGTGGCCGCTCGAGGCACCAATCGCTGCTGTCTTCGTTGTGTACTCGGAATCAGCACGTGGTCGAGAATTCCCAGTAGCTAAGTAAGAAGTTGTTGTGGCCAGTCTGAAGAGCTATCTGTCGTCGTCAAAAAGGGTTACCTTAAGCTCCTTGGCCACACCTTTCGTCTCTCCAAAGGTAAAATGCGTCGAAGCGTCCTCATCTGCGAGCCAGCACCCTCCTGGAGACGGCAGACGGGAGGACGGAAAAAGCATCTTTGGAAAAATTCAAAGAGGGCCTTTAACCATGAAAGGTTTCCGGACGCATGGTCAGAGATGGGACAAGGACTGGCCGACTGATCGACGGGGAGGCTGCAGTCAGCAGTTCGAAGTGGTCGTCAGAAGTAATTCCAAAATCCATTGATGCTGGGCAGGACAGTTCTTCTTCTGGTTCCCACCGAAAGTGAGTACGTAAGAATCAGGACTCAACTTGTTTTTCTTTTTAATTAGTCATGAGGACTCAACAGCTGGGCCTCAGTTCTTTGTACAGAGGGGGACGATTTAGCTTGTTTAGTACCAACTAAGGAGTTTTGGCTTGTTTTGGCACCAAGTCAGTTCGAAGCTGGGCATAGCTCATTTTTACATTAAGTGAGGACTTTCCTGGCTTGGATTCGGCTTTTTTTAGACCCAGGTCAGTACTTAATCTGCTTTCAACCAGTCTCAATCCCGATGAGAACCTAGGTTATTTCCAACCGCACGAAAACTTAGGTGTTTTGCAGCGAGTCAAATATCAGTTTTTTTTTGCAACAGGCTCGTTTCTGCATAGAGCCAGAGAAATACCATAACCTGGACTTCATTCGTTTTTGTACTAAGTTAATACTTGGCTCATTTTTGCATCAATTCAAGGCTTAGCTAGACTTTGTATTCTGATTTTAAGTAGGTGCACCATGACTATGTTTTCGGAATGGTGCTTTTGTATCTCCAAGTTCGATATTCAACTGAAGATAATTGCCAGAAAACCCGTTTATAGAGAAAAAGGATTTGAACAACAAACGGCATTCAATTGGTAGAACGTCTGTATGGCTACATGAAATAAAGCATTTGTAACATAAAGTCTTAATAAACATAAACATAAAGTCTAATAACATAAACATAACATAACAAATAATAACATAACAATAATAACATAATAAACAATAATATAACAAATAAAACAAATACCATAAAAAAAAAACAAAGAATAACATAAACATAACATAAAGTCTGTAAGTCTTATTTGTGTTGCTGTTTCCTGGAAATCTTGTGTCTTATATTGTTGTTGAAGAGTTTAAAGTCCAGCAATTTTATTTGACAATATTCAATTAAATCATTGAAGACAGTACTCGAAAATAGCGCTATCATGCACATATTAGCTCTATTTTCCTCACTGTTACCATCGCTAAATTTTTTGCTTCTTATTTATGTTCTTTTCTCTTCTTCTTTTCTGTGCTTTTTCTTTTTCTTTTTCTTTGTATAAGATTGATTGAAGTAAATTTAATTTTTGTATATTTATATATTTAACTTTTTCTTTCTTTTAACTTTTTGGTGATTATGCTTGATTTCTATATATTTTTTTATTTTGATTTAGTGCTTAGTTGAATCGTATTTCTATCCCCTCCTTTATAGGCCTAGAAACGTTTGAAAATAAGTACTATATATTCATTGTGTGCTTAATTAATTATCAATACATCTTATCTCAATATAGCGTCCAATATAAATCCACAGTTTCAGACCAAAAATACGTTTGAAAATTGAAAGAAATTTGATTCATATTACTTTGAATGATTTGTTTAGATTTTTGCTGTAAAATATAAAGTACTTCTGTAAATAAAAGGTGGTCTCTCGAATGAGAAAATCGGCGGCGATTATAATAGAAATGATAAATCTTTACAACGTATTTCAATTGCAAACGACTGCACGAGAGAATCTCTGTTTTCCCTTCCAATGTTCATTGTATAACAAAAGCTATATATATATAAACAATGGGCAACTTGTATGCTTGCAGCCCTTACCCCATGGGCTGTTGGGGCTTTTGTTATCCCTGGAGGCATCTTTATATGACCTTTTGACCATTTGGAACAAAATGGCTATCTCAAAATTCTGATAATCTGACATGTTTCATTTGGGGGGAGGCAGCTAAAAGGGCAAGGGGGACGCTGGTTGCCACCAATCACTTTTGACTGTCAAAAAGCATACTGTAAATTTCAATTTCAAATAGAGTAAGGCCTTTCCAAAATTAGATCTAAACAGGTACCCAGAGAAATATGGGGAAGGTAAACATAAAGGGAGTACAAAAGGACAGGGAGGCTGACCCCTACCCCCCATTGCACTTCCTAGTAGAAGGACAATGAGACAGAGATCAGCACCGCCAGAAGGGACTGTAAGGTCAAATGCTGTATTCTTTTTTTTAATACCTCATTACTCTTTACTTAGGTTTTTTTTTACATGCTATACTAGGATTTTATCTGTATGACCTGCCCTCACAACTTACATTAAAATACCAACAAGTTTCCAATATCACCAAACCAAACAATCAAAACTTACTATCAGAATTACGACTAGTTAAAGATATTTAATAGACTACTGACCTGGCAAACCTTCTAAAGCATTGAAACATAAACATGTATCTTCAACTATGACTGCAGATTGAATAATTTTTGAAGCTTCTAAGCATTTTGCTTTGCATATGTCATCAGTTTCTCCTTGGAATTCAGGTAAATCTATACTTTTATTAACGACCTAAAAGACAAAAAAGGGAATTGAAACATATATTGACATTATGTCTTGCTTGAATATTCAAGCTCAAACTGCAACATGAATAGTCAAAATTACTAGTCAGCTTAGTATTCAGGGACCAGTTGATCAACAGTAAAAATTTAGGCTTATGTACCTCATGGAGCATATATTTTCCAATGATTCCAAAAAATTGCTCAATATTTTTTCGTATATCTAGGCATGGACATATGTTCAGGATATCTTTAACAAAAAATGGCCTTAGCTTTTTTACCTATGTCGAATACCAGACTCAAGGTCCTGTTGGTTCCGGCATAAAACATAACCACACACCTAAGCCTGTATAATACGGGATGATTGATGTCTTTAGTAAAGCTGCCGTGCTAAGTAGTTGGCTTTCGGATATTAGAAAAAATAAGCTTCTTCCTTTCTATTGTCTTGAAATAATATTTTTCATAGTTAGTGCTTATCTTCTTTCTTTCTTCTATGATTTATCCCGCTATGTAGATATATGTTATTAGTGGGTTATAAATAAAATAATAATAACACCTGACGTACAAGAAATCAAAGGGTCAAATGTGTGTAATATCTAAGTTCTGCCATTTAAGTATAAAAAGAAAAATTAAAGAAAGTGTAAACCAGCATTTAGCTTTTTTTCAGAATGTATTTTATTTAGTAAGTTTTAGGTGAATTTTTGGAATTATATGAAAGTTAGACTTTTCAGTGACCTTGAAATTCAGGGGCCTGATTATTCGAGGCTTTGGCTCAGGCAAACGGTTGTATCGCAGTTGTCTATCAACGAATTCTACAAATTTTTTTAGGACTTGTTTCTCTTCCTTGTTCATAGGTATTTGCAGAAATTTCTCTGGAGCCTGGTAACATTTCCTAGGTGAGGGATGGAAATTTTAAAAAGGTCTGTGTTTGATTTCCAAAAAATTTCCAGTAATTTTTCTAATATAAAGTTTGCACATTGGTGGTTTTCTTAGGGAATAAACTACCGGTCTGAATCTCCCCCCCCCCTCATTCCTCTTGAATTTCCATAAAAAAAAGGATTCTTCAGAGCCATTGCTCGCACATAGGGTGTCAAATCAACTTTTTAGTTACTGGGCCTTTTTTATAGGGACAGGTTGCAAGCCTGTCGCCCAATCTTGCAACAGTTGGAATTTAACCACGGGACCCGTCTTACCAAGCAGAACATTAATCGACTCTGCAACCATAGGTTAAAAATTTCTACTGCTGGTAGATCGAACCCTGAACTTCTGAGTGAAAGCCAGATGTCCTAGCAACTAAAAGAAAGGGAAAAGACTTCAAAAAGAAAAGATACTGTGGAAAACATACTGGAATTTTCAAGTTAAATTAATCAAAAACATTAAATTTTATCTTCTCTTTTATTGAGAATTTATTTGTATCTGTAATACGGAAAAAGTATAGTGTAAAGAGCAGAAGGCTTAGAGGATGGCGAATCCCCTAGATAAAGAAAAATTTCAATTCTTTTTAAGTCTGTTTTTTTTATTATTCAACTGAGCCCATCTGCGAGTTAATTAGTGTTCGATAGCACTATAGCCTTCACCGTTTTAATTCTATCTAAAGCTAAGTTCTAAACGAGAGTCGTAATCTTATAGAGCAAAAACGACCAAGCAACGTCGCTATGTGCAATCTAGCTGACATGTCTGAAAGCGAACATCTCTGAAATCTTTCATAAAAAAAATCCTTCTGAAAAAAGTTTTATTTTAGTTTTATGTTTTAAAAGTTTAAAACATGCATTTTATTTTAGATACATATCTAAAAAGAATATCGACAGTAGTTGGCCAAAGTAATGGCCAAAGAAGTGCCCCTCTCAGTTCTAATCTGAGAAGCAAACCAAATATTCTCCCATAGACCCGCCGTGGAAAAATTGGGGTAGCATAGTAGCAATGCTACTTGACAGTTTTCATGGCCTAGTGAAATTTGTTGGCAGATTTGGCAGCTTTTGGAATTCTGTCGAATTCTGCTACTGGCAGCTTTGGAACTTTTTACTTACCTAAGATGTTTTCACCAGTATTTGCTGGGGGAGGAGGGTGAATCCTACCGGGAGCTACATTTTAAGCGGTTTTAAATGATAGTATTTCTCTTTTCTTATTTTTGTACTATATTCAATGCATTTAGATGTATGAATACAATGTGTTTAAGCATCAGATAACGCTACTGTAGAAGTTGCAATGGCATTAATCGTATAAAAGATCAAAAGTAGCCCGGAATTTCAATCCGTATCAATCATAACAGCCCTCTCAGTCCACCTGATATTCTGTAGTACAACTGCCATTAAGAACTAATTCTATAGACCTTCTGAAAGCATTGTAGTTTGTGGTTGTAATCCTATATGTCCCATGACAGGAATTCCTACATCTACAATTGCGCTAATTGTTTCAGCCATTATTGATCCTCCTTCAAGTTTTACTGCATCTGCACCTGCTTTGATTAATTTACCTGAATTGTTAATTGCATCTTCTATACTTGCTTGATATGACATAAATGGCAAATCTGAAACTAATAGGGAAGTTTCTCGTGCTCTACTTACAGCTTCAGTGAACATACACATTTGATCCATGGTTACAGGGATAGTATTTTCATAACCAAGCATTACCATCCCTGCACTATCTCCAACTAACAAAACGTCAATTCCAGCTTTATCACATAATGATGCTAATGTATAATCATAACTAGTGATTACAGAAATTTTTTTCTTTTCTTTTTTCATTTTGATAATATCTTGAACAGTTTTATGCAATTTTTGCTCTCCTTGTTAAATTATTTTTAATCTGAATGATATTTTCTGTGAGATTTTTTTTATTATCAAATTTCTCAACAATTTTTAAAAGATTTTTTTCATTCTTTTTTGAAAGTACTTTTGATTCGTTAATCAATAAGTCAATAGATCTTGTAACATTATCAACAATTGTAATATTTGCAGTTTGTGAAGTTCTTGAAAGTGGGTTTAGATCAAAGGTTATGACTATTTTACCTGCTTTTTTAAGTGCCACTGTTCTATCTCCATCTTCTAAAGGAACAACAACTACATCAGCTGCAAAAATCCCATCTTTATCTACAATTCTTCTTGCTGAATCAATTCCTAGAAGTTTTCTAGATGAGGCTTTTTTAGTGCCTAAAATTTCATTTGCACCATTTTTTTTAAGTGTCTTGATGATTGTTCGTTTTCTTTTTTCATTTGTATAAAACAGATTTACCTCTAGTTTTGCTTTAATTTGCTTTGATAATTTGATAATTTGTTTGGGACATAGTGCTGCAATGTTACCATTGACTGAGATTACTGGTCTTTTTGCTAAAAGTAGTTGTGCAGCTGCAGCCTTTATTGCTCCGCGGCGCGGCGCGGGGGCCAGTTCCGGCGCCTCGGCCAGCTGGGTCAGCACGGTGCCCGGTTCCAATTCGGTCTTGCCGTCCAGTGCTTTCAGGAAGCCTTCAACCGCGCCTTCGCTGATTTCGGCAAAGGTCTGGTTGTCCTGCACCCGGATCGCGCCGATGGCATCGCGGTCGATATTGCCGGCCTTGCACAGCATCGGCAGCACCTTGCGCGGATCGGCACCGGCCTCGCGGCCGCCGGACAGCGAGAACCAGACCGATGGGCCAAAGGGTTTGCGTTCTTTACGTTCCTTGCGCGGTTCCGGCGTGTCCGCCGGGCGCAGCTCTTCCGGTGCCGAGTGGCGGCTGCGGAACAGACGCAGATAGGTGGTGGCGATTTGCTCGGCAGAGAAATTGTCCAGCAGGGTCTGGACGCCGGCCTGCTCGTGCTCTTCAACGGCCTGCTGCCAGACCGGGTCGGCCAGCATGCGCTCCTCATCCCGCGCCAGAACGTCGTCGGCAGACGGGGCTTCGCAGTGCTCGGCCGTCAGCTTGGCCCATTTCAGCAGCCGCAGCGCCTTGCTGCGTGCCTTGGGCGGTGCGATAAGCGCGCTGACACCCTTGCGGCCGGCGCGGCCGGTGCGGCCCGAACGGTGCAGCAGGGTTTCGTGGTTCGAGGGCAGTTCCGCATGGACCACCAGCTCCAACCCCGGCAGGTCGATGCCGCGCGCGGCCACATCGGTGGCCACGCAGATGTTCGCCCGCCCGTCTCGCATCGCCTGCAGCGCATTGGTGCGTTCCGCCTGTGTCAATTCACCAGACAGGCACACCACACGCAGGCCACGGTTAGACAGGCGTGTCGTCAGGCGGTTCACAGTGGCGCGGGTATTGCCAAAGACAATGGCGTTTGGCGCATCATAGTAAAGCAGTGTGTTGATGACCGCATTTTCGACATCCCGCTCCACCACATTCATCGCGCGGTATTCAATATCAGCGTGTTGTTTGGTGTCGGATTTGACAACCACCCGGACCGCGTCTTTTTGGTAGTTCTTGGTTCAATTCCACTTTCTAGGGCTATAAGAAAAAAAAAAGTTGAGATGGCTAGGGCACGGTCTACGGATGAAGGATGACAGATAGCCGAAGATTGTCCTTTTTGGCCAACCGCCTAGGGCTAAACGGAAAGCAAGTTGTCCACGTCTGGGGTAAGAGGATGTCATAAAGAAAGATTTAAAGGCAATCGGAACTTCATGGAAGGGTTTAAAGAGGTATGCTTTGAGTAGATTGGGATGGAAGAGGAGAATGCGTAGCTGTGTTGGCATCAGGCGGCGTGAGGCTGCGGTGAGTTATTTTATTAGTAGTATCCCTTCTCCAGAGGTATTATCAGGGTAGGACCCTAGAACACTATGGCTCTTGCTGTAGTTACTTACTATAAAGTCTTGCTGGGATCCGAGTTCCATAAAAAACTTTCAAAAACTTACTTACTGTAAAGTTTTGCTGGGATACTTTGTACTAAAAAAAAAATCTTTGGACCATCCTCTCTCCAGAGAGTGAAGCAGTTCTAGGCATGGAAAATGCATGCATGGACATTACCTGTTACTTCTGCCTAAAAACATTACTGTTACGATTAGACTCAATGCAGTAAAAAGCTGTCTGAGGCAAACACAGATATGTACTTTTCTTCTCCAACGCGCTTTTTGGGGCTTCACTCTCTTCTTTCTCCTATGAAGTCCCAATCAGCTATAAATTCTCCTTTATGACCTCTTCTCACATGTTTTGGTAATTATCTGCTTTTGGTTTGCCCCTAAAGGGATGGTCAAAATGACCAATCTTTGGCAATTTGTCATCGTTTATCCGTATAACGCGGCCTAGGTATCTTAACTTTTTTTTAGCCCTAGAAAGTGGGATCGAACTGCGTTATGTGTTCATCTTGTTGTTTGATGTACGATCAGTCTCCCTCGTCTTTTCGAAGCACCCTCGCTTCAGAGCAATACTTGACTACAACAATTACTTTGACTTCTGACATTCTAATCTTTGGTAGGTTTATCCTCTCATTTTCCCAAACTCCCCCCCCCTGCCCCAAGATTATGGTTGCTGAAATATGGATTAAATTCATTATAGCTTGTAATAATATTTTTATTATGAAAATATAAGTCACAATTTATTCCAATGAATGGTACTTTTCGTAATGCATATTTTAAAATCTTCAATGTTAAATCAAAAACTTTGGATGGTATATAGATGAGAATACTGTTGCCAGCCAAAGCAGAAGCTATTCAAGGGCCATCAAGAAAAGGTTTAGAAAGATATTCGGGAAATTGAAGTTACTTCAAATTTTATGTATCAAGCGCAAGAAATAATAAATTGTAAAAATCCCTGGTGGCTTTGCTTACCAAATTCTCTGATGCGAACTGTAGGAATAAAAACTAACTTAACATCAGTAGCAAAAGCATATCTTCGCAAAGATTTGAAAATACTTGAGTGCCGAAGGCCATAAGTTGAGAAAACTGGAATAGTCCTATTCAATTATGACTGGGTTATTAAACTACTATGGGAGGTAAGAAGACTTGTAATTTTAGTAAAAATGTTTGGTAAGTGTCTGACTATTTCATCTGAAAGGCTTTAGTTACATCAGTTTAAATTCTATAAGAACCTGTGGGCAAAAGTTTTACTAATTATATTGATTTTTTTTTGTAAAGTCAGAGGGAAGAGTCATTCCTAAAGAGGTATTGGGAAGGATAACATGTGTTGTCCAGTGATGGGGGGGATTCGAAAAACTGAAGCAAGGCGTATTTAAACCCCGTGTAAGTCATTAGCAGTCTTAGAAGAGGATTCAGGGAGGCAAACGGCAGATCCACTTTTCCTCGAAATCCTGGAATAAATAAACTGGAAGAACTTTGCTGGACGAACTAAAGTAACCAAGTGCTAGGTCAGTAAGACAGCAAGATACGCGTTATGAGTTTATCATATTACTAGCAGATGTTGTCGAACTTGAGGTTGTAAAGAGACTAAAATTATATAGCAAATGAATGTTCGACTAAATTTTTTAAATATAAGACAAGGGATGTGATATTTACATCAGTTTCCCATGAACCTCACTTTGAAATTCTTCAGTGGAACCGGAGGGGCCTAAAACTGACAAAAAACTTAAATATTTCCGAGATCCATTTGTTAAAGTTCACTTTACAGAACTACTTCCTACACCAAAAATACAAAAATAATCACAAAACGTGTTTGATTTAAAATCTTCATAAACTATACCTTCCAAACAAACAAACTAAAAAAAAATAAATGTTGAAATGTACTCCTTGTGTTTTCTTTACAATTTAAGAGCTATTCATTTGTAGTTATGCTTAACAATATAAATTATGCAATTCTGCATAATATCTAATTACAATTAAACCATTTGATTCCTAAATTCAAATATTAAAATTCCTTCAAAGATAGGAAATTATAAACAATAGAACGACACTAAACATAAAAATTCCTAAACTTAAGAAAGAAAAAGATTTAATAGAGAGAGTTGATGTAAGCATGTAAACCAAGTTACGGCGCAATATCCTTATGGAATAAGCTGTAAATGTCCAACGGCTCAGGTCAATATAGAAATTGCCAATAAAGATGGAAGAATTAAAGTACGTCTTTTACCTACTCTTTCAGTAGATGATCTCCTACGAAGGATTTCGGAAGGCTTCTTTCGCCAGAGGCAACCTCTCAACTAAAAATGTAACTACTGTGACTGGGACAAAGCAAAAACGAAAGGGGAGGCCATGCCAACAACTTTTGAAAACGAGAATTAAGATCTATAGTACCAATTTCCACCTAGTTACGATATCTTTATTCAGAATAGCTCACAACTAAAACGGGCAGTAAAGAAGTAAAACAACCAGAAACGACCGCATAAGAAGGACCAGAACAACAAAAAATTAACCAATGGAATACTGGAGATAACCCGCGAAACATTTACAGAATTACAACGAAATTGTAGAGACTGCATAAAAATAAAACAAGCCTTGTCGGAGCATAAGGGTTCGCAGGCTAGACAACTTTGTCTTAATGGGAAGCTACTTTACAAAATAGTGGGTATTAAGGATAAACCAAGAAAATGACACTTTGTGGTGCCGCTGGAACTTAAAAAAAGTGGTAATAAGATCTCAGCTCGGATGGTCCGAGGTCTTGGGCCTCGTCGACGATGATCGCGGAGAAAGGCTTGTCATTGCGATCAGCCCAATGATCTTCCACGGTCCCGTAGACCATTGGCGGTGTCGACACCCCCTTTTCGATCAGCAGATCGCGCGCTCGTTCGAACACGGGCCACAGCCGCGCCCGTTGCTTTGAACCGATGCGGGTTTTTCGTCCCAGACGCGGTGTCTTGGCGTAAGCCTCAAGGCTTGGGACGCGCCATGCATCGACGACCGCCGAGAATTCAGTGGTGAGGAACCCGATATCGAAATCGGCGTCGGACAGATCTGCCGATGCGGTCCCAAGAGCCTCTTTGATCTGGGCGTCGGTCGCATAGCGTGGTTCATGTCCCCTTGCGAGGGCGTAGAGCGCCCTACCGGCGTCTTTGAAGGAGGCAATCGTCGCCCGTTCGAACTCCGCTTCGGTGACGAGACGGCGAAGCTTGATGGCGAGCATCTTTGCCAGTGGACGCGCGAAGGTCGTGACGAGAACGCGTGCATTCACATCGGCTTTGGCAGCACAGGCTGCACGGTGGAGAGCAACAACGGTTTTCCCGGTCCCCGCCGATCCTGCAACCCTTGCGGGGCCGTTGAACCGCGTCGCTGCGATGCGCTCCTGAGCCGGGTGCAGGAAGACCGCCCAGCGCTCCCACGGGGCGTCCAGAGCACGCTGTAAGGCCTCCACGTCGTCGAGGACGCGAAAGCGGCGCTGGGCGTCCGGATGGGCGAAGGGGTCGTCCACGGGTGGCTGTGCGGGTGTGAGCAACCCTGTATCCACGAAGGTCGAGAGCGCCTCCGCCGCCTCGGCTGGCAGGTGGTCGTAGATTTCGAGGAACTGCGTCTCGTCCGCAGCCTTCACATCGGCCAGCCAGTCCTCAGGGATGCCTGCGCCGAGCAGGTCATCGTCGCCCAGCGCCCAAAACAGCGGATGGGACTCCTCGTCCGCCCGGTCGGTTGCCGTCATGACCGGGGCGGCGATTTCCTCGACCCGTTCGCGAACCTCGAGATCGGAAACGGTTTGTTGAAGGGCTGAAGATCGCGGGACTAACGTAGAAAGCGAGAATTCTTTGAGTTGGTATTGAACAGCCTCAAATGAGACACATATGTCTCATCATGACTGTTCGACTATCAACTCGCGACGCCATTATCGAGGCGGCATTTCGGCTATTGAACCGCGATCCAGCGGCATCACTGGGCGACATTGCCACCCATGCCGGTGTAGGGCGGGCGACTCTGCACCGCCACTTTACCGGCCGAGACGATCTGTTGGTGGCCCTCGCGACAACGGCAATTCACGAGCTGGACGAAGCCGTGGATCGAGCGACGGCCAACGCCGCGAGCTATGCCGATGCGCTTCGGATCACGCTTGAAGTCATCATTCCTCTTGCAGATCGCTATTGGTTCCTTTCTCGGGAACCGGCTGAACAGGATGCGTCCGTCAAATCGGCCTACGACCGGCAACTGAAGGAGCTGGCCGAAGCGATTGACGGTGCAAAGGCCGAAGGCAGCATCGCTAGCGATGTGCCGACCGCCTGGGTCGTTCAGGCCTACGATCATCTGATCTACGCCGCGTGG
>JAAAKM020073195.1:145841470-145855920 GCA_010016025.2 Alatinidae sp. Z8VKAUB7J3
TCCGCGCCGGCGACGTCGCGCCAAACCAAGCAGCCAGCCTTGCTTGGCGGACACTAACTCATGGATTTGGAACCAACGACAAATGACCTATGAAACTCTTGAGCGCCTTGGCGGGCGCATCGACGAAGCCTTCTTTTTGATTGGCTTGGCTATTCTCACGATTGAGATTGCCAAAGGCTTCTTCAGCAGGACATACACCGGCCGGACAGTCGCAGACATGCTGGCTAGTGCCTCAACTCAGATCCCATTCCTGCTCGTTAAAATCTTCAATATGACAGGGGCTTATGGTCTGTTCTTCATAGTCAGTGAGACATTCGTCAGCTGGACATTCCCAATCACGGTTTCGACGGTACTGCTGGCCGTCATCCTCGCCGACTTTCTGTACTATTGGGAACATCGATTTGCCCATGAGGTCCGTGTGCTGTGGTTGCAGCACGCTGTTCATCACTCGTCGGCAACGTGATGCTGGGCGTGGCGGGGAAAAAGGCCATCCTCGACAAGTACAACGAGCTGGCTATGAACTACTCGGACGAGACCGCCGACGAGATGGCGCAGCTTCAGGACCAGATCGACAGCGAGAACCTCTGGGACCTGGACAGCCAGATCGACGTCGCGATGGAGGCGCTGCGTTGCCCGCCCGACGATGCGGCGGTCGCCAACCTGTCGGGCGGCGAGCTGCGGCGCGTGGCCCTGTGCAAGCTGCTGCTCGAAGAACCCGACATGCTGCTGCTCGACGAGCCGACCAACCATCTGGACGCGGAGACCATTTCGTGGCTCCAGACCCATCTGGAAAAATACAGGGGCGCGGTCCTGCTCGTCACCCATGACCGCTATTTCCTGGACAGCATCACCGGCTGGATCCTCGAACTCGATCGCGGGCGCGGCATTCCCTATGAGGGCAATTATTCGAGCTGGATGGAGCAAAAGGCCAAGCGGCTCGCACAGGAAGAGCGCGAGGACGCCAGCCGCAAGCGCACCCTCGACCGCGAGCTGGAATGGGTCCGGCAATCGCCCAAGGCCCGCCAGGCGAAATCCAAGGCCCGGCTTCAGGCCTATGAGGAAATGGCGTCGAAATCCGAGCGCGAGCGGGTCGGCAAGGCCCAGATCGTCATCCCCAACGGCCCGCGGCTGGGCGGCAAGGTGATCGAGGTCGAGAATATCCGCAAGGCGTATGGCGACAAGCTGCTCATCGACGGGCTGTCCTTTTCGTTGCCGCCCGGCGGCATCGTCGGCGTGATCGGGCCGAACGGCGCCGGCAAGTCGACCCTGTTTCGCATGATCACCGGCCAGGAACAGCCCGATGACGGCGCCGTGACCCTGGGCGACACGGTCGCGTTGGCCTATGTCGACCAGTCGCGCGACGCGCTCGACGGCAAGAAGACCGTCTGGGAAGAGATCTCGGGCGGCTCGGACGTGATCGAACTGGGCGATGCGCAGGTGAACAGCCGCGCCTATGTGGGCGCGTTCAACTTCAAGGGCGGCGATCAAGAAAACATACCTCGTTCTTGATATGAAATTTAAGGATTTGTTTACAGGTAACTTCACTTCTAAAAATACTCCTTTATATGCATTCCACAGGACAGAATGTTAAGGCTGTGTCTGTAATAAAAATAATAACTTTCTTAAACTATTGAAGTCTGAGATATATCATTACCAAAGAATATCAAAATAAGATTTTTACGAGAGCATCAAACTCGAAAATCAACAGTAAAAAGAAATAAACATAAAACAATCGAAATTGAACAATACAGATGAGATCTCAATTTAATCTTAAGAATATAAAAAATCTTAAAATATAAAAAAATAATAAAAATTTTAATTTTTTACGACTTAATATAGTTTTTGATGATATGAAAAAGGACTCGTCCTTCCATCAAAAAGAAACTATAAGACGACTGATTCCCAATATGGAGTGTTCTCTACGAATCAAAGCTAATAGGAAAAAAAGATCTTAGAGACTAATTCGTCTAAATTTGGCCGCTTTTTTCGCTTCTTCTATGTCCCATTTTCTTGCAGAATTCAAGTATTAGTAGGGAATTAGTGGGAATGGTATTCTAACCTTGAAGCCACACAGAACCTCGATTTACTTTGCCGTCGTTACTCGAATTAATCTATTTTTGGTCGATATGGGAATGGATCCATGCTTCCATTGGAAAACGATTAAACGACGCCTGATCCCGAACCCATCTTATCGAATATTCTCTACAAATCAAGTATGATAGGAAAACAAATCTTACAGGCTGGGAGGCCAGCCCAAGTGTTTTATCTTTTTTTTCTGGAATCAAGCGATTTTTTTTCTGGTTTAGCACGTAAATTCAAGCGAATAAATCATCTAGGAAGTTGATTATTGAAATCAAAAGGGGCTTTTTAGCAAAATATTTACTGACAGCCAATTAAAACCAAAAACTGCTATCTTTGTTCTGTTTCAGAAACCATAGTTAGCTAAAGTCCCACTCAAGCACTGTATCCGACTCGATACTTGATAGCCAGATTTACAAGTCGTATTTGCTTCATGGATATCAAGTTTCATACCGATCCCTCCACTCTAAGCGTTTTCCATGATTTTAGGTTCCCCCCAAACTCTCCAATGTCACCAGATCCGGTCGGGATTTAAAATAAGAGCTTTGAGACACGATACCCTTCTAAATATCAAATTTCATTGAGATCTGATCACCCGTTCTAATTTTTCAGAATTACGATGAGTCGCTCTTTCCTTACAGTTCGTTACCAGGAAGTGTTTGATGTATGCTGCACCGTCGTATTTAAACTTCCACCGAAAGAATTCATAATTCAGACTTGATTTTGTACCTAGTATCGATCAAAATATTATTATCCTTAGAAGACTAGCATTGAGAAGAAGACACAGGTCACTTGACAAGGGAATGCTTTTAATTGGCTAGGTATAATAGCCCATTTCCAAAGCTTTGTTCTAACCAACAGCTTGACTGAGTTACAAAAGCTCTTAAATCAGGATAAGGAAACTAGAGAGAAAAAGCCTGTCAGAAAAATCCTTTTATCCTCCCTAACTGAGTGTTTAGTCTTTGAGAAAAGATGGATGAACCACATTTATCAGCGAAAAACTGGACATTGCTTGACTGTAAGCGCCCTAATTCCGTTCAACGTCAAACTTGGAAGATGGATGTAAGCCACAATGAGCAGCGCCCCCTGTCAGCGTGCATTATCAGCCTTTTGCGGGTCGCTTTTGTTGATGGATGGTGATTGAGAGGCTATTAGCGAACAAGAATTCCCTTCTTGGCTTCAGTTCATCACGCAAGCAAAATAATTCATTTCCAAGAGAATAGATGGATGGATGATGTTGACAACAGCTTACAGAAAGTTATGACACTCTTCAAATTTCTAAAGATCGTTTTATGCTTCCGGGGCAAAAAGGTCGTTGCCAACGAGAAGACAATACATTCAGGGAAATGGAAAGTCAAAGGGAGTGCTAAGTAGTTGGAGTATTCAATGACTCTTTTGAACACAGAGGCAGATAGAAATCCCTCCCGCTCCAGTTATTATTGTTCCTTGTAAGTGGAAATCAAAATCAAAAGGTATCCCGCTTCGACTTAAGTGTCTACGAATAACCCAAACTTACAGCTATGGTGTGCCTAAGCAAATGTGTCACCGTGTTGTGTAACCATGGGGGTTAAAGACAACATTCACTTTATGCAGTAAAAATGTCAGAATGCTGAATTTTTTTAGCACGAAAAGTATTTCGTTTTGTGTGGGAATGTAAATGTCAAGTAAAACAAGTAGCGCCCTTCTGCGCTTGTGTTTCAAATGACATAAGGGAATGAGCGAAAGATTTATGCATCTTCGTCCGAAATTTTTCAGTTTTTTCGTCCAACTATCCTTTAAATCAGCTACTTTTTATAGGGGTTTAAGTAATTATTTAAAAAATGATTTAAATAACTTACTTACTTAATCTCCTTACGTCTCCTACGCTGCTGGCACATAAGGTGACAGCGGTGCCTCTCAACGACGACCTCTGAAGAACTTGCGGTCACAGGTTTACCAGAGATGCACCCGCCAGTGAAGCTTTCCTCTCTAGTCATCGGTCAAGCGACGCTTTTTACCCTCCGCGCCTTCTAACGCCAGGGAGAACCCACCATCAAACACCATGGGGGAGCCTGCCATCACCCATACGGACCACATTGCCTTCACCGTATCTACTGGTACTTCACATTTTATTAACTACCAATATTTGCTTTGCTTTTTTCGCGTATGAAGGTGTTCGCAATTCTATCAGACCAGTGAATACCCAGAATGCGCCGGAAGCAACTGTTTTTGAAACCCTTTATTTGTTTACATAAGTGCATCCATTCATACGTACTGAGAGGACATTGTTATTAAGCAGTCGGAGTTTGGGATTTAGAGAGTTTATACAGTTTTTCCATACTTTACTTAGTTTGGTCAAAGCATTGCCTGCCACCCAATTCGTATAGTGATTTCGCGCTCCAGGCCTCCGTCAGAATGTTTGAGGATCCCAAGATTTGAATTCTGCAACCTTCTCTTGCTCATCAGTGGCCTGATGAGCCATCACCAGACGTTGAATTAACGTTCTTACGCATGACTTATGTTTTGGTGACAAATTATACTGTTGTATTTTGTTTTTTTTTTATAGTTCCCACATGTGATGACACGGAAACGCAGCTACCCTGAACGCAGATAATAAAAATAAAACAAGATTTAGCAATAATCCCAAAGAATGCAACGGTTTCCTTGCGAAAAAATATTTCATTTAATCATTATCATGTCCAATTGTTTCGCAATTGCTCTATTCGGAGAAAAATTTATTTGAACAGCCCTTGCCTGCTTCTAGCTGATAGTTATTGTAGTGTCACCTATGATTAACTCAAACATTCAAAAATTGAAAAAGTTTTTGAAGAAGAAGAGAAATAAGTGCACAAATATTCCACTGAATAATGAAGGAAAAGACAATTGATAACTCCCCAAAGACACCCTGTGAGAACTAGTTTATTAACCTGCTATCTGATGGTATTTGTGCCATCAGAGGATTGAAAAGTAGCCTATTGTCTACTCCCAAAATACACCCTACATTCAATAAGTTCATAGCAAATGATTTGAGCACTCAAAAGCCAATCGTACTGTAACACAAATTGCTTTGAGTTCCATTATACAAGCATGGAAGGATAGCGCCTTCTGGTATACATGCCAGTGTTGACTTCTAAATTTGGCTGGGTACTTTGGGGCATCCCAGTGTAGACACCACTTCTTCTGCTCCCAGTCCTTGTTTCCCCTTGCTTGAATGACTCTAGGGTTTGAGATTAAGAGTTTGATGGCTTAGAGAGGTCCAAACTAGAGTAACATGGACAGGGTAGAATTAGAAGCCTAGCATTCTCTACATTATTTAGGGAAGTTTGTTGGGACATTTTCTGGGATCCCCTAAACTCTCTGGATTAGGATGATAGAGTAAAGATCCCCTGGACTTTCTGATTGGGGATAAAAGAGAAGGGTTGGAGAAATAATCTACAAAAAGTCTGAGAGAAAGCCTAATTGTTTCATTGAGGCAAGTAACAAAATCAAGCAATTCAACAAAAGCATTCTCTAGATATCTGTTATAAACTTGAATATGCCCCAGGGTACCAATATCTCACGGCGCCGGCGGCGATGCCCTCGGCTTCCACATGCGGGTCACCGGCGATGACTTTCCGACGACGCTCGAGGTCATGGCCCGTCGCTACGGCATCGCGATCCCCGAGCGCGGCCAGACCTCCAAGGTGGACCGCGACCGCGACGAGGCGCTGGGAGCCGCCCTCGAGTTCTTCCGTGAGCAGCTCGGGCGCTCCGAGGAGGCCACCCGATACCTGGAGCGTCGACGCATCGATCCGCAGTGGATCGAGTCCTATGGTCTCGGCTTCGCGCCCGACGCATGGCAGGCGATGCACGACGCGCTGGGGCGTCGCTTCGACAACGAGCTGCTGCTGAAGGTGGGGCTCCTCGGGCGGTCGGAGAACGGGCGCTGGTACGACCGCTTTGGTGCACGGGTAATGCTGGTGGCTGCCTCGACCGTGCTGGGGCTGACCCTGCTGGTGATTGGTATTTTAGACGGAGTGGCGCAAACCATGGCGGCAGCACTGGGCTTGCCGTTGGCATGGGTCAGTTTTCCGCTGATCCTGCTGGGGTACTTTGGCGTGCGCTTCAGCGGCCAGGGTGTACTGACCAGCGCCAGCCGCAATGTGCTGTTGGTTTGGTTTGAAAGGCGCCGGGGTTTTGTCACTGGTTTACGCGGTGTCTTTGTCAGCCTGGGCTTTTCGCTGGCGCCACTGTTGCTGGCACTTCTGATCGACTTATATGGATGGCGGGGTGCGCTGTGGCTGATGGCGGCAGTGGTCGGGTTCGGGTTCACAGCGCTGGCGTTACTGACAGTCAGGGATCATCCCCGGGTCAGTGGATTACAGGTAGACGGTGGTCTTTTGCCGGATCGAGCAGAGGCGCCTGGCCCTGCTGTTCATCAGGATGAACAAACTCAGCGGGAGGGTCAGACTGCCGGACTGAATGCAGATAAAACAGCAGCGCAGGTGCGCCGCGACCCGGTGTTCTGGATGTATGCCGGTGCGTTGTCGATGCATGCGCTGTTCGGCACAGCAGTGACGTTCCACATTGTGGCAATTTTTAACGAGGTCGGGCCCCCAACCGTATGCAGGTGGGCCGCACAGAGCCCCGATGCGGCCGGCCCGAGACCTTGTAGACCGAGCCCGAGGGCAGCGACCAGGTCTCCTGGTAGCGGCCTTCGGCGGCGGCTTCCAGAACGTCGGCCATCTGGTGGCGCCAGCTCGAGTAGTTCTTGGGCTCCGGCATCATGCGCTGGTCGCGCAGCCGGTCGAAGAAGGTGAGCAGGTTGGGCCGCGACGACAGGAAGTTCGCGGGCAGCGCGGTGAGGTCGATCAGCACCGGGTTGAACAGCACCAGCTGGCGGTTGCGGTCGAAGATCGCCAGGCCGATGGAGAGCTGGGCAAAGGTCTTGGCCAGGGTCTGCACGAAGTTGCGCTGGGCGATCTCCGCGTCGACCACCGCGTTCACATCGACCGCGTGGCACAGCCAGCCGGCCTCTGTTTCGGTGGTCGAGACGTTATACCAAAGTTTCTTCTTGCTTTCCGGCAGAGGGATTGAGATCCGTTCCGGCTTGCCGCTGGTCATCGGGTCATGGAGATCGGTGAACAGGGGCGCGGCAAAATCCGTGTTGCGTCCACGAATCTTCTGGCTGAGATCATCGTAGGCGAGGTTGGACCAGGTGACATTGCCATCTTCCGATTGCAGCCAGACCGGATAGGGCGCCTGATGCACGGCGGCGCGCAGGGTGGTCAGTTCCTGATCGAGGGATTTGTTCTGTTCCTCCAAGGTGCTGCGGCGCAGCTGCACCCGGGTCACCCCGTCAATCCATTCGCAATGCGCTTCGCGGCTTTCAGCGGCGGCAGTGCCGGACAGAACCAGCGGGCCGACATCCTTGAGGAAACCGGGTGATTGCGGCAGGCCCGGGTAGCTGCGGGCGAGCTGGTCGCGCAGCATGCCACAGTCAAAGTTTTCAGCCTGGCCGCCGATGAATTTGCGCGCGCCCGAGGACCAGCCGGTCAGGCTGTTGTCATCGAACAGGACCACCGCATCGGTGCGGCCATCGGCGGCCAGCAGGTCATGCTCCATGCCGCGGCGGCGGTGTGTGGGCGACAATTAAAAAACAGGTACAAGTACCCCAGGTGGCTAAATTCATTTCCATCTCCTACTCAGTTAACGTTGCGTACGGCTTGGGACCCGGGTGCAAAGCCAAAACAATCGCACGCGCAGCAAATTAGCGGGCTAAATATTCAGACTGAACAATAAGTGCGGAAAAATGGGCTGAAATTGCATATGGTGCGATTGTTTTTCAGTAACAAAGCGGTCTTACCAAAAGTGGACTAAGCCATGGGAGATAGCACCGTTATGAAAACTCAACCACCAAGAGCGCGAACGTGCGGCATGCAGACGACCTAGACCTGGTCAGGCGGGTTCTGGCCAAGGATCGCGCTGCCTTTGACGAGTTCTTCGATACGTATTTCGCACGCCTGTGCCGCTTCTGCAATTCCCGCTTAGGCGACAGTGATGCCGTCGAAGACATTGTGCAGGAAACACTATTAAAGGCTTTGCGCAACCTGCACAACTATCGCGGCGAAGCCATGCTGTTTACCTGGCTGTGTCAAATCTGTCGAAACGAGACGAATAACTGGTATCAGCGCCAGGGCCGTAAACAGGAACCGCTGGTCAGCCTTTACCACAACCCGTCTGGCGACGCGTCTCTGGAAAGCAGGTCCAGCCTGGAGCAGCACAACCACGCAGAAGCCCTCAGCCTGGCAAATCTGGTCCAACTGACTCTGGATTTTCTGCCGGAAAGGTACAGCAACGTCCTGGAGTGGAAATACATTGAGGGATTGTCTGTGAAGGAAATTGCCGCACGCCTGGGCATTGGCAGGCTGGCTGTGCAATCGCTGTTATCCCGCGCACGAAAAGCCTTTCGGCAGAGCTTCAACGATGCGCAAAAAGAACTGCAAGAGATCTAATCATGGCTGACAAAAACCGGTCCGACCGGGATACGACAAAAAACAAGTCCGGCACAGATCGCGATCTGCAGGTGCTTTTGAAGAACGCTGTCCGCCGCCGGCAACACGACACGGCAATGCGGGAAAGCTTTTATGACGGTACCCTGGCGGAGTGGCAGGCGCTACCTAACAAAACCATGCCTAATGTAATTTAATATATTGGCGTTTGTAGCATTTTAATTGCGTAGCTTATTAAGGGGGCTTGGAGGAGGAACATGCGGGAGGTGATCTTCCAAACCTCCAATTAAGGGTTTTGGATCATAATTATTACAGTGGCACCCTTTTATACTGTCAAGCTTTTCCGCTCAAGAATTGGCATCAAAAGTGCCATATGGCCCTTTCAGATGGTGGTATTTATAAAAAGCACTAGATATGAGAAATAGCTTTAAATGAGCCATTAAAAGTCTCTCTCTGATGTTATGGCAACCCGCTAGCCTTGAAAAAAAAGGAGACACATCAGTGCTAACGATCCAAACAGGTCGTTTTCCTCGCTGTCCAGTGGGACACTGTAATTTCCCATTCAAATGTTGTCAACCATATTGTTTCTAATGGTGCATTATTTAATTTCACCCTAAGCCATTTTCGAGGGGTTTCAAGCCTTTTTTTCGAAATTACCATAAATTTCTTTTCGTAATCTCTTACTTTTAACTTGAACCGAAATAAAAGCTACCGTTCTAGAATCAGTGTCAGATGGCATTTTTTTCCCACTAGGCAGCTTTTTCAAGACACGTTTTTTGGCTTTTGACTACTATGGGCTGTGATTCGCTCTTTAATAGGTTGCAGCTACTGCTGCAACCATGATAATCTGTCGAAAAGTAATATTTCCGTATAATGTCTGACATTTCCTAGGGATTTCAATCTCTTTTTAGAAACCGCCATATTTTTTTTTTTTGCAATAATCTTTTACTTTTAAGGTGAGCGGACAATTTATGAAACTTACTAAGAGGGTTGGGAGGGGGATTATGTGTGAGGGGTTCCTATAAACTTCAAGTTAAGGGTTTTTGACAATAATTATTACAATGGTACCGTTTTGTACCTTCAAAGCTTTTCCACTTAAGCAGGGTTCGGACAGGTCGGTTCGTTTCAAATTATAGGCTCTGTCCTATTTTTATAGGATTTCCTGGGCCCAAATATAGGCCAAATATAGGATTCGGAAGTCGTGGGACATCTGCGGGGAGAATATCATGGTGGGTTGGGTTTGCCAGCAATGCTTTTCCGAATTTCGTGATGAAATTGCTCAATTTCCGACCAGGGTGGGTCGAACAACTTGCTCCTATTAGAGTTTTAATTGAGAAGTGTTTGAACCATCAGAACCCTATTGTCCAATGTCTTAGATTATAAATGGGTATTCGATTCAGCTTATAGAAAAGCTTAGTGAAGGTTCCATGCTTGTGTGCGTACCAGATTTTATGTACATTGAAGTAATTAGTGCTGTGCACGAGAATAATAATGCAACGGGTAATGTAGGAAGTGAGGTTACTACTTGATTCATTTGGAAATGAGTTGTTAATTAGTGTTGTGTCCTATCCTTGTATATGTGGATCATTTTGTAGACTTTGTCCTAACTAACACGGCTAAGGCTATAGGAGAAATTGGTGCAAATAGGAAGTTAAAACTCTTCTAGATTTGAATTATGAAAATGATATGGGCGTCCTAGACAAAAATGTTTGCGAAATGAATAAGTTTTGGTGGTTTTGAGCGTTTTGGCCTCAATAATAGGTTTGAAGATGAATTTTGAGAAGACTAAGTTCCTTAGACCAGGAATAAACAACAGTAAAGAGGTAATTATAGGTAATGAGAAAATCAATGAAGTGAACAGATTCATTTACCTGAGCAGTATTTTTAGTTAAGATGGTGGGTGCAGTGCAGATGTAAAAAGTAGGATAGCCAAAGCTAAAAAAAAATCTGAAGAATAGGAAGATGCTTGTTTTAGCTAAGATCAAAATACTTGAAGCCATGGCCGGCCGTGACAATGGTTAGGCATGGCTCTTAGGAAATAGTTCCCAAAGAAATTGTCTAATGATTGCCTCGGGTGCTTTTTTGATTGACTGTCAAGTAGTAGGCTATTCAAAAATATGGCTTGATCCCACTTTCTGGGGCTATGATAAAAAAAATTGGCATGACTAGGCTATCTTTTAGGAATGAAGGATGGCAGATTGCCAAAGTTCTTGTTGTTTGGACCACTATCTAGGCGGAGTTCGATCTAAAGAGAGAAACGGATTATCGCGAAGAATACACGTTGGCTGGCGGTTCAGCTGAAGTAGAGATTCCTATAAATTCACTCAGCAAAAGCCCACCGACGAAAGGTATCACTGGGAGAACAAATACACAACAAAATATCATTTACATTCATAAATACTTAGCAAAGTACGCCCCGCAAAAGAACAAAGACCTGTTGTCATTACTTAAAAACAATTGATTTATAACCGATTCGCTACATATGCGAATTGTTATGCCCTTAACTGCATTTAACCATACTAATAATCAAAGGCGGATACATCTTCAACACCTTATTGCTTCTAACAAAGAATGATTTAAAAGCTGTCCCCATCTAGAGAAATAGACACTTACGGTGCTACTTGTATACTATTCTTTTGCACATAGAAAGAGAGGGTTTTAAATTTAGCTTTGGTGGCACCGCTTATTTTCAATAGTTAAAAACCAATGATATATTCATGTAAGTACAGTGACACAGAACGAGATAATAGAATCAGATATGCAATTTAAGACTGCTATGCCAGTTTACTCTAAGATTATTAGTGAAACATTACCGATAATATCGTACATCTCTTTTCTAAACCAATCCATTCTTTTATTAAATGTTTTCAAGAAAACACTTCGAAAAGAAAGGTAAAGACCGATACTAGAATCTTGAATGATCATAAACAAATTTACATCACAAGTCAGACTAAAAACGAGCGGACATTACTATGAATGAATATATGAAATGAAAGCAAACAGCAAACAAAAATTAATTATCAAGTAAAACTTCCCAAAAACAAATGACTATAAATATAAGTAGAGCTACCGACACCTTAAACTCTTTAAAAGCTAGAGTGTCATTTACACTTTACTGAAAACGATTTGCATTTTGAACAATAAAAAAATTCTCAAAACACCAACAACAATAAAATCAAAACGCTGATCAACGTGTACAAATCAGTGCTCTTTCACTTAGCCATTTATTATTTTTATAATTTTTTAGAATATTCGGAAATACTTTTTTACAGAAAGTGGCATAGTAGACTCTGACATTTTTACGACCCTGTGTAGACTACACAGGATTTCTTCCATTATAATAGGCTTTCCCAAGTTTTGTATTTAGCCAAGGGCTAGGCTATATCTGGTTCCATTGAAAGGGGGGGGGGTGTAGTTGTTACAGGAGGCTAGGAAAGGTTGGATTTAGAAAGAGTGTTTTATGAGAAATTCAATGGTTGGCTACCACTCTATTGTTTGTTAGGTGTGGCAGGGGGACATGGATGTTTGATGTTGAATATGGTAGTGTAAAGGCTAAATAGGACTATATATTTCTTAAAAAAAGGTTGCCTAGGAAACTCGGAAATAACCTAAAAAATAGGTCAAAGCTTTATGTTTGTGAAGAGATTTATAAGGTTTGTAGTATTACAAACAATGTACTTTCTCCTAGGCGACATTATACACAAGAGTAGACTAAGTCTATAAATTAACTGTAGGTTGGCATTGCAGCCTAACCTATACAAATTTAAAAAGATCTGAACTGGTTAATGGCTGTCCTAACTTGCTAACAAGATCCAAAACTTGCTATCACTATGGAAATCTTTTGTGTTTCTACTAGAGCCTTTTATTTGGTCAGTGAGAGGACTGTGTGGACTTCATTTAACCTAGAACTTAATGTACACCATCAAATTGTCGGTCGGCTCCTTACGTCGTAGATGTACACCCTCAAATTGTCGGTCGACTTTCTTTTTTGTCTAGCAGTAAAATAAGAATGTACACCATTAAATTGTTGGTCGACTTTCTTTTATTACTCTTGTTGTAAGATAGGATCTTGATTTATGTTTTGCTTCATCTTGTTGTCTTAGTTTTGAGATATCTTTATACAAAAAGGCTAATATTTTGTTAAAAGAAGAGCAAAAATACTGGCAAATTCTAAGATTCCAACCGTCTGCAGTTATGATCGAGTCTTTTGATGAACTATAGTTAGAATTTACAGTTTTATCGTGAGATTAACAGGAAATGATATATATCTAAGATTAGAGTGGTTTGAACTGGATATACGAGGACCTAAAAGCAGTACCCTGCGGCATTCCATAAGAAATAGGGAGTGAATTAGAATAAACATTTTTGTACTTAACAACTTGACTCCTATTTACCATAAAATATGCAATAATATTCATTAGAAAATGAGGTACATTAAAATCGTCTAAAAATTTTTCAACTAAACCTTATGACTAATCAGATCAAAAGCCTCTTGGAGATCAATCAAAAGGAGATTGAGCACGTATCTGGCTGGTTAAGCAGTCTGTATGCAGCATCGAGGAGTCTGACAAAGCACTCATACATCTGCTGCAAAGCACTCATACAGCTTAGAGAAAACTGGCATTAAGGTAATTGGTCGAACTAGATAAAAATCCAAACAAACACTTTTCTTCTGTATGAGTGTAATATATTTTTTTTTCCAGCACTTGGAGAATGAGTCACTTCTTGTTATTACATTAAAAATATTCTATAAAGGTTTTTATAACTTATCAAGAAATGCTTTTACTAAATCAATTATAATATCAATGGCGTATTGAAGTTATCTGTAGTTTACGTATTTTCACCTCAACATCAACAGGTTGTACTACAGGGATATCCTGGTCTGGTGTTGGGGCGCAGGGAATATTTCATGAGAGTGGAGGGAGGATTTGTACAATAGCAGCAAGGTCCTTATTTCATGTAGTTTCAGGAGAAACATCAAGATTAAAGTCAACACTTTTAACTGTTTTACCACTGATTTTCTTGACTGTGTTATACCACTGCTTTGGTTGCGCTTTCAAGAATTCATTTACTCTATTACGGTGATAAATGAAGAAACAAATAGGGATAAAATCCATTTAATAGATAAATTTCACAAAAAATATAATTAGTAGGTTAGCTTTTTCAGTTTTTCCCTGGCACAACAGTCTTAATTTTTGTCAGATTAAACTTTTTATTGCTTCATTTATATACGCTTTATCATAAGAACATCTTTTCTTTTTGACCTCTGGAAAATGAAGTAAATAATTATTGGTAAATCTTTCTTGGAAAAGTTTGGCTTTCTTTTTCGCTTCTTTCCCGATCCTCCGAGGGTCCTCATCCCCGGCGACCCGTTCGTCGAGATAATCAATAATCTGCTTTTGAGCGGATTTCGCCAGTTTGCGAAGCTCCTTGAGAGCCCGACTATCAAAGCGGTAAACCCAGCTCACGTTTCACCTCTTCAGCAGAGTATGTCTCGGCTGGGTGTTTGAGGCGTTGAGTTGCCAAATAAGTATCCTCCAACTCTTCGAGGTGCTCCAAGATCGCCTCCCGCGCAAAGAATGTCTTGGTGCGTCCGGTAATCTGAACCAGGCGGTCCAACCGCTCTTCGATTTCCGGATCCAAGCTAATCTCAATCATGATTTCTAAACTGTCCGCGCGCCGACATTTCAGCAAGAAGCAATTCACACTCAATGGAAACCCAAAGAGACAGAAACACTCCTAAAACCCCGCCGGAATTCGGATAATCCGCACCCTTTGTGCCCAATGCTTCGGCTCCACCCTTGCCTGCTCCGGCACCGCCAGAATCGAACTCCCGTCAGCTAACACTTGCAAACGATGATCCGCTGGTGCCACCAGCGCCGGAACGTTCAGCGCATACGG
>JAAAKM020073195.1:145855930-145872311 GCA_010016025.2 Alatinidae sp. Z8VKAUB7J3
GGTTCCCCCTCCAACGGGATCGCCAGCAGATCCCCAGCAAACCGAGAGGTAATCACGGTTCCCGCCGGCGTAAACGCCACGCCGTCAGCCGTGCCGACATCCCCAAAACGAGGCACGGGGAGATCCGCCCGTGGAAACGAACTCGCCGGGATATGGTAAAGCGCCGTCCCTTCCGGTGAGTTCCCCCCCATGGTGACAACGCAGATCGCATCCGGGATCGACCAATACCCCACACCATTTGGAACCCCCGGAATCGGTGTGAACGTGACGTCGTTGTGACCCAGGGCATCGCTTTCCCCGGCCGCCACCAAATCGATTGATTCATGCGTGATCCGGATCAAACCCGGGTTCGCGGGTTGCGCCGGCACTTGGCGATCACCGCCCTTAGCGGTATCCGTGATAAACAAATTTCCTTCCTGATCAAAAGCCAGGCTATTGGGAAGGAGCGTCGAATGTAATCTTTATCCGAGCGTTTTTTGTTAACCAGGTTCTTAAGGCTTAAAAGTAGTTTTTCCAATTTTTAGCGCAACAATCAAGACAGGGACTGGACTGGAGGAGGGCGAGAACCCATGACCCACGGTGGCAATGCGCTGTTCACGCGCGCGGTGCGCGGCGAGAGCGTCGAGCGCTTTCCCGTCTGGATGATGCGTCAGGCCGGGCGCTACCTGCCCGGCTACATGGCCGTGCGCTCGAAGACGTCGTTCCTCGACCTGTGCCGCTCGCCCGACCTCGCCGCCAAGGTGACGTTGGAGCCGATCGAGCGCTTCGACATGGACGCGGCGATCGTGTTCGCGGACATCCTGCTGACCGCGGACGCGATGGGCGTCGAGGTGACCTTCCCCGCCCAGGGCGGCCCGAAGTTCGTCTCCCCCATCCGCACGCCCGCGGACGTGTCCCGCGTGCACGAGCCGGACGCCGCGCGCACGCGCTGCGTGGCCGACACGATCCGCATCCTGCGCTCGACCCTGCCCGACACGAAGGCGGTCATCGGCTTCTCCGCCGCGCCCTTCACGCTCGTCGCCTACATGATCGAGGGCGGCTCGAGCCGTGACTTCATCCTCACGCGCCGCTTCGCCCACGAGCATCCCGACGCGTTCGAGGAGCTCATGCTGCGCTCGGCGGAGGCGCTGGTTCCCTACCTGCAGGAGCAGGTCGCCGCCGGTGCCGACGTGCTGCAGCTCTTCGACACGTGGGGCGCGACGCTGCCGGTGGACCTGTGGCGTCGCTGGGTGCTCCCGATGACGCGCCACGTCATCGACGGCCTGGGCGACCACCGCCCGCCGATCATCTACTTCCCGGGCATCGGCGCCTCCGGGCGCCTGCACGAGGCCGTGGACGTCGGCGCCGAGGCGCTCTCGCTCGACTGGCAGACGGACCTCGCACGCGCGTACGAGATCGTCGGCGACCGCGTGCGCCTGCAGGGCAACCTGGACCCCGCGCTTCTGTTGACCGACCCCGACACCATCCGCAGCGCCACGCACGCGATGCAGGCGCGGACATCATAGGGATCCAGGCCGGACACCTTGTCCCGCAGATGATGCAACAGCGCCTGGCGATTGTCCCAGTTCCGCAACTCCCCCGGGATCATGGGCGCGCCGATAGGGGCGTTGGCGTGCTATTCGTGCTCGCGAAGGCGTGGCATCAGTTCCACGAAATTGCACGGCCGGTGGCGGAAATCGAGCTGGCTGCGCAGGATTTCGTCCCAGCCATCCTTGCAGGCCCCGGTCGATCTCGGCAGCGCGAACAGATAGTTTCCGCGCGCTACCCCGGCCATGGCCCGGCTCTGAATTGTCGAGGTCCCGATCTTTTTCGCGGATATCCACCGGAAGTACTCGCCGAAACCGGGGATGTCTTTTTCACAGACTTGGGCAAATGCCTCGGGCGTCACGTCACGGCCGGTCAACCCGGTGCCCCCGGTGGTGACCACGCAATCGACACCGTCATCCCCGATCCAGCCCGTCAGGATATCAGCGATCAGACCCGCGTCGTCGGTGATGATCTTGCGGTCGGCCAGGATATGACCGTCCGCTTCCAAGCGCGCCACCAACGTATCGCCGGAACGGTCGTCGGCGAGGGTTCGGCTGTCGGAGACGGTCAGAACCGCAATCCTAACCGGCTTGAAGGGCAGGCTTTCGTCGATTGCCATCGTCCGGCGCCGCTATTGCGCGGCCGCGGGCTCACTCGCCCGCGCCACGACGCCAGGATCGATTCCTTCGTAGCTGGGCCATTGTCCGGCGATCAGCGCGTCCATCGATGGCGAGGCCTGTCCCAGTCGATTGCGATAGATCCAAAGGTTGGACATCACATGTTCGACGTAATTGCGCGTCTCCCGCGAGGGGATCGATTCGATGAACATCAACGGGTCTTCGGCGTAGTCGATCTTGGCGCGCCATTTTGCCAGGTTGCCGGGACCACCGTTGTAGGCGGTCAGCACGTAGAACAGGTTTCCGTCGATCTCCGGCAGAGTCAGCAGATGCTCGATATACTGCTGTCCCAGCGACAGGTTCAGCGACGGATCATATGCCTAACTTTACTTAGATCAAACACATTGGGTTGTGAAACCATACAGTTCTAACGGATTGGGTTTCTAGATGGGCCATTGGCCCGATTTCGCTCTATAATAATACAGATCGAATATTGATCCTGCTTCAAGCACGGCACAACATGTCCATATTTCTGCTGGCAACCTGACGACGAAAAAAAGGAGGATGTTTGAGGGACAGTGGACTCACTTCGAACTCATGAAAGATTGATTATGATTGTATGTTTTTGATTTCAACGACATGCCATGAGCTACCTGTTAACCTTACTACTAAATGATTGGAAGAGGATTTGAGACTGGGACTTTTTGTATCTCGGATATATAATTTTGAAAATCAATTATCATGCTGAATCAGGATTTAGCTCGTTCAGCACCGACTCAGTGCATTTATAGATCTGCCCCGATTTTGTATCGACTGAGGACCTGTCTTTCTTTTTTCACATAAAATCAGTCTACATCTTGGACCTAGCTCGTTTCTCCGCCCAGTTGGAACTGTAACTCCTTTAAGTCGTTTTTGAACAAAAGCTTGCACAGTATAAATATTAGGCAGTGCGGAAAATTCCTATACTCTCCGTTAAAGATTTTTGAGACACTTCAGTTTTTTCAGACACATCTTTCGTCCTGACTCCGCCTTCACGCGTGCGCAATAACAAATTTGTAGCGCATGAGGATGGGAATATAGGAGACCTGTTGAAGCTATTGCTGTGACGCTTTGGGAAACTTTACAAACCGCATACTCTGAATTGTCCCATTTCCGAATCAAATTTTTCGTACTGTATTATGTTTATGCTGCGAAAGGCTTGTAATGGCTAATGAGGCTGGATTTTACTTGTTTTTGAGCTGAATCAGGGATTTATCAGATCGTTGCATGTTTTTGCACCGGGTCAAAATTTGTTTTTGCATTGAGTATTCTGCTGCTTGGACATAACTCTTATTCCGATGAGTTGGGACTTCGCCTGTTTTTGCCGTGTTTCAAGACTAAGCTTTGTTTTGCACCAAGTCAGTCAAAATCAATAAAAGTTCTTTGGAGAATTTTTCCCTGAGATCCCTTAACTATTTTCTACCAGCCATTTATTGTCATTCCCTGATTGGGGGTAATTTTTATTATTGGCAACCGCATACTGGTAAGCTAATTGCCTGACAATTTTCAAAGAAATTCCATACTACATCATGGCTGCTTCTTTGACATAACTCACAAGTAACCTTTCTTCTTTATGTTGGCCGGTCAAAGGTACAGTATTTATTGTGGTCAAAGGTACAACATACCATTATTATTTATTAATTGTATTCATTCAATTATAGGGTATCAATTTCAGATTGAAATACTGTGCTATTTGTTTACTTCAAAGATATAACTACAATGTAAAACAATGAAAAGTAAATCAATATTAATATTAAAGAGTATAATGAAAAATCTGTACATGAAAATGCTTACTTTTAGAGATAGAAATGGATAAAAATTTCTTGAAAAATCTGCAAGCACGTGTTGATCTTCATAACATGTATAAGAGCTTCCTAGGGGCTAATACCAGGAAGTTTAACTGCCAAAAAATGTGCAAGATGGCAGCAAAAGACAAGGTGGTCAAAAGTAAATGCCGGTCAGAGGTACACGACTTTCAAGGGAATTTTTTCAAAACAAACAGATTGCCCACATTTACCAAAGATATCAGACGGCCATAGAAAAAAAAGAAAGCGTTAACGGAAGAATGTTCAGCCGGGATTAGATAGTACCTGAAGTCAAGCTGATCTTAAGCTGGAGGAAAAGGCTACGGAATGTAAAATCCGACTGCTGGTAATTTATAAAAAAAGGTGGGGAAATTTGCCCCTATTCTGCCTAATTTTTGTGTCGAAGAGCAGGCCTTTGTGCCCTGAGCTTCAGCTCAGTTTGGTGAGTCCTATGTTAAAAATAAGGGAAACTTTAAACACTCCCATTTTTTCACCTATTCAAAAACATCTATAAAGATAAGCACCATACTGGAGGCAGAGGTATCCTAGTTCAGCTGATGGTTGTATTTTCTTAATTGTTGTAGTTTTTTTGAAAAGTGATACGCACTTTAGAGCACTTGGAACAAAAGTAAACATTACCGTAACATCAAATAATTGCGGGGGCACCAATGTCTAATTCAGACTTTTTTTTATAGGACATTCGGTACAGATGGAGTACCTAATTAGTAATGTAAGAGATTAAAAAAATGAAGGTCTAGAATACCTAGAGTTTAGTTTTTTTTTCATTTGAAAAGGGAACTAGGCTTAAACGACGCTTTGAGTGCTTAACCTATTCTGCTTTTAATCAAGGGGCCTTAAACTGAACTATTTCGTGCCACCAGGTTTACCTTAACCTGTGGAGCTACATCCACGTCTCCTGCTGGGCAGTATCCAAGGGGATGTCTTTTGGGATAGATACCCCTGCTCCCCAAAAAGTTGAAAGGTACACTAATTACAAGAAGAGAAAATACTAATTTGGCACCCCTCCAAACATTAATTGTTCATCTATTCCCCGATCTTTGGTACTTTTCCTGTCCCTCTGAAACAAGTTTGTACAGAACAGACATCAAAGTATGGAAAGAAAAACATGGATTTCGTTTTAGAAAATATTATTTATACGAACAAATTGGCGTTAGGATTTTTGATGCTTGGAATTTTTTTATTTTTTTTTTTACACAGTAAACATTATAACTTCTTGGGTATATTTTGAAATAGTAGAATCCAGTGATTTCACAATTTCTTGGAGCAAAATAGTGTATAATCGTTTATATTTATTTTGCTTGTATATTTTTTATATATTCTCAAATTTGGAGATATTGTTTAAGGTTTTTTTTATCACAGGTATAATTTCGATTTAACCTTCCATGGCTTCAAGACCAAAAAGTGCCAAATTCCATTAAATTTAGAAAAGTATTGTTCTAAACGACTAACAACATTTTATCCCCCCTTCCCCACCGGAAATTCATGCCAGACTAACAACTTCGAAAACATTTGGAGACAAGTGCAGTCTTAGCATATCCTGGGAGTTGGATTGTCAGTTCTTTTTGACAAAAGTTAAAAAATATTGGCTCTCTTTTTTTTGCAAGGGTTTTTACCACTGGGGGTGTGAATAATAACACAGGCGAAGATCCGTAACAGACTTACCCATCGTTATTGCTTGTATGTGAAGGTGATGGAACTTCTTCCTTAAATACTGTCAGAGATGGCAGAGCAAGCAGAGCTTCGCTAAAATAAAAACGAATTATAATTCATATAAGTGCAAAAGTAAGTCTACATCGTTATATCTATTAATTATTTTTGCTTCGGATTTGTTTCAGGTAGAAGTTATTTAAGCTTTAGGGCAAAAACTTCCTCACCACCGTTTTTAGAGTATCCACATTTAGCAGTATAACATATTAAAAGCTAGGCTACGGTTTTGCCCATAATTTTGACTACAAAAAGTGTAACTAAGTAAAGTACGAAGAACTTAGTAAATAAATTTTGCTTATTATTCTAAATTCTTTGTGTGCTTTTACTCCTCACTATGAATTTGCACGCAAATAGATCTATATAATAGGAAGAAGTAAATGCAAAACAAACTGGAATGAACCCCTACTGAGCCACTTGAGTTTGGGTTGAAAATTTACTGAGAAAACCTAGAAAGCCTACTACTTATAATAGAACAACTTTAACTCATAAATATATTCCAGAACTCCTTTATTGAGCCTTTAAGCTCACCAATGGTAATTAACCATAACCTTCAACTATGATTGAAGCCTGATGGGTCATTTCTCCACAGTTCTGAAGCTGATTTCATTAAATTTTTCGATACAAGTCAATGACTAGTATTATTTACAATGCTTGATTACCATAGTATCAGCTCTAATCAGTATCAGCGTTGCAACTAACGAAACAAAATGGTAAGAGAGGCAGAACCCAATTCATATTTTTATGGAGGGCTGGGACGGTTATTGTGACTAAAGGAAGATTGGAAGCCCTCTCCCCACCACAAATTTATGTGGAGAGGTGTAGAATTTTCTTAAAACTCATCTAAGACTTTGCAGAATCTAATGAAAACAGTAATAGGGGCGCGGGGGGGGGGAGATAATTCGTAAAAATTAGGAAAATGAGGTATTTTTGACTTAGGGATATAATAAAAGCTCGTGTAGTGGACTTACCTTCTTGGGTAAGTGACCATATTTTATTTTTATATCATTACCTGTTTTTTTTTCTCTTTGCTAATCCAAAGGTACACTCCAAAATCAATTTTTTATCTATGTTACATTAATTTTGGTGAAAATTGTGGCTTGAATTTTGGTGCTGTATTTATTAACGAAGGTTAATAACTACATTATTAACGCATTATTAATACAATAATTTATTAACGAAGGTGTGCTATTGGCGGTTTGCAGCTGATAATTCAACTATTTTAACTCTGAGGCTAGATATATCCGTTAAATATTCATTTAAAAGAAGGCTGTAACGGAATACCGTTAAAGGGGTCACGTTGTTCGGGACGGGTGTCAAAATCTGTAGCCACAGGCAGAGTCGACCCAGCTCCAAATGGGTACCTGGAGAAATCTGGGGAACGCAAATAGGAAGGTTGCGGTAAAGCACAGGATGGCTAGCCTCCTGCCCCCATTGTACTTCCTAGATGAAGGGCCACGAAACGGAGATCAGCACCGCCGGTATGGACGGTCAAGTTCGATGCCGCATGCTTTTTTTCTAACGGGATGCCGTTCTGAAATTATCTTAAAATTATTTTTTAAATATACTAAATTATCCTAAATTACCAAAACTCTTTTAAAATTATCTGAACATCACTTTTCAAGCCATAGAGAAAAAATCGCGTATATACGTGATTATAAAATGTAGCTGAGTGTTTTGGTATTTTTCTCAATTCTTGCCGTATTTACAAGCTTTTCTTAGACATTTCTTAGACTTTTCTTAACATTTTGGTCTTTTTGTTCTTTTGTACCTTTCTCAATTCTAGCCGTATTTACAAGCTTTACTTAGATATTTCTAAGTTCCTTTGGTATAATTGGAAGATGTTACAAGAAGCTTTGTCATTATATTGACTTGCCTACTTGAATGCATGGCAGAACTACTTCGTTTAAAACAACATGCTGAATTGCCTACGGTTTGTTTTGGGTACCCGACTGACTGCTCGCATCCCAAAGTCCATACTTCGTTGATAACGATTCCTGTTTCGTCTTCGGTGGAAAATCGAGTTATTTTCTGATGAAAGGTGTCATGGAACAGCCTTACACTTAGTGGTTTCTGCTTCTCTTTGCCGTAGCTTTCCTTATATAACGCATAAATTTCCGATTTGGACTTAAAGCTAAGTCCGAGATATAGTTTTCAAATATTTTCCAAGTAGTAAAGGTTGAGCAGCTTAGAAAAGCTGTCAAGCAATGTACTAAAAAACTGTTTCTTAGAGCTGCTGAGCTTCTCTTTTCCATCATTCCTGCCCCGAGATGTCGAATAAATATGCGGAGACCTATAGGTGCCATGTGCTGCCTGTCCCTTTTTCGTCTAGTTGTAGACTTTTTCAGCCTGAGCAAATAAGTATTTAGAAAAGTTTTCTTACAAACAATGAAAGTTGTATCAGATTCATCTTTCAAAATGCACTCAAAAGTTAAACTTCTTCTCGAACTGTCTCACTGGCTTCGATTGCGTTTCGTGCTGCTCACAGCGACAATACTCGCCACATAGTCTTTTTTTCTGACCGCCATTCGTAGACCAAAATCCACTATGCATTTGTTGTCTCTCTTCTTCCTTAAATCTGCTACAGTGAAACTTTGCGGTCTTCAGGCATTTAGTCAAGCTACATATCGGCTTCAGTTTAGCTCCTTCACACTCAGTCTATTTCCACTTGCCGCCTATGATAAAATCCACCGCTAAGGCCTTCAATACAGGCATAAATCACCCTTAATAGCGTCGCTAATCCTTTGCAAAATAATTGCACAAATAAACTTGACGAAATAATATTCATTCAAGATGGCGCTGTAGGCATGTCAACTACGTGCTTAATGTTGCTCCATATTTTCAGTTTGAAATAGGCAAATATTAACATCTAAGAACGTCAGTACTGAATGCTTTTCCTGGCCAATTTACTACTTGAAGGAAAGAGCACACAGCTAACAAAAATTAATGCAGAACACCAACCTTTAGGGATTGAATCACGAGCTCCAGCTAGAAAAAAGTCAAAGTAGCATTGTTCAAATAAAACTTATTTTTGCCTTGATTTAGCCTTATAAATTCATTCTTTGTTTTCCTTTTCCATTCTCAAACAAATGTTATATTTACCTTTTGCATTATTACAGCCAGACCAATTATTTTCCTTTTTCTTCTTTATCTTTTCAACGTATTTTATCCTTCCTTATCCCCTAGACGCTCGATTCGTCTTTTTCGTTTTCTTGTTCTCCAGACTATGAATAAACGATGCAATACGCGTGCCTACCCATGAAAAAATCTAATGTCGCTTATGTTTCTATTGGTTTATATGTTCTACGGAAGAGCAGTACCCCGGTCCGGCTTTGTCTAATGGTTGAGATAGGAGATGATCGTACCGTTTAATTATCTTTACAGTGGGATCGCCTGTCCAACTTTTTTACACATTTTTCAAAGAAAGGAAAGTGGAATGGAGAAACAACTTGTTGAAAGACTGACTTGCCTAAGGCTCGGTCGATCAGTTTATTGGTTAGTCCAACTTCCACTTCTTAGTAAGAAGAAAATAAATAGATAGAGAGAAGATTTGAGCTTGTAGTTCCACAAAACGAGGGAAGTGTTAATTCATAAGGGTTTAGTCGTAAAAAACTAAACTGGAGTAAGTTTTATTGCAAGAACTAAACCGGGGTAAGAAGGCTATGATACGTTTCATAGTAAAACTAGAGTATCTAGTAAAAAAAATCTTACGGTAAGGAACCTACTGTACCTAGTATTCCTTTTATCTGGATTGCGATTTGCAGTCGCCCTTGTGTCATTTTTTACTTTGCCTTGATTCTCATGTCTACTATCTGTTTATTTGGTACCTATATTTTACAGCTCTCAGGGATGAAAGCACTTTTCATGCTTTCTATAAGTCTTTTTATCTCCCTATTCGAGCCCTCTTTGGTTTCGCATGGATGAGAAGATACATTATTAAACTTTTTAGCCAGTACTTCCATGCAAGAAAGCCAATTTGGTTTTCTAATGCCTGTTTTTTCCTTTTTTACTTTTGGGACACGTTGATAGCATATATTATATCGCGGCGGAAAAGCCCTGCTTGCAGCAGATGGTCGAAGCCTACGATGAAACTGGCGGCAACATGGTTGCGGCAATGGAAGTGCCGCCGGAGAAGACCTCCTCCTATGGCGTGCTCGACGTCAAAGATGATATGGGCCAAGTGGTTGCCGCTAACGGCATGGTGGAAAAGCCGAAAGCCGGAGAGGCGCCGTCGAACCTGGCGGTGATCGGCCGCTACATCCTGGCGCCGTCTGTGCTGAAAAACCTCAACAAGATGAAGCAGGGCGCGGGCGGCGAGATCCAGCTGACCGATGCGATTGCCGAGGATATTGCCCAGGACGTTCCGGTTTACGGCTACCGTTTCAACGGTCAGCGGTTTGATTGCGGCTCCAAAGCGGGCTTCCTGCAGGCAACTGTGGCCTTTGCGCTGGCGCGCGATGAGCTGCGGGACGACCTGATGAGCTACATCACCGAAATCGCGCAGGTCGGAAAGGCCGCGCAGTAACCGATCTGGCCGCCCTTCCGGGGGCGGCCCAGCATGGGGCAGAGACAGTGACGAATATCCTTGTGACCGGCGGTGCCGGCTATATCGGATCTCACGCCGTCCGGTTGTTGATCGATTGTGGTCACACCGTGTGAGTTTACGACAATTTGTCACGAGGCCATCGGGCGGCCGTCCCGGATGGATTGTTAATTCAAGGCGAACTTTCTGACCGCGACCTACTGATCGCGGTGCTGCGAGATAAAGAAATTGATGCGGTGATGCATTTCGCGGCGTTTGCCTTGGTCAACGAATCGGTCAACGACCCGTCGGTGTACTATCGCAACAACGTCATCGCGGCGTTGGAATTGTTGGATGCGATGCGCGAGGCCGACGTCAGCAAGATTGTCTTTAGCAGCACGACGGCGACTTACGGCGAGCCAGAAGTCGTGCCGATTCCTGAGACAACGCCCCAGCAACCGATCAATCCTTACGGTTTTACCAAACTGGTCATTGAACAAGCTTTGGCCGACTATGCGTCCGCTTACGGATTGGCGTATGCGGCGCTTCGTTTTTTTTCGCTAATTCTTGGCTCTTTTTTTCACACCACCAGAAAAAGTTTCGTAAAGCATTTGAAACAGGCAAATCTGGTTATTTAGGGCTGCTTTTTTATTACCACCATTTTACTAGATGCACGCTGGTTGCTTATCTGTTCGCGTTTTACAGAATTCTTTTCTGTATTAGCTGGTATTTATTCAAGTGATATATCTTGAAATTATGTGTCCGTGTGGACAGAGGTTCGAGTCCTCGTGTCAAAGGTTTGGAACGGGGTTCAGTGGCGTGACTAAAAGCTCAGCCAGAGTCTACCCAGATCTAAATAGGTATCTGGAGAAGACAAACAGGAAAGGTTAGTGAAGCACAGGTTGACTGGCTTCTAACCATCCAACGATGGGTGATAAAACGGAGATCACCGCTGCCGGTTTGGACTTTAGATTCTAGTGGCGTGGCCTTTCTTTTGTTCCACTATATCTGCAGTCATATGGCGAAAAAGAAATTTAGTTTTATTTTCTGTGGCCCATTCAATCCAAAAATGAACTACGGCATCCAAGATTGAACAATGAAACTCGTTTGAAAATGATCTTAGATAAAAAAAAAAAATAAAAACAAGTTTTTTTTAACTCTTCTCATATCATGATCAATTCGAATAAAAAGTTTGTCACGTTTTTACATCATCAATCTTTCATTTCAAAATAGCATCTTGTTTACTTTTTTGGCATTTTTTTTTTTTTTTGTTACAAGGGTACTTTTTTAGGCAGTCAACACTTATCAAACAGATGCATTTTAAGCTGCCAGATCCTAAAAATAAGTTAATGAATGTATGCGTCATTTCATGAGAAAGTTGATATGTTTCTTTACTTTCTTGTTCGATTTAATAAATAGCCTACAAAAATATTCTACAATAATCGACACTGGAGTTACACATGAAATAAAAACAATTACTACTAAGGAAGAAATCGAAGAACAACCTAGTATTTTTACATTTTCACCATTATATTATTTTATAATTACATCATATTATATCTTATTTTTCATTATATATTCGTGTATTAGGACGTTTTAGGTGAAAGGCCATACGGCTTCTTGAAGCTTAAAAACTTGTCAAATGACAGAAAATTTACCCTCAAAAAGAATCTTTTCTAGCAGTTTAAGTGAATGAATACCTTTTTTTTAATTGACGCATAACCAGTAATTGCGACGAGTATTTAATTTTTTTTTACTTCGCTCACAACAAGCTGCATTTCCAGTTATATAACCAAATCCAGAGAAGTGTTTTTCTATTTAGAATAGAACAAATCCTGGCCTAGAGTAACCGAAACTTTAAAACTACCTTTTGAATATATGACAAAAGTTTCGTCTTCTATTTTGATGACATCCTCCAGATTTTTATAATAATTTAGACAAAATTGGATAGCCATTGAAATGATTCCTGAAAAACAGGCCTTAAATTAAACAGGCCTTAGATAATATTGATAATTAGATAATACAGGCCTGAAAAACAGGCCTTAGATAATATTGCAGTTATTGACAAATAACAGGCTTCAAGCTAAAACCACCGCATGGTTGAATTCATTTTCAGACCAAGTCTTTCCCTTCCTAACATAGCGTTTCGTTCATTTTATTATTTGTTTATTTCTTAAACGCTTAAGAACTTATCTTTATATTCGTTGCCCCCAACTATTATGAGCCCCCTTTCCGTTTGAGTTGCATTATTTCGTTCTAATACTGTGTAAGCGTTGAATAAATTAGCTTGTACATTAATTCATACATTTCTTTTGTCCTTTTTTAAGACCAAATTACGGATTACCTTGTAACCCAAAAGTTTAAGATTCTAATTACTAAAATTCATATTTTCTCTTTCTTTGCATAGCAGGTGTGTGTTTATTCGTAATTCTTTTTTTTAGCTGGGATTTTAAAACTTTGTGAGGAGTCTCAGCCAAACGATAATCACAAGTTTTACTACCCTTTTTAAGAGCAAAAAGTTAGATATTGATGATATCCATTCTCAATCTTTTTAAGGTTGGAGGGGAAGTTCAGGCACTATTAACAGACAGTCAGTTAATAAAAAAACTTGCCAATTAATAAAATTGATGAAAATGAAAATAATTTAATAAAATTAAAAAATAGAAATTGTATCACGCGGTGGGATCAGTATCTTTCTTATAAGCGGAAATGATATTAAAGTTGCTCTTTTTGCTTTTATTATTATTGTTATTATTATTAGTTGTATTAGCTACTTTACAAGAAAGGGGAAGAGAAGTTGGACAGAAAAGTCCTAAAGTCTATGGATTATAGAAGTAGATCATATCCCTTTTCCGAAAGGGAGGTTTGTGAAGGTAATTACTGGTAAAGTTGATCCTCAACTATTTCAATGTTTAAATCTATGGAGGGGGGAAGGGTAGGGGGGTCGTGAAATACTCTATCCGATTATTTATATTATGGACTTAGATCAACAGTGGTCAGCTCGTAATTTCAAGAATTACGTTCAAGAAAATGATGGTAAAATCACGGGAAATCTTGGATACTTCCCCGCTCATTTTCTGGACCAAATACAACATTAAGTGCGATTTCAAGTTGTTTGGCCTAGCAACAATTTGGAAAAGTAGACAGTGATAATCAATCTAAAAATAAAACTTGTGATTTTGATCAAATGTTTAAGGACCTAGTCACTTTTTGCTCTTTATAGGTTTATTAGAGAGTGGTCATATTCCTTTTCGTTTCTTTTGTCAATAGCATCTTAAACAAATTCTCATTTTAATTTCCATAAATGATCGCTTCTTGAACAAAACAAAATTTTGGACAATGATAAACGGGAGCTAAAAAGCGCAATATTCCTACATCGAAGGTATCATCCAACAATACGATACTACTGGGTATTGATATCCATGATATCGTATCGAGGATCGGGCAACCCGACATATAGTTTAACTGGTCGTCAGGTATGGCTGAATTAGGAAGTGGTTTAATTTGTTAAGTGTTAGAGGTAAAAATTGTGCCATTGGTAGTGGATATTATAGGGTATAGTACCGGTAGGAATGCAATTTTTTCTCCATTCTTTTGCTTTTACGTGCTTTCTGAGCTTGATTAAATATAGAAGAAACTACTGCCCCAGATTGGGGTTTAAGTTTTTTCTTTTTTCAAAGACGAGGACGGTCTGCTGTGATACAGACGAATATTCGTTTTCTTTTTCTTTCGTTTTCTAGAGCTTGGAAAACAGATCTGAATAAACTACAGAAAACTAAAAGCCTACACCTGTTTTCCCTGAAATCCTAAAAAAAGATATTTAGCTTCTCTCATTTTAAGCCGGAGATAGGGATATTCAGTTTTATTATTCAGAAGTGTGATTTCTTTTATTTATATGTTTTTTATTAAACGGAGCAGAATTTCGTTTTTAAAGTTCATGAAAAAAGTTTCTAAAATATTTGTGAGTAAAATCTATAAACAAGCTCAAAGAAAATGTCATTTTCTCAATTTGGCAGCTTTGAGAGTTTTTTTTTTGCACTGCTCACTTTGATTGAAAACCTTGCCAACACAAGGGAAATAAAGTTTCACTGCGTTTCCAATTTAATTTCAAAATCAAAGCACACATTCTCAATAGCTCTCAATTATAGCTATATCCCTGGGCCAATTAACTGATACACCCTTGTCCTGAGACGATTAGCCGACATTAAGGGGCGCAAATGATTATTAAGGTATTGAATCCTCTTAAACAACCTAAGAAAATTTGGCTTATCTCTTCAATTATAGTACAAAGCAGGGACTCCATTATAGAAGGAAGAGCTTAAATAAAGATCAACACAATCATATTCGTTTGTTAAATAAAAAAAAAGGTACAATAAGACGAAATTCTTGTTCCTTCTTTTCTTCCAAAAAATGAGTTCAAGCAATTTGAAGCAAAGGTGTTTGGGTGAGTTTTGCTTGTCAGAAAGATAAAATATTTGGGCTTTTCAAAACTTATAATAATAATAGTAATAATAATAATAATAATAGTGAGAACAATTTTGCAACGACTCGCAAAACCGCAAGGTTTTACTAAAGTAAAGAAAACGAAAGGATAAGGAAAAAAAATGACGCTATTCCATGAAAAATGAAATAAAATTTGAAATGAAAGAAAAAAAACTATATAGTGGAGAAAAAGACTATCAGACTACCGCAGCGGTGAATCCACCACGGTCGCTCCTCCTGCACAAGTGGCTTCGTTGCCTACCCGTTTGCCAGCCACTGCAGGTCGTCCTTTGCCCGTTCAAGGACAAGCCCTGCAAGCTCCTTCCTACATGCCTGCCTCGGCAGCTAATGGAGCTCGATACGACTCACCTGGCTTGCCAAACTACGCTTGGCCAAGTTACGCACCACATCCAAACTATGGTGCGGTGACTTACCCAAAAACTTACTCACCAACCGCATGGCCCTATATCGGTCCATTCTACCCTTATCCTCAAGTTCCACTTGGCTGGCGTAAAGTCACCTTGGAATGGGATGACGGCTGGTGGTATCTCGACTTTAACGATCGTTAATCCAAGATATTGACGCAGTAAGAAAAACCTCGGCAGTCTGCCGAGGTTTTTTTGTTTCTTGACGCTGCGACGAATTTTCCAATTCTCTACTTGCGTCTTCTACGCGCTCGCGCGTCAAATCCCGCTAGAAGTTGTAGGGCGATGGCGGAGGGGTGTGCGGCACAGCATCGGTTTTGGCCTTCTCTACCTGCAGGTTTTCCTTAATCTGTTTCAACTCCTGTTGGCAGTCAATCACTGCGGATACAACCGACTTCATAAATTCAAAAGTCAGCATCCACAGCCGGTGGACCAAGAATGCAATCGCGACGTAGCCGACCATTACCACCAAAATCAAAAAACCAATGAACGGCTCTCGAAAGGGTGGATCCATCATCACCATGAGTGCAAAGATGCCTAATGGTAACAAAGCCAGCACCCAGAAAATCACATTGAAGACCCCCATCCATCGCTGAACCTTGTCGACAAATTTTTGGGCGTTGGAGAATATCATTTGGGTTTTAAACTTTAAGGTCCGTGCTGAATATTAGAATCAGGCGTCGATAAACCGTTATTCATACCACCAATATTTTTGCTGCTGATGCATCCATTTCTCACAAGTCCTGGGCACGCTCACGCCCACTGGGTATTGATTGAGTTTTGGCAAATTGTGTTGTGCCCAGGTTTCCGGCAGGACGGTGTATTCGCTGAAGGTGCTGGTCCCCATGTAGTGCAGGATCTGCCGACCCCTGTAGGAAAACCGCGAGGTTCCATCGGGCATCAGCCCGGCGCCCTGTGTTTGGCGTATGGTCTGGCAGAGATTGGTTTTTCCGGATTTGATATAAGGACAGTTGGGATCTTCCGGGACGTAGAGCGGGATGACATGGTCTCCCGGTGCCACCGAAGTGACGCCCTTGCCCACTTCCTCCACGACGCCACAGCCCTCGTGGCCCAGAATGCAGGGGAAGAGACCTTCCGGGTCTTCGCCCGACAGGGTGAAGACATCGGTATGACACAGGCTGGTCGTCACGATCCTGACCAGGACCTCGCCCTCCTTCGGACCTTCAAGGTCGATTTCTTCAATTTCCAGGGGTCGGTTCGGCTCCCACGCTATGGCTG
>JAAAKM020073195.1:145872321-146052059 GCA_010016025.2 Alatinidae sp. Z8VKAUB7J3
TCGTCCTCCTAAGATCTGAGAATTAATGCAGAATTTGCTGGGCGTGACCTTCTGGATGGTCCAGGGGATCAAGCACAAAAACCAGCCGCGTCTCGCCGGTGCCCTCAATTGGGGGCGAGCGGTGCAGCAGCCCGGACTTTGGATGTTCCGGCCAAAGCGTGCCGCGTAGAATGATCGGGGCGCCGGCCGGACAGACCTCCGCCCAGGCGTCGATGTGCGCCATCACGTCGTGGCGCGTCTTCGCCTCGATCTCGGCCACCCGCTTCAAGTCGATCGCGTCCCGCTGGGCCTTCAGCGCGGCCACCTGCTCGGCGCTGACCGGCGCCCCCAGCTCGTGCTCGGCCTCGGCCAGGGCGATCCACACCCGGCGCCACATGCGGGCGCGGGTGAGGGGTGAGAAGAGGGTGGCCATCTCCCGGCTGGCGTAGCGCGCCACCAAGGGGCTTACGTATGTGGGCGTCTCGGGCATGGGCGTTTTTCTAACATAGGCCACGGCTTTAAGTCGTTCTCAGGGAGCGGGATGGTGCTAGTATTCGCCCCCTGCCTCGGGTGCAGGCCGTTCCAGGCCTCCGAGGCCGTTCACCCCATTTCGTTATGGTTATTTTGTTATTGTGAGATTGTGGTGAAGTGTTTGTTTTGTTATTCAAGTGTGGATATTAGTAGCCATTGTAATTTGAGAATTCGTACATGGGATCATTACAGATAAAATTTGTTTGTTTTTTCGCGTGTTTTTTTTCTTATATCAAAAATATCCTTGTTTTTTTTATTTGTTCTATTATGTTTTCTTCTTTTTTCATTTTTTTCGTCTTTTCATATTTTTATTTTGTTGTTGAGATGAGGTCATATACCGACTCGCTAAAACTGACTGATTATGGTTAGTTGTGATCGTGATACCTCAGGCAACAGCCGTTTTAGAAATTTAAAAGCATCTACTGTGGATTTTGGTAATATGTTTACAGAGCAACTCCACCGGAATTATGTTACTAGGATTGCTGGTTAATATGTTTGTTATAATTGAAGTACCTATTTAAAAATGATATTAAGCCCGGGTATATTGGTTGGGATTCTAAAGACCTCAAAGTTTTCCTCCTTAATTATCTAGGGTTGAATTTATCTTTCCGTTTTATTAGAAAGATGTGTGAACTTTTTATTTTTCAGGATATTGGTCTCACGGAAACAGGGCTTAATGAGCAGAACTCGGCTTTCTTACATTTCCAGGGTATACACTCAATAATGAGAATAGCCAGATTAAACAACACAGAAGAATTGGAGTGTATTTATTTAGTGATATTGAGGTTTTAGTAAGAAGTGATCAAGTGTTATATCAAGAGATGTTATTTGAACCACTTATCATTCTGGTCTATACCATCTGGGTCTATACCTTCTTTCATGGATCTTTTGGAGAAACAATTGGAGAAATTACCTACTGGTTCACACTCTTTTTTCTTGCTTGGGTACTTCAACATTGACCTACAGGACATGAATTTGAATACTCCTATGGATTTTCTACAGCTATGCATGTCATACAATTTGTTCCCTACTATTAATATTTGTATACATGTTACAGCATTAGTGTCATTTTTACTAATTTAAATTTTTTGGATCCAGGAGTTATTGTAAGATGTAAATCATTGAATAAACTTTAGAGGAGAAGCTTTTGATTGGAAATTGAGTTCTAGTTCCCTTTTTACGAGTAAAAAACGATCAAAGGATAACTAGATCCTTCCCCACGCCCTCTTTTCTCTAAATGGATTCGATCTAAATTTTGAGACAGCTATTTTGCTTAAAATAGTTCAAAGATCATATAACAATGCCTCCAGAATTGACACAGCCCTCCAGTGCCTGGGGACAAGTTTGTAGGCTATACCCCTAGGGTATAAAAGGTTTTAATGAAATTTGTGGTCTTGTGGTCCTATAAACTATTGAAAAGGCTTGTTTGATTGGAAATTGAAAGCTCTAGTCCCTTTTGAGAATCAAAGTGATTGGAGGGCAACTAGCCCCCACACCCTCTTTTTCTCAAATACATCAAACTAAAATTTTGAGATTGCCATCTTGCTCAATATAGTTCTAAGATCATATAACAGTGTCTTCAGGGTTGAAACAACCCCCCAGAACCTGGGGGCTGTAAGTTATGCCTCGTGGGCATATAAAGTTTTTTTTAGAGGAGTAATCGTATTAATTTTGGACGAGTCTCATCTGATTGGAAAACGAAAGTTCTAGTTCTGTTTTATTGAATCAAAAGTGATCTGAGAGCAGCTACACTCCTTCCACAGCCTTTTTTTCTCCAAATGTATTTGATCGGAATTCTGAGATAGCCCTTTTGTTCCCAATTGTTCAAATATCATAAAAAAGTGCTCCCAGGGTTGACACAACCCCCAGAGCCCAGAGTGAGGTTGTAAGCTATGCCCCGGGGCATATATGGTTTTATGGAATGAATTGTCGCGTAAACTTTGTAGGAGCCTCATTTGATTAGAAATCGAATGCCTCCACAACTCTAAGGGCTGTGGAATTTTTTATTAATGCCCCCACAGCCATTTTATCCAATTTGTCCCTTTTTAATATGCAGGACTTATCATTGGGATAATTGGGAATGTTAGATGATGGGCTCTTCTGAAAAGACTAAGGGCATTTATGTGAAATTTTGTGGATGTTGAGGGGTTTAGGTTTTTGAAAAAGAATCAGTTTCTCTTGTATACATATGGTTGCGTTAAAATTGAGTAAAAATGCGTCGTACACAAGCTGAATGAAACAAAACACAATTAAATTCATAATATAATTTTGTCAAGCAACACAGGAAGTTAAGTGCACCACTGCGGTTTGTTATTTAAAACCAATATAATTACTTCTGCTCTTTGACAGCTTAAATAATTTTTGCTAGGTTTAAGTGACTTAAAAAGCTATGGTCATACCACATAAGCGGAGAGATTACCCGAACGGAACAAAAGGACATCATGTCGTGTGCTAGGAGATTTTTCATCCTCTTTGAATTATGATCCTTTCGTGAATATGAAAGTTTTTTATGACTATTTCAAATTGAACATATTTTCTAGACGATAATTTTATAGTCTACGGTTTTGATGAAGGTAAAGTTGAGGTTCATTGATAAAATGAGCTGTCATCACTTTCGCACTGGATTTTAATGTAGGAGTTGCCTGCTTCGAAAAATTGTGTACACTAGTTGGTGCGCACCCTACATAGTGGGAACTGCCACGCTGGCACAACCTGTGCTTTGCTTGATGCGAAGAGGCGTAGCGCGCTGTAAGCATTCCATTTGAGGTGGAGCAAGGTTATAGAACCTAAATTACGGAGCATAAATAAGGACAAATGGGCCGTTGGCTGACAGAATGAATTAAAAATTTTCGTAATGGAGCAGTGGAATGATCTATACTGGAGATACGTGTCCCCGATGTTTGATCCCTGCTGCCACCAGGCTGACCCAAGGAATTTTTCAGTTAAGAAAGGTCGTTAATCTATGAATGAAAGACGAAAGTTAGGTTTCAGGATACAGGTTCGTAAACAGCCGGAGAAATATATGCATCTGCTCCATTGTATAAATAATTTAAACCTGAGTCGGGTAGGCCATATAAAATGACCACTTCATCCTTGAGATCCAATTCACAAAGCATCTTGTCCATATCAATGTTGTGTATATTATTTCCTACTAAAACAAGTTTATGCCCTGTACGTTTCCATAAAAATCTGGTCAGTAGGCAAGCTAAGTTATCACTAAGCAGAGAATTCTCGCCCAATCTGAATTTTAAATGGTCTTTCATTTATAATAGCTTGTTTTATTATTTTTTTAATTCAATGTTCCTTTTACTCTGTTAGTGTTACAAAGGTTATTTTTATCAAAAGGTTATCAAAATGTTATTTTTATTTTTTAGCGCTGAAGATGGCTTAAAAACGTGGTTGCTAGATCAATATCTGCAACAGAAATAATTTTTCAAAGGAGGCTTTAAGGTTGTCTCTCATCATCGTAATTAGCTTATCAAGCAATGTTGACTGTAAAACATATATATTGAGATCTTAGCTTGATCTTGAGCCTGGCTGCCATAACGAGATGGTCCAAGTCTCTGGCCATTATGTTGCATCAAATCATTCTCTGGACCGACTTTAATTCTTTTGGCAAAATGCACTGTACTGTCAATTAAACTGTTGATTTTTACACCAGACATTCTCTCAAAAGTTTCATCGAACGTTCAAGCATCCCAATTGCGTCGATGACGTTAATCTCCCCTTCTTCAAGTTTTCTTTTGCAATCTTGGCCCTGTATATGATAGTTTTCATGAATATGAGGCTGGTGATAAGGTCAATATTAAAGATCCCCTTCAGAAGGTCGCTGATTTGTGCTTTCGTCTTCGTGTCGGTGTTCTTCATTTATTTTGTTTCGTCAAAAGCTAAGACTATTGCTTCGAACGAAATAACTACTGCTTACATGGTTTAAGCCCCTGTAGTTTACTGAGTCCAAGAAAAGTTTCAGAGATTAAAGCTGTTTTCTATCAAATAGACTTTTTCAAACAGTTTGTGGTAACAATCTGTAGTGAGGAGCAACCTAGCTCAATAGTAACCAAAACTCTAACAAACAAAAATTTTGATTGTTAATATATTAATACTAGCTGTTGGGGTGGCGCTTCGCACCCCCCCAACACCTAGTTGGTGGGGGCGCTTCGCCCCCCAAGCCCCCCGCGCGCCTAAGTCGTTACGCGCCATATTAGTTACGCGCCCCAGCGGCTCAAGGCACGCGCGTCTAACATCCGCTTGTACGACGCACTCGTTGAACACTTCCGATCTGGTGCAGATGACAATGAGCTAGTGCGGTATCGCCGCGGCTCTCCAAAGCGACTGAAGCCGGAAGAATTGGCGCGCAGAGAGTATGGGTTTGATCCGGGGTTTTGCAGGCTGGCAGATCCTGTTTGGAGTACTGCTGATTAAGTTGACTCTTGTTTTTATGGCTGAGGTGGGGGGCCAAGCTCGTTAAAAAAAACTGCACAATCGGTGCCATCTGTGACGTGTCCCGAGCCTCCATCTTCAAACTCAGCAGCCCTAAACCCATCGTTGCCCGTGTGATTGCGAATGTGCGTTCCTGGCACCCTAGTCGGGTTGTTATAGTTGTACTAAAAATGAGCAATTTCATATGTACCTGGCCCGACAATCTCATCTGCGATATATTGGTCGCCCGATCCCATGAAATTCTTTTGAAATCCCGGCCCGCTCATATAAATATGTTGAGTGTAACCTGCATTTACATGAATTCGCAGACTGTTGGCAGCAAACGGGGCGTGCAAAAATGTAATATTTGTCATGTCAGGCTCCAGTTTATTAAACGCAACATAGTTTGATTTTCCGAAAGATAGGTAATGAAACGAATTCTTGGGCCTATAAAAAGTTCGTCTCACAAGCTTCCCCTTATTTATAGGCTACTTCCTTAAGCTTGAGATATTAATTTTGAGGCTCTTATCACAAGTTTGTTTCCATAAAAAAATTAAGGAAAAGTTTCAGCGTACCTAAATATGGTAATCCTTATGGAATAATGATGGAGAGTTGAGTCTTAGTCATACAAAGAAACGGAGCATGGAGTCTCTTAATTATAATTGAAAGTTTAGATGTTGCGTGCTTTACTTTTTGACTCTCCTTACACAGTCCGTGAATTTTGAATTATGCGCTCAACACATTTGTCAACAGCATTCGACGTTAATGGCGTTGAATCATGCTATTTCAAAACAACTTTTTGCCTGTGTTTGGGATTACGAGTTATCTCGTAAAAACTACGGGTGATGGAAAGATTCATATCATTTTCTGATCTAGTGTGTTAAGTTTCTTGCGAGCAACTAAATGCTAGCATAAAATGGAGGGAATGCGAAAACATGATTTAAATTAAAATTCTGTGTTAAGACTTTTATTTAGATAAATTAATATGGTTCTTGAGACAAAAATCAGTTAAATCTTGTTCCCAAATATTACAAGCTAGACATTTTCATATTGCCTGGGAATTACGGATATTCTCAAGTTACTCGTGTGGTATGTAGTGTTTATAATTTGTAAAAAAAAAGATTGTTATTTCATTCTACTGTTAGTAAGGAGGGAATAATTCCCTCCTTCCTAACAGTATTTCCATTACTATTTGTTTTATTGTATATCAGTTTGTGAAATCGATGAAATCCCTATCCGTTTCCTCTTCAATTGGTATGTATTCTAACTTCAAGACTATGCTTAAATATTGGTATATTACTATAATGCCATCTACTATATTTAATAAATTATGACAAGATTTCCTTTTGATTAGCTTTTATTACCAGTTGCCAGTTACCAGAGGCGTTGTTTATCTGGGCATTTGCCCCCCCCCCCAATAATGGATGGGAAAAAATTATCCAATGCTCCTTGACCATCTAGATATGGACTCTTCTCCCCTCCCCAATAAAAATGCTGGAGATTTTCCCTTTTGAATTACTGTTCTAGTTTTCAAATCTGTAATGATGGTTAAAAGCTGCCTTTTGTATATGCTAAAATTAGCCTTTCTGAATCAAGTCATTGTTCTGCTTTAGTACATCCCTGTAACGGTGGCATAATTTCGTCCAAATCCTGGGGGGGGGGGAAAGTTGGAGCTAATTTTCCCAAATAAAGTGAAAATAATAAGTGACGACTGAAAAATGAGCCATATAGTACCATAAGTAAAGTAAAGATGTACTAAAGAAAACTGACTGACCCGTTTATGTGGATGCATGAATTATGCAGGCTATCTTAGTTTTGACAAGATTTTTGAAAAAACTAAATTTCAGCTGGGGCTGGGGGGACCATTAGAGATTTCACCAAATATGTGTCCTACAGAACTTTACAAACAGACCATTTTGTAGAATAGGGAATGGAGATTTGATGATACCAGTATAGTTATTTGCAGAATAGGGAATGGGGACTCGATGATGTCAGTATATATTAATTTGTAGAATAGGGAGTGGGGATTCGATGATGTCAGTATATAGTAATTTCAAGAATGGGGAATGGGGATTCGATGGTGTCAGTATATAGACATTTGTAGAATAGGGAATGGGGATTCGATGATGTCAGTATATAGTAATTTGTAGAATAGGGAATGGGGATTCGATGATGTCAGTATATGGTAATTTTAATCTAATGCCCGTAGCTGGATTTCGCAATTCATACTCTGATTTTCAATGTATGAATGTTTTTAGAGTGTTTATGAGTGTCCGTACTTTTAGAAGTACTTCGTGAGAGGTCTAACGCCCATTATCATAGTACTCGAACAATAGGAAATATTGAGGCTCCTCGCCTAGTTTCAAGTAAGACGGATTTTTCAGGTATATATATATAGGAGGGCTAAGCTTTGGAATATGTTTAGCCTTGGTGCTGAATAATTAAACCCTAATCAACTTAAATTTGAGCAACGTATTATGCCGTTCAGTGATTATTCCTTCGAACCGCATTGACATTGAATGGGAATATATTTTATATTAAAGAATCAGAATTTTTTCATTTCTTGAGTTTTTTTTTATTATCAATTGGTTCTTATTATATATTAGGGCTACAATTGCTTTAGAATCATGATATTATGTAGTTTTACTGAGTGTAGATTACCCATGTTTTTAATTCTCGGTGCAAGGTTTCACCCTCCGACTATTATACCGGAACCATGCAAAGAATCACAGTGACATTTACTGGAGCATTCCTAAATATAATAATTACTGGAGTTTGTAGATCAATTGATTTGTAGAATTCATTGACAGGGGTTACGTACAAATACTACTTGATTCTGAACAAGTCTGGAAAGTATGAGTAAATGACTTTCCAACAGTGTTAACGTCGTGTTAAGGCGGTTTCGGGCGTCACGTCGCGCATGAAATAGGCGGTCGCCTGCACCTCGGCGATATTGTCCCAGAACGCTTTGGTCGCGCGATAGACCACGTCCTCGGCGACGCCGGCATGGGTTCCGATGAACTGGAAGAAGCCCAGCGCGGTGATCTCGCCTTCGGTCAGCTGCCCCTCATAGACGCCGCCGTCGAAGCGCAGCATGCCCCGGCCCGGACGACCGAACAGCGCCTGCATCGCCTCGCTGGCCAGCGCCTCTTCGGGGATCGAGAGGATCCGGAACGCCCCGGACAGGCCGAACTGCTCGATCCGCGCGGAGCCGATCTCGGCCGGGCGCACCATCATGTCGATCTTGCCGTCCGACAGCGCCGTATAGCCCTCGCCCCAACCCAGCCGGACCGACGTGTAATCCTCGTCCGGTTCATAGCCGGTGATGATGCGGATAAGCGCCTCGGAGGTCGCCGAGGCCGACCCGGCCGGCGGCCCGGTGAAGACGGTCTTGCCCTTGATGTCGGCCCAGTCCTCGATCCCGGAGCCGGCCAGCGTGACCGGATGATAGGCGCCGGCCTTGAAGCCGAGGATCGCGCGCAGATTCTTCGAGAGTTCGGGCGCGTCCTCGATCCGGGCGTACATCGCCTTCCGGCCGGCCATCAGGTTGACGAGCGAGGGCACGGTGGAAAAGAACGCGATCTCTCCGCGCGCGCCCTTGAGCATCGAGCGCGTAAGCGTCTGTCCGGCGTTGACCTGGATCTCGACATCGTTCCCGCCCGCCTGATTGGCGAAGGCGACGAACATCGTATGCACCGGATCGCCGACGCCCGCGGTCTCTCCCTTGTGGATATCGGCCGAGGCCGCCGCGGGTGCGAGCAACGCAAGCGCCGCGACCGCCACGGCGCGCTTTACGGTCGAAAATCTCATTCTGGCGTCCTCCCTTTTGTTGAAGTCAGCTTAACAGGTCAAAAACATGACGTATAATCAGTTTATGGTCATGAAATATAAATTCTTGCTATGAAACTCGATCCGCGCCACCTCGCGGGAAGATTTACCTTTTTTTTTTGTTCAAAAAAAAGGTCATTCCTTATTTCCAGTCCTATAAGAAACCTGTCTGAATGACTTGTTATAACCCTTTCAACCAACCCTTCCAAATCAATTTTTTCAATTCTTCATTTGACTCGTATTAAATTGATGAATGATCAATCATTATATTCTGTTAAAAGGAACTTATTTACATTTTTAACTTGAATCATCCTCCGTTTAAACTTTCTCTGATATTTTCTGTTTTGCAACAATAGCGTGGTCACAGATCGCTTTTTTTAGTTGAAAAAATTTGCTAAAAAATATGACAAGCCTAATCAAAGTTTAAAAACAAGAGTGGTGCCTCCCCGCTCTAAGCAGCTTGAGCGTCTTTTCCGTTTTATTGAAAACCAGAAAAACTGAAAACAGAGTAGTTTTATTTGTCAAACACTGATAAAAAAAAACTCAAAATAATCAAACATTACTAAAATAGCGAAAAATAGCGAAAATATGCACCATGTAGCCAAAACTAATTTCAAATTTCTTTTCTGTATAGGGGGCCATATGCCCCAGAAAATTATGAATGTAATTGTCAAGCTGATTGGAGAGACAAAATTTAGTGCCTGTTTTCGTGAGTCCGTAATCATCCTAAGCTATCAAAAATGCTCGAAGTCAAGTAAGAAGGCTAAAGGGGTCATAGCTGATCGGAAAAAGTTTTGGGCACATTTTCGATTTTTTTTTTTATTTATTTTATCTGTGTATAAAGGGCTCTTGACCCAACATCTTACGGATTTAAAGACATTGTTGATTAAGAAATTAGTTTCAAACTTTTAAGAAAAAAAATCTCTGTCTTTTTTGAAACGAACTAACATTTAGTAGACAAAAATGCTATACTACTCTTTTCATTTTTCCTAAACATAATATTCAAGTCCCGTTGCCCTCTCCACACACTCCTTGAAACTTTATCACGAGCCAACGACCCCTCCTGGTGATCCAGAAACATAACAGATACGATGTTTCGATTGCCTGGGAGAATAAACTTTATTTTGACTTGCTTGATAATTGTATAAATGATTTTAATAGTACTGTGTTAAGTTTTGTTAATAGTGGAAGTGATTTTGATAGCACCATATTAGATTTAGTTAATAACAGACAAGCTTTGGCTGAAGTTTTGTCCGTAGAATTGACAAGTACATAGTTCGAACAATCTTAGTGCATAATGCTAACACACTTTTGCTAGCATTATGCTAGATTTTGATAACTTGCAAGATTTAGTTAAAGCCAGAAAAGAATTCCCATAATATCTCACAAGATTTTGTAAAAATCAACAAGATTCGTTAATATCATGCAAGGCTTTGATTTATTAAGCGAGGTTTTGACAATATTTGAGAAGACTTCAAAATTTATGATAAGTTTCGTTACTAAGGATTTATACCTAGTAATTTCGTTACTAGGTAACTTGACTTTGTGGGTCATATTAGATCTTTATAATAGTAGACACGATTTGATTGTAGCTGAAAATTATTTCCAAACACAATTTTATTCTTAATATTCGCTTCAGTTTACGAAATTGGGTTTCTCAGACCACATTCTTAAACACAGTGCCTCAAAAGAACAGACTGCCTTAAAAATAACGGTAAAATATCAGGGTGGTTAACGTCCACATCTATCGTGGTCATTTTCAAGTTACTGATACCTAAGTATCACTATCTTGGTTCGGTTGTTTCTGGCTTACAAAAAAATTCGACTTATCTTTCTTTAGTGAAAGTCTTTATAACGTATCTCAGACTCTAGTTCACCACCTGTGAGCCCAGTAGTAACTCCTATATCCCTGACCTTTGAATATGTATTCTAAGCGTTGGAGTTGCTAGCCTGCCCTTAAAAATAATGGAAATTAAGCAAAGTAATGCGATGATATATTTTTATTGAAATAATGGCAAGTGAAGTATTACTTGCTCCTAATATTATCACAAAATTATTTTGAATTTGTCAAAGTCTTTCCATAAAATGATTCACCATGTTTTCTGTCAAAATGGTACTTATTCTAGTTAGGGGTCCTACAAGAAGTTTTACATGGCTTCAGCTACATCAAAGGTTATTTTCTAACTTGAATTTTAACAAAACGCACTATTACTGCCACAATTTGCTGACCGTTGTTAAAAAATTACAGCGGTAGCCATGTTAGCAGTAACGTCAACTAACGTCGGTTTACATTGTACATTAATAACCGAGAGCAGAACAGACACAAAGCAACGCTATGTAGATAATAAATTAGATTTAAAAATTTTGTCCATTGACCTACCGACAACAAAAAATCATAGCAACTGGAATAAAATAATCCTGTATGACTTTTATTTATATCATTTCAGGACAGCATCAATGATCACCCAACTTGGAAAAAGCGACGAGCTAGATTTCAAGATTCTCGAAAACTTGGCTGTCCTGCAAAAATCTTTGTTCGATCCATAACAATCTACCCAGAATATGACATCTCTGATAAAGTAAAGACTGAAAGTCGCAGACATGTAAGAATAGTGTTAAGTTCTCAGATACAGACACGATGTTAGGCACCAATAACACTGAAACAAACAATGCCAATATCAAATTTTCAAAGCACGTAGTTTTCTTTTTGCTTGACATCCCCGATGAACTTTTTTGAAGAAAATATGTATATCATAAAATTTTTCCAGGATGCCATTTATTCTATGTGTATTAATTATCTTTCGTTAACTTTAAACTCAATACACTTCAAAAGATCCAACTGCATTATTGCAATTTTTTGAAACAATTTTGGCTTAATTTTGTATAATTACGTAGATTGACATCTTTGAACTGCATAGATTATGATAAATTACAAAACTACTAACGAAGTCACTTAATTAAAAGCAGAAGGTGGTTGAATTCAAGTACCGAAAACTAAAAAAAACCTTTAGTGACGTGCCAAGTGCTTTCATTTAAATAAAATATTTTTTGCCTAAGGCCGTCAGTTTTACCGCTAATAATTTTTGCAAGGTTCATCATTATGGAAGTGAGTGCAGTCAAAATTGAAGTTCTCACATAAAACAAAATTTCTTCAACTATGGAGGGAGAAATTTTCACAAAAAAAATATTAAACGCATTAGTTATAGCCCTTTGACTCTCAACCGGCTATTAATTCATTAAAAAAACACCAAGCCTCTATCCCACCGTACATTTTTATAAAAAAAAAAATACCTCCCAAATATTAATATCATTCGAATACCCATATGTTCAGCAAAATTTCCAGAGCTAAATAACGGACAGTGAGGTGCTTTTAATACGACAGAACTGGTTAAGGTCTGAAGGATATGGACTAATTCGACACTGATATGCAAAAGTGGCAGTGTGAAAACTGAATTTTCTCCTACGCAGTGTCAAACGCTTGAAACAAAATATTCTGTTGCTACCACCTCCGACATAATTTCCCGACAGTCGAACGACTTTGTATATTCTCCATGTACATATTGGGGCAGGCACTCTCGTGAGGAGGGGCATAGGATCATGAGGAAACGTTTTCACACTGTTTCCCATAACTTTCTTTTTTATATTTAATAATTTGCACTGTTTACAAATTTTTTGAATACCTCCCCCTACCAAAATATATTCATGCGAACGCACCTGATCTTACCGAGTTTCTGTTAAATAACATAGATGCAGAGAATTGGAAATTTAAAAATTATTCCCCTAGTTTGGCGATTTTTCCCATATGTGACAAGAGTACAACCAGAAAATACACAACCTTACAGCCCAACACCTATGACCCTTCACCGTAGCCTTGAACATGAGTCTATGCAAACCAATATACAAATAAATTATATTACAGTCTTTAACAAATATAAGAAAATGGAGGATTTTCTCTATGATAACTTTGATTTAAAATAAACACAGAAGTCTACTCTTTAAATCCGATAAATATATAAAAAATTGAGAATTTTCTCTATGATACCTTTGATTTAAAATAAACACATAAACTTACTCTTTAAGTCCGATAAATATAAGATTGCCTTATATCCTCCGTGAACTTGCAAATAAACTGTTTCTAACTAAAGAAGGAAAGATATGCCACTGCATCAGCTAGATCGATACGTTTCTATTCTTATCTTTGTTCCTAGATGGATCCATGGTAATACAAACCTAGGCACGGTACCGGCCAGATCGTTCAAGACCTCGGCGACGACCCGGGCCTGTGCCTTTGTCAGCTTGAAGTTAAGATGCGCGAGCAGCTGACGGCCCAGGCCCTGAGCCTGAGGCAGAGGGGTTGCCTGATCCTGCTTACGCTGCAGTGCCCGGCCTTTCATAACCAGGTAAAAGGCGCACAGCTCGTCTGCCGCGAGCCGGGTCTGTACGGCTTCGATTTCGCTTTCGCTGGCCTGAGCAGGGGGCTGATGGAGATAGATCAGATCTGCATACGGCGTGCCTGCATCCTGTGGCCAGTCGAGGCCGCAGACCGCGTCGAGGATTCTGCGGATACGCGCCTGGCCCAGGCCCTGCACACCGGCAGCGATCGCACCGGCGCCCCCTTCGTGGTGGTCAACTGCGGAGCCCTCCCGGACAACCTGCTCGAGAGCGAGCTGTTCGGTCACGTGAAGGGGGCCTTCACCGGCGCGGAGAAGGACCGCACCGGGCGCTTCGAGCAAGCGAACGGCGGCACGATCTTCCTCGACGAGATCAACAGCGCGTCCCTCGACATGCAGGTCAAGCTCTTCTCGCCGCTCGCCGTCGGGGGAATGCGTGCTCAGCTCGCAGAGGATGAACGCACAATCACGCGGCTGCGTGCCAACGGCGAATCATAGCCGAACATCTTCACGCGGGATGAGCACGAATCGATCGTGCTCATCCCGCATGATTGCTCGAGGTGGCGAGGCGCTGTCACGCGTCGGGGGTGTCCGCCTTCACATCCCCGTACAACCGTCATTGATGGTGGCGATGCCGGTCTGGGCAGTGACCGACCAGCTGGCGGTTCTTTCTTGAGCGTGATGAAGAAGTCAGTCCCCTTCTGCCCGATCGGCTTGCTACCGCCGGCCACGATCACGGTGCCGTAGCTGTCGAGGGGAATCCGCACATATACCTGTTCGCCCGAGCGGCACGAGTGACTTCCCGATGCATAAGTCGTGGCGGCGTGCGCAGATGCAGGGAACCCACCGATGAGAATCATCGAGGCAACTGCGCAATTAAATCACCCGCCTCCACTGCATTGGGTTGACAATATGTACTGAATGCAGATTATGTTCAATGTATAGGTGCTCCATGAATATCATTTTACCTATATAGCTGCTTGTACATTTATCTTTGAACACCATATATAGGTAATATATTCGTATCTCTATTAGCACATTCAATTTTAAGCACTGTGTCTTTTAGGAAGATAAATATTTTCAATTATGATGGCTGGGTTCAAAATTTTCCGTTTTACTTATCACCTACCAAAGCACAAAATTCAAAATCACATAACTTCAGAGAACCATCAGAAACCAACTCAGTTTTTGGCCTGAATAGAGTATTATGATGTGGCTTTCATTTGCAGCAATAATTTTTAAGATAGATGTTGGGCAATATGAGAAAAAGTAATTAAGGCAAATAACCAAATTAAGGCTTTTTTATCGCACACCTTTAACTTTGATGCTAAAATGAGGTATTACGATGCTCCAATACACAAATTTAGAGTGCATATTTGGATTCTCCACCCTAGACTTAGGTAGGATACTAATTTCCTGAAGATTGGATGCCTAGGACCAGAGATATAATGAAAATCACAAGAATTAGTCAATTCAAAATGGCGGATTTGGCCTTAAAAAGGGTGGTCTTGGTCTAAATTTTAGGGTCATATATCTCCTACACTGTTCTGATTAGCAGGTTAAGATTTTGGGAAACTCAATATGCCAGGTATACATAACTCTAGCTCAAATATCAGAGGATTTCAAAGACATGGTGTTACCGTGATATTGTAGCCACGTGATTTCTACGTCAATGTTCAATGTTATTGTGATTATCTTCAGTTGTTTTAAGATCGAGTTGTTGTTCACAAGCTATGATGATCTAGTTTTCATTCATGTCGTTATCTGTTTATTAGTTCGCGCAATGCTTATACGCCCGATAATACATGGGTTACATGGGTGGTATACTTTCACATGGAATGACCCATATACCTCCAATCCTGTCAATATCTAGTCACTAAACGCTTTGGTATTGTGGTATACTTGATTTCAAATAGCGTTCTTGACTCATCTGGTAATTACCATTATCTAACTTCGTAAAATCGATTCCTAGAAACCATTGTAATGGTCCCCGATCGTCCATACGGAATTCCTTGTGGAGTAATTCCTTTATGCTACAAATCGTTTTCGAGGTAGCACCACAGATTATAATATCATCCACCCAGAATAGGATATAAACTTGATCGTTGTCATCGTTACGTTTGTAAATACATGGATCTACTTTGTTTACTGTAAAACCTTTCGATTTCAAAAAATCGGTTAATGTAGTATGCCAATTTCGGCCACTTTGTTTGAGGCCGTATAATGATTTCCTCAAATGACAAGTGAGCGGTTTATCTTCTCCTTCTTGTACATACCCCGGGGGTTGCTGAACATAGATATCCTTATCTATAGGTGCATTAAGATATGCCCCCTTAACGTCCATCTGATGTAGCTGTAAATTTTCATTCACTGCTTTCTGTAAAAGCATACGTATTGACGTGAATCTGGCTGTTGGTGAATACGTTTGGTCGTAATCTATGCCTTGTACTTGAGTAAAGCCTTTGGCTACGTATCTGGCTTTGTATTGCACTTCATTCGGTGTTTTACCTTGTTTGATAGTATACACCCATCGCCCTTCAGTTTCCACTCGAGATTCCGGAAGTGTGGTTAATTCCCATGTTCGATTTTCCATTAGTGTGTTGATCTCATTGTCCATGGCGATCTTCCATTTATCGGCGTCTGAAGAGTTAATTGCTTCTTCGTACGTAGCAGGTATAAACGGTATCACAGCATATGCGTAATCAACATTTGTGGCAAGATAATAATCGCCAAGATATTTAGGTGGTCCCACTTCCCGTTGTGGTCTACTTTCTGCCCCCTGTATTTCGCCTCCATGTGTTTGAACAGGTGTTTCCTGCTCTGAATTGTCGGCTGTAGTGTCAATAGAATTATCGTTTACATTTTGTTGATCCTGTGTTGTCTCTGATCTTATAATTGGAACTTCAAACTCAAAAAATGCGTCTGGTTGTATTGTAAAGACACATCACAGGTATGGGAAGATATTACTTCCCAACCATCGAGGCAACATAACGTGACTCGATGGTTTCTTGCGAGCGTAGAAGTTAGTGCGTTTTATATGGTTAGACTTGTGAATCCTCTGGTTTATATATTCCTATTGATCAAGCAACTGTTCGATATAGCGATGCAGATTACGATTTTTATTTTGCACAGTATTAAATCCATCACAGTGTTTTCCATCTTCTAGTTTCTCACTCAAGACAATCAATTGCTTATTAATACTTCATGATGACATTCGAGTTCTTTGAGGCACTTGTGACATTCTACATCGTACCATAGATAATCTAGGAGTACCGTATATCGCAAAGTTCATTAGTTTGAAAATATCCTTCTATAGTTGACACTCGCATGATCAGGTGAAACTTATTTATACATAAAGTTATTCTCACAGAAGAGATGCAAAATGTATCAACATGAATCTATCATAGCATATTGCCCAGCCTGTTTTTTGAGAAATAAAGGGGGGATTGCATGTTAATGTTATTCTTCACCTATACACTTAGTCGAAGTCAACGTGAAGACAACAAAATTTGGAAATCCTATACCTAGCATAGAAGCCTTACATGGTTGAACAGTATCTGAGTTGATTATTTCTGGATTAGAAGTGGACCCAAAATAAATATATGATAAGCATATTTTGAACCTGAAATGGAGCCGTGTTTAAGGATACCCGAGCCTGTCTCGGAAAAATCATATACTTATAAAAAATGTAACATTTAACTATGGTGGTCCACTCTACGGTCCCTCCCGTATTTCTAGTCTCCAGTTCCTTTTTTTTCGCTGATTGGCACGTGCAATACTTAGCTAGTAGCAAGGCCCAACTGCACACAAAGTTTCATTGAAATAGCTGCTAGCAAATGTATACAATACGTCACGGGAGTTGTGAGTAGAGTACAGCAAGCATCTGGCTTTAAAAACAAAAGCCAGCTAACCTACCCACCTTCAAAGCCCCATATCTCTGCACGTATTCGGTGCACGGACATGCCGTCTTCAAACTGAATAATTCAGCATGGGAAACTCTATTCAAAATCGACACAGGAGCTGAAGCAAATGTTATCCCAAAATCTGTCTTTGACAGACTTAAACCCAAACCACAACTAGACAAGACAAGTCAGATCCTTGTAGCTTATGGAGGAACTCGCATTCCAATTGCGGGAGTATGCTCTTTAAATTGTAGACATAAAGGAATTATCAACAAAAAGTATAGTTTCTTTGTAGTTGATACACAGTCAAACCCAATACTAGGATACAAAGCATCTGTAGAAATGGGGTTTGTGAAGGTAGCTACATCTATCTCTTCCTTATCTACAGAGAAGAGTGGTCAGAAGAACCCAATTCCCAAAGAGTTTGATGACGTCTTTGCTGGGATAGGTAAACTCCCAGGTAAAGTAGAGATCCATGTAGAAAAGAATGCAATCCCATCAGTTAATCCTGTCAGGAGAATACCTTTTGCCTTACATGAGAGGGTTAAAAGCGAACTGGAGCGCCTTGAAAAAGTAGACATCATTGAAAGAGTGGTGACTCCAACCGAGTGGGTTAATTCAATTGTAGCCGTGGAAAAGTCAGACGGTTCGTTACGTTTATGCTTGGATCCAAGAGAGCTTAATAAGTCCATACAAAGGCCCTATTATCCAATGCCAACTTTTGAAGATATAGCAGCCAAAATTCATGGCCATAATAAGTTCTCTAAGCTTGATGCAACATCTGGGTATTTGATGCTGGCATTAACTGAGAAGTCTTCACTTGTCACAACTTTCAACACCCCATTTGGCAGGTACAAATACAAAAGAATGCCATTTGGATTAATATGTGCACAAGACGAATTCCAGCGAAAGATGGAAGAAACCTTTGGCAACTTGAAAGGCGTTGGCGTCATTGTTGACGATATCCTTGTATCAGGAAAAGATGAAGAACATGATGAGAATTTAAGGAAAGTCCTAGAGAAGGCCAGGGAAGTTGGAGTAAGGTTTAATCCAGAAAAATGCATATTCGGATCAACAAGCGTGCCATATTTTGGACATCGATTCAAAGCAGATAAGCATGGGCATTCGCTGGATTATTTTCGGGGAATTGGGGCTTTGGGAATGCCCCCAAATTAATCGTTTTGTACATACATTGCTATTATTAGGGCTTTCCAGAAGGCAAGTGCCCCCTTTGACACCCTCTGAGGACATCCAGGGAAGGGAAGTAAAGACAATGCAGAATTTATCAAAGGTTTGTGGGAGCCTGGAAGGTTATTTAACCCGGCGTCAGTCCCTTAGTGGAACTGCTACTTAAGCATGCATCGCATTGTGAATGCTATTCAAAAAAGTTCTTTAAAATCTGTGATATTGTAAGAAAACTCTTATGCCACGTTAAATTGTCTGGCTGTATAGATATTTTAACTATTTCTTTTGTCGATCCACCAGTGACTGTTGCTGCGCAACGAAGACTTTCTAATCTTCTTAAAATATTTCCCAACGTATGGTAGTTATTCTTTGTCACGAAAAGTGGAGGGCCTAGGTTCTACGCAAATTTTCATCGACATTCGATCAGAAAATACATGCCCTGATTTCATCACGAACTGTTCAGAAACCTCAATAAACCCTCCACTAAAGTGTTAGGTATATAATTATTGGAACTGGAACATTGTAACCTAATACGTGGAATCCACAAAAGGGTCTTTGCTAGCGATAGCAACTCATGTGCCCCAAGGTATTTGAAAGCGACAAGTTGCCCCAGTTAAAAGATATGTATATCAAAAGCTTTTCAATGCAAATATTCCACCCCGTGGCCGTGCCTCTGTCATCTTTAAAATTCTAATACCAATGTCTTCTTTTGTCCAGCTAGAACATGCTTTCACTTTCCCCGATATTTCGTCTGGATATCCTTGTGTCAGCCAATAACATGGTCCTCGAAAAATACCATAGGTCTTTGTATAGTTTCTGCAGCGACCGGTTTTATATGATAAATTTACTTATGAACGTGATTCAAAGCAAACTATCAATAGCGCCAGTCAAGCTGAGTAGAGTGACAAGAAGATGGCTTGCAAATTTTGAGTCTGCATAAACTTCCTAAAATCTTTCCAAATCTGCTTTCTCTCTGGTGGAATTGGAATAGCTTCTTAGCCAGTTGTAACAAGGCAAACAAATCTAAATATAAAAGTTCCTTTTCTTACTGCCTCTATTGCTACGTAGACTTCACTAAGTGTCATCAGTAATGTTAAATGTATGTCTGATTCCATTACTCTAAGGGTCATCAGTAATATTCAATCTATAAAATCTTTCCAAATCTGCTTTCTCTCTGGTGGAATTGGAATAGCCTCTCATCCAGTTGGAACAAGTCAAACAAATCTGAATGTAAAAGTTCCTTTTCTTACTGCCTCTATTGCTACGTTAAGTTTACTGAGTGTCATCAGTAACGTTACATGCATGTCTGATTCTATTACTCTACTGCTTGAATTAAAACGCTCTCAAACAATATATAATAGCTTTTACCCTCTGTGTCTCTTCGATTCGCTGTAGTTAACTGCTTGACTTCATTGATTTAAAGTTAGGGAAGTTCTGATTTTGTTGCTTTCCTTCTGGTGGAATTGGAAAGATCTTTCGCTCTTTGGCTGTACAGCATTTATAGTTTGTCATTGTTAATTCCAAACCTTTGCGGAAGCTCCTATACTCTTATACTGCTGTTGAAATTGTTATGGAAGGTTTCTCAAACCGCTGCAAAATGGTTAACAACTTCCATATATCACAGTGTATTCTCCGCGGCTCTATGTTAAGACTATTTGTATATTGTCACTATTTGTGTTTTTTTATGCTTGAAGTAATAATTGTAACCTTCATTAAGCCAGGAAACTCATATAAATGTAGTCTTCTCGGGTTTTATTCTTAGACTTTTATCTGTGTCATGTGACTACATTAGGTAGATACGAAGCCAAATTTACCTTAGATTAAGGCAATGCTTTATTTGTCTTTCTCGATGACTAGAAATACATTTAATATTTTACTTTTATGTAGCAGTGCTTATGCTAGTGTGAGATGGTCGAGTAACACTTCGCCTTACGCAAGTTGGAAGTTTACTCGGAGCCTCTCACTATGCCCCCGGACTTTATTTATGGAGCCAAAGAGCAGCCAAGGGCTCGTGTTAGTCTAGCTTCATAACAGGAATTGGAACATTACTTCACTGTTAAATAGAGCACCATATTACATTGCACGGACTGAGTCAAATAAGCTAAAATTGAATATAAACTTTTGAGCACTGTATTATCCTTATCCTTGTCCCTTCCCTCCTTGTTTGTGGTCTTCTTCGGTAATAGTTATTTATGGAGTTTAAGAGCAGCCAAGGGTACGTGTTAGTCTAGCTTCATAATAGGAATTGGAACATTACTTCACTGTTAAATAGAGCATCATATTACAATGCACGGGCTGAGTCAAAAAAGCTAAAATTGAATATAAACTTTTGAGCACTGTATTATCCTTATCCTTGTCCCTTCCCTCCTTGTTTGTGGTCGTCTTCGGTAATAGTTATTTATGGAGTTTAAGAGCAGATAAGGGTACGTGTTAGTCTAGCTTCATAATAGGAAGTGGAACATTACTTCACTCTTAAATAGAGCACCATATTACAATGCACGGGCTGAGTCAAATAAGCTAAAATTGAATATAAACTTTTGAGCACTGTATTATCCTTATCCTTTCCCTTCCCTCCTTGTTTGTGGTCTTCTTCGTTAACAGTTATTTATGGAGCCAAAGAGCAGCCAAGGGCTCGTGTTAGTCTAGCTTCATAACAGGAATTGGAACATTACTTCACTCTTAAATAGAGCACCATATTACATTGCACGGACTGAGTCAAATAAGCTAAAATTGAATATAAACTTTTGAGCACTGTATTATCCTTATCCTTGTCCCTTCCCTCCTTGTTTGTGGTCTTCTTCGGTAATAGTTATTTATGGAGCCAAAGAGCAGCCAAGGGTTCGTGTTAGTCTAGCTTCATAACAGGAATTGGAACATTACTTCACTGTTAAATAGAGCACCATATTACATTGCACGGACTGAGTCAAATAAGCTAAAATTGAATATAAACTTTTGAGCACTGTATTATCCTTATCCTTGTCCCTTCCCTCCTTGTTTGTGGTCTTCTTCGTTCTTCCTTTTCTAATTAGCGCCACTTTTTTAAGGTGCGCCGCGTATAAGAGGGAAGGCGCTAGTTAAAGGGCGGCTCTGATAGAATAATTTTACTTCAAGGTGCGGCGCTTATTAGAGGGCGACGCTAATTTGAGGCCTGGCGCAAACAAGACGATATACCGTATCCACTGAACTATATATAAAAAGTCTGGAAGGATAATTCTATTGTTCTCCCGGTATTGAATGCGTAACAAAATATGGCGCACTATGGAGGCCGCCATTGCACGTATGTACGTGCATGAATATATCTTATTGGCTTATCGGCTCTTCATTTCGTTTCGTTGATTAGCTGAATAGACAGTTTCACCGTTCATACATCGCGTCTTCTTATTCTGCTTTATTGCACAACGAAAATCGATGTAGGCTTGCTATTTACATTTCCCGCCATTTCGCGTTATACGTGCAAATTGACGGCCATTTTTGGTTACGCATGCAGAACAATAGAGTTATCCTTCCAGACTTTTTATATATAGTTCAGTGACCGTATCTCAAACAGTGAAGTCTTGTTGGTTTCAGTGCAAAAAATAAAATGGATCTAACAACCTCAGTCTCACGAGGATTCTATAAACTAGGAATGAGGCACAAGGTCTCAAAGTTCAAAACATGAGATTTTTGTTTGGTGAACAGCATTGCATTTGAAATGTTGACAGTCATTAGGAGAGAGAAACACAAAATCATTGATCATCTTGTCAATTGATATGATGGATAGTCATATTCCTATTAGTACGAGAAGATGTTTTGTTGTTGGCGTAGGAATGACAAGGTAGGCAATTCATGATGTTTTAATCGAGTTTATAATATAGGCCTACTTTACTTTACTTTCTCCGTTTTTCGTCTTCTTTTCCCTATTTTATAGGGGTTTGACGGTTTGACAGTGCTCTCCACCTGCCCCTGTCGTGTTTATCACCATCCCAGAGGCCTACTCTTCTCATGTCCTCCCTCACCGATTTAAACCATGTTTTGTTAGGTCTTCCTGGAGGTCTTCGGCCAGTTGGACACTGAGAAAAAAACGGCCCTCTCTTCCATAAATTTCTATATTAGAACCAAAGGTGAAGACAAGTTTCTAAATCTAATTTTGAGTGATAGGGCCAGCATATCACGACAGACATACGGTCGATGTTACAAAGTGAATCATATAACTCTTGATAAACCATGCCCAATACCTGCATCGCCCCGAGAAAATATACTTACACAACAGGTTTTTAGGCAAACTGGTTGGAAATTCCTGCCTTTGGACACTTACAAAATTACGGCGTTCTGCTCGATGAATTTCTATCTTCTATTTCTTTTCAAAACTGAATTTCTATCTTAAGAATTAAACGTGAAGGCTACTTTCTCAATTCTGATTATAAGTGATAAGGTGAACACACCACTACAGAGGTATTGCCAATGCTACAAGATTAATCATGGACCTCTTCGCAAACAACGACCAACATCTGTACTGTCCCCAGAAAAATGCTTATACAACAGATCTTTAGCAAAGTGGTTGCAAATTCCTGGATTGGGACACTTAGAAAAAGAAAGCTTTTTCTTCCGTGAAGTTCTATCTTTAAAATCAAATGCGAAGACTACTTTCTCAATTCTAATTATAAGTGATAAGGCCAGCATACCATTATAGACGTATGGCTGCTGTTATAAGATTAATCATGTACCTCTTCGTAAACGACGGCTACCATTTGTATTGTCCCGAGAACATTTGCTTACGGAACAGATTTTGAAAAAACCGGTTGCAAATTCCTGCCTTTGCACACTGAGAAAAAATACGGCGTTCTCTTCCATCAATTTCTATATTTAGAACCAAACGTGATAACTACTTTCTACATTCTAATTATAAGTGATAAGGCCAGCATACCACTATAGACGTATGGCCGATGTTATAGGATTAATCATGTACCTCTTCGTAAACGACGGCTACCATTTGTATTGTCCCGAGAACGTTTGCTTATGGAACAGATTTTGAAACAAACTGGTTGCAAATTCCTGCCTTTGCACACTGAGAAAAAATACGGCGTTCTCTTCCATCATTCCATTTTTTAGAGTTTTGGTTACTATTGAGCCGGGTCGCTCCTTACTACAGTTCGTTACCACGAACTGTTTGATTTAGTCCGATCAATATTTTGTCGACGAATTTTTGAGTGAGTTAATTTCTTTCCTTTGTCTTACAATAACTATGATGGTTATGATTATACATAAACTATGATGCCCCCGCGCAATGACTTACAACAATTACCCCCAGACACTGGGGAGGGGGCGTTTGTCGACCCCAGAGTTTTCGTTGTCTGATCTTCAAACTATTTTAAACAAAATGGCTATAACAAAATTTTGATTGGATGCATTTGGGAGAAAGGGCTTTGAGGGAGGTGGCTAGTTGCCATCAGATTACATTTTGCTCTTAACAAGGGCACTAGAATTCAAATTTACTTTCGAATGAGTCCCCTCCAAAGTTTTTGTGACCATCTCTTCAATAAAATCTTATATACCCCCGGGTTTTGGAGGGATGCTTTATCCCTATTGTTTTTGTTTGTATGATGCTATGTAGGATGTTTGTTTGTAGGATGCTCTATCCCTATTGTTTTTTGTTTGTTTGTATGATCTTCGGTCTATTTTGAACAAAGCGGCTATATAACCAATTTTATCGGACGTATTTCGGGAAAAGAGGATTGAGGGGAGGGGGGCTAGTAGCCATCGGATCATTTTTGACTCTTAAAAACGAAATTAAAACTTTTAATTTATACTAATTTGAGTCCCTTCCAAAGTTTATATGACCACCTCTTCCATAAAAAAGTTCTATATGCCCCGTGGCATAGGTTACAACCCTGCCCCCGTTATCGGGGAAGGAGGGGGGTATACTAACTTCAAAGTTGTTGAGAATCGTGTGGCCTGTCAAAAAAAAATAAGAAAGAATGAGTGGTACTTTGATTTGGATTGCAAGCTAATGAAAGGAGAAGTGAAATACTTATTGAATTGCTTAAATGAATGTAAAAGCGCAGAAGATCAAAGATTGAGATTGGCTAAATATAAAGATAAAAGAAGAGAATGTAAAAGTTTAATAAAAAAAATATGTTCCACAAGGATAACTGGTTATGTAATCTTATCTAAGTTTCGAAAACAACAGTTAAATTCGATTGTAAGATGAAAAAGTTCGTTGGCTCTGAAATACTCGGCTTAACTTTTTGTTACAAGACGTTCAAATACATAAAATGCTGTGAGCCCTACAGTTAATGTTGATCAACTTTCCTTTGAGTAAAGCCAACTACATGTTGTCGAGGGCCAAACCCTTGGTGGCAATATTGAGGTATCACTTCTGGTATTTAATAACAGATCCTTACTCAGTACAACCCGTTAGCAGTGTGTGCATTTGTTTCTTTTTGCCTATTAGGCCTCCTCGCAACACTTTTCCCAGCCATACCCAGTGTCTCTGCCAGTGAATCCTGTTTCACCGTGCCACGATGGAGATTCACATCGGCTTGGTCATTCGTCTGTTTCACCACATCCGTCAGTCTCTCCAATCCCAAACGAGAGAATCAATCATTCACCTATGCCTTCGGGAATGAGAAGTACGTATTTGCCTTAGTTATTACCTCCTTATTCTTATTGTATTGGAGTTTGCATTGGCAAAGACCTGCATGGGTATAAATAAGTATTCACATATTTAAAAGATGCCACGATAAGTGCTTACAGTTACAAACTTTTCTGGTACTTCACCCAAAATGTTTGTGGCCAGGGCTTTTCATTCTCAATGGCCCACCTCGTATAGGGTATGTGTAGCCAATTTAAAGGGGGTGCCAAGGAAAGAATGCCCGGAATTAATAGTTCTATGTTTTAACAGATGACCATGGAATACCTTGAGAGAACAATTGGCAGAGGGTCTAATAAAGGAGATGCTCCAACGAAACAGGGAACAACACGCTACTCTTAAATCGAGAGAATCGCTGGGATGATTCTATCTTCCCCCCAACGGGACAGAAAAGAACTCATTGCTTAGGGTCAAATGCAACTCCTAAATGCGCTATTCCGAGTTTTTAATTACCGTGGCATATTGTGCAGGAGAAGTGTATTAGATTTTACGGCAAAGCTGTTGCCTAAAGTACGCTAGTTTACATTGACCATGGTCCTTACCATGGCTCACATAGATTTTCTTCAGTTACTCTCTACTCTCTTTCATGGCAGGGAGAGATAGTAATACCTTTTGTTTTGTTAAAAACTACTTAGAACATGCCAATGTGTTTTCACCTGTCATTGGGCTTTACTACTGTTTATCAAGTACCTAGGGCCTACTTAATACTTTCCGGTAATTTGGTTTTTCCCATTTTTCCTCTCAGACCCCCCCCACCCCCCCCCAAAAGACATTTACCTTGTAGAATATTTGGTAGCTTGCGTTTCACGTACAGGTATCACGTTTTTCAGTTTGAAGGCGAATGCACCACCTGCAGTACTTTAAAACATCGAAACTATTCATTCAGTATCGGGTTTAGTAACACACACCACATATGCAACGATAGGTTAAGGTGTGCATAGTTGCGATACTTTGATAGTTGAAAGGATAATAGTTGAAAGGATAAGTGTTTTATGCCTCGGTTACGCCCGCTGTGTTGCACGTACCCTCGCTTTTAATGAACATTGAGTGACAAAAAGCATGGTAACAGCTCGTAATAAAACCAGACATCTGTTATACCATAATCTGACGTATGAATTTTTGATAGCAAGTTTGAATGTGAGAAGTTGACTCATATCGTCTGATAGTGACTTAAGAACATCAGCAGCCCATTAGTGTTAGCGAACATTCTATCTGTCAGGTGAAAAAGTCTGTTCGGTTGGAAAATGTGAAAGTGCTTGTCAGCATTACATTGATATTACGAATAAGTTGTGGTTCGATTGAGCAGGAATGACAGAAAGTGTCATTCTAGCTGTGTCTGCTGTGTAAGAAGCTACCGTCTTTGACTACTCCACGAGATTTACTTAGTAACCAGCTGCTCTAGTAGACACGAAACCTAAACGATGAGATTGCTGAGGAACTTTCCTATGGTATCGCGTGAGTTTATCTGAGATGAGACAGGTTGGACACCGAACCAGTTTATCGGGGTTGTAGTAGTAGCATTTATTTCCGAAAAAAAGTACCAATATCCAGCTCAAGGCAATTGGAGAACAGCGTCATGTAACTTGACCAAGGAAGGACCATCCTGCCTGTCTTGCTGTCTCAAGCCCATTGAGTAATACTAGACAAAACGTCAAACTATATAACTTTATGGTTATCGTCTCGTCTTCTAGAAGACTACTTAAGGTTTAGTACAAATTGTTACTGGAAATAAGCTAAACTAAACCCAGAAACGTACAGGAAAGTTGTTGAACCTAAACTCAAATTACAATCTGGAGCATTCCAAGAGGAGAATTGTATTGTCACACAAAGTAACTTACTACGAAGCTTAAGAAGATCAAATGAACGCAGACCGGGGGCTGAAGGATACAAGAAAAACGCTATAAAATATGTGCTGCCCGAATACCTCTGTATTTCCGGTTTGGTCACAATCATGACTTAAAGAAAATAATTGGTAAGAGACTAAGATCCAATTTATTTGATTTTAATGTGTTCATATTCTGACAGTCTATTGTCTAAAACCCACATAGTAGTTGGAAAGGAAGGAAATAAACATCTTAAGACGTCTGGTCCCCAATCAAGAAAGGGTCTCTATATATTATTGTGGAGATGCTAGAGGTGTTGATTGTAGCTAATGTAAAGGAAAACTATTGCAGTCGTATAGAAATATCACTGGAAAAGATAGTCTAAAAGACATGCAGAAGTAAGATCTTGTAGACAAGATTAAAGTTTTGAAAAGAACACTAGAGAAATAGAAAATATGTCACCACCGGGGGTCGAACCCGTGACCCACCTTTCGCGGTGTGCGCTCTACCAAAAGAGCTAGGTGACCTTCAATGTTAACATACTTCTATTTCTCTAGTCGCCACATTAGCTCCCAATCATTTGGTGGACATCGATATCCAGCTCAGCGCAATTGGAGACTAGCCTCTCAGCGCCATGCCACTTGACCAAGGAAGAACTGCCCTCCGGCCCGTCATCATTTCAAAGCCCCTTAAAGTCAGAGAGTATCATCAAGAAGAGAGGATTTGAAATGTTAGTTTTGAAAAGAACTAGTCTGAATTTTAAATTGGATGTAAATGCGTAATCCTTACTTTGTCAAGTAGAGAAAGAAAAACCGCCCGCCTACTGTCCAAATTTGGACCTGCTAGTAACCTCTTAGTGGCCGTTTTACTTCCTATATTTTTTATAAAAGTAACTATGAAATATATTTACAGGATCAGTATATATATTTTGTTGTTGTAGTTTTAGAACCAATGCCTATGTAGAAAAAGACTAATTGTAGCCCCTCACCGAGTCTGCAGTGTACATAAGCTTACGTGCAAACAGGCATTAGCTTCGCTATATTTCAGTCATTATGTACTCTATAATTTACAAGGGTCAAATTTGACATTTCAAGAACCACTCATTCTATCATCGCTATTTCTCATAGACTGTGAACACTAGCAGCCAGTAAAGTTTTGCGTAGCTTAGCCGGTGTAGCCCTTCAGTTGTACGCAGACGCAATAATGGACGAATCAATTGGACATTTTAGCCGGGGTTAGCCAGTGCCTTGGAGTCACTGTAAGGGAAAAGTTTTTGAAAATTTGTATTTACGTACACTCCAAAGAGCATAATTTTGATGCCTAAGGGGGTTAACCAATGACCTGCATAGGGGTTTCTGACGGTTTATCCACGCCCCTATGCACCAGGGATATTGCTTACAATAGTCTTTCTTAAAATTGTTTTTTAACGCTGATATACGATTTTAGGACGTGGGCAACTGAACCTTCGATTTTCCTCATGAAGTATCTTATCTTTAGTGAGTAGAAATAAATAGTTAGGAAACAAGTGCAGCATTAGTGCTTTTCACAACCAAAACAATACACAAATGGTTAGTGTAGCTTTTTTACGATCTGCAGTGGCTATTCGCTTATGCACAAGTGTTTGCACGGATAACTGAAAATCATTGTTGCTGTTCCACTTTAAAGTTTTTTAATATTCAAGGCGCCAAAACAGTAAAACATTGCTACTTATTCCCAGCAGAGAACTCATCTAGCAAATTTCATAAGCTGCTCTTTGTGACTGTTCGTAGATCTGCAGTGCACAAGACAGACAGACAGACAGACAGTCCATGAATGCTTCATAGGTTTGTTTAAGATGCAATTTAGACGATGTCAGCTTAAACTTCATAATCTATTACATACCTTTACGCCCGCCTACATGGTTTATACAGACCTTAGTATTATCAATAGCAGAGTCAAAATCGCAATGTTTCAACGGGGCCTATCAGTGTCGGCAATAACATATCGTGGAAGACAATAAAGCGATATCCACCACGATCCCACACAATCCAACTTCCTTAAGAATCATTGTGACAGTTTAGATGCCAAATACACAAATTGAGCAACAATGTTCTGATCCGTCAAATGACATAAGAATGGCCAATACAAAGCAGCTGCTCAAAAGGATACGACAGCTTTAAAGTCCTAAGACCTAATTACGAAAACAAAAGGTTTTAGCTAGAAAATTGAAAACAGCATATCTTGGTCTGAGGCACAGCGTGTAATGAGAAAGGGAATTAAACGTTTTCAAAACTGTTTTATTCCGTGCGTAAGCTAATATGCGGGAAACAGGTAGTATTCTTCCGTTTGAGAGAATACGTTTGGTTCCTAGCGTTGTGTTACAAATAACAACAATACACCACTAACAACACCCAAAGGATAACAGTGCACCCCCTTTAAATAATAAATAGGTAACCCACTCGCCATTTACAAACAAACGACGCGGGATAGCTCAACAGCAACAAAGAAAAACCAAAATGATACCGACATAGAATATACTGAGGGGGATTCAGTAAACCATAACGTCGTCTACCACTAGGGAAATCAGCACCATTGCTTACTGCATGGTTCACAAGGAACGCAATCTTGAACTCAGCTTAACGGACGACTAGATTTCCCTCGGAGGGTGAAATTTATACGGAGTCATACGGAGGGTGAAATTTATTACACACCTAGAGACACGGGTCTCGATCAACTTGTCTACATGGCCTGGCTTGTCCCCACTATTTCTTGAGGTTCTGCGACATAGTACCAGGCAATGTCACTATATATTGGGAATTTGGAGACTTGCTTTCTAAGGGGTGTGGTGACATGAGGGTTATCAACCCTCTTTAGACTTGACTGAATACATGTATGTCAATTTGACTGATTCATAACAATTGCTTAGTTTATGTAATCATTTAGAATTTTTTAATGTAACTTCTACGTTCATCTTGTTAGAGGAGGGAAGGTTGTGATGTCCAATCACATTCAATCACGTCATGTGATATCTGGCACGCCTGCACCCTGTAAATAGGCATGTTTGTAGCATAAGAATAGATTCGGTGAATGGACTACGTGCGTGATTGATCTCGGTATCCTTCGTTAAACATTACAACAAGCGACCTCTGTTGCCTGAAATAAACATGCGTTGGAACATATTACTTTCAATGACGTTTCTAACTTCACTAAATACAGTACCTGCTACCTTCAAATCTATAACTTTGCTAATTTCATATCATGTCGCTTCGTAACTTTAGTGTCACTGCAGAGTAGACAATTCATTTTTTGCAACCGATGTTTTAAAGTTTTGCTGTCAATTAAAGCAGGTAGTTTAGCCAAAAGAAACAAATTTTCAATTCCGTGGAGAAGTCAGCCTTTTCGTTTAACTAAAGCGGATTCCCTGTGTCCTAACTCCAAGTCTTCTACAGGAAATGTCCATGACAATTTACCCTGTACTAAGTCTACTACTTTTTGACTTAGGTAGATTTTTTCGGGCCGAAGATGCTATTTGAAACTGTTTTGCAGCAAGCCGTTGTACTGCCTGAGTTGCAGTGAATCTTTTCAGAGTAGGCTAATGTGCATTGAAGTTTCTCATCAGCTACACTCCCATTGTTCCACGCTGCTGTTTGCCTTCATCCCTGCGCAAATTTCTAAAAAGCAAGTTTGAATATACTGTTGACGCCACTGATGACCCCACTTCTAATGTACATAGACGTTCGTGCTTTTGAAAGTCTTGGTATTGCTTCAAATTAAGTTCATTATTGCTGAACCTATGTTTGTTCAGTAATCTATCGTTGTATCACTTTGCATGTTGTTTTCTATTTACCTACATTGAATTATCGCTTACTTGGTGGTTTTTCTGTTTATTTAGGGTAGTTTCAATGTCGGGCCCACTGCTCATCAGGGGTCTTTGATTGAGAGACTCCCACTGATCATCGGAGGTGTTAGATTGAGAGACTGCCAAGATTTATGTTTCACTTTGATCTTAACCTTTTCTAACAACTTTGCAATCTCCCTTTTAACAATCGATTTTTAGGTCCTTCATACTTTCTTCTATAACTTTTTCCAGTAGTTCCTTGAGCTCTTCTCAGAGTACAGAACATAAAGTATGGTTCATTAACTGACTCTGTCTTGAGCCCAGGAGTACCAGGTGTGTCCATCTTTCATACCATGGACTTTATGATCTATAGAATTCGTTGGATATACTCGTACCTACCAAACGCTATGCCCCTATTATGATGGGGAATAAGTGACCATAATGTATCAGAATGGGTGACTAGCAGAATGAAAAGGCTCCATTCCTCCGATTTTCAGGTCCTTCATTGTCTCTTCTATTACTTTTTCCAGTAGTGCCTTGAGCTTTTCTCAGAGTACAGAACATAAAGTATGGTTCATTAACTGACTATGTCTTGACCCCAGGAGTTCCAGGTGGGTCCATCTTTCATATCATGAGCTTTATGATCTATGGAATTCGGTGGATTTCCTAGTTGCTACCGAACGCTATGTCACTATTATGATGGGGAATAAGTGACCATAATGTATCAGAATGGGTGACTAGCAGAATGAAAAGGCTCGATTCCTCCGATTTTCAGGTCCTTCATTGTCTCTTCTATTACTTTTTCCAGTAGTGCCTTAAACTTTTCTCAGAGTACAGAACATAAAGTATGGTTCATTAACTGACTCTGTCTTGAGCCCAGGAGTACCAGGTGTGTCCATCTTTCATATCATGGACTTTATGATCTATGGATTGATCACGCAGCAGGGTTTTTAAGGGCACCGTAGGCCCTAGTCTGCGTTGCACACCCAAGGAAACTTCTGGGTCTATGAACTATACAGGGAATTGCCATCCCGGCTTTTACAGTCATGGTGCTTGCATAGGGTACAAGAAAAGGCTTTTCGTGTAAGGCGTTAATGTAAAACATCAGAGAAATGCTATTTTTAGTTCGTCGGCTATACGCCTAAAAACCGTTAAGTTGCAAATGTACTCTCCTCTAAATGTACTCTATGGCCGGTTTACAAGCCCCATCGAACATGAGTTATCATAAAATAACCTACAGAGTTTTATAAGCCCTGGGTGATATGTCAGATTTTACGATTTTTATGTGCTTTTGACAAAAAAAAATTAAGAGTAAACTTTCTAACGCTGTATTCTACAGATGCAACCTGAGACAAATTCCATCGCCCCGGAAATGTGGGTGCTGTTGCCAAGGAGCTTGAGCTGTCTTGCTCCCAGTGACTGTCAAGATACGCACAAGAACGAGGTTTGACGTCTCAAATTTATGAATATCGGAAGTTTGATAATATTTTTCACTCATCGTGGCACTTTTCTAGTTGATATAGAAAATATATACATATTCTAGACCGACATCTTGACTAAATGCCCTGATTGGATTGATTGGATTGGGATCAAGACAATTGCATTTCCTTTAAGTTATCTATCCTTTTAAAATTTTGTAGGCTTCAAATTTTTGTATCTCATTTTTTACCAAACCACCGGTGATCAAAGGCCCACCGGCAAGTTCCATGCGAACCGGATTTGGCTCACTGGCCGGTGGTTGTCCTCCTCTTGTGTACGCATAAAAAATTAGTGGAAAGAAAATTGGATTTTCAATTATTGTATAAACAAAGCGTGATTGATTTTGTATTTTACTTCTTGCCTGATCTCAATTAATTCTCTGTTGAGTTATTTTCTAAGTATTTTATAGTTTCCTGCATTATTATAAAGTCCTTCCTTACAATGTGATAACAGAGGAGATTTGACAACGAGCCACATCAGGAGGCAAATTTACTGTTAACTATCCTGTAAAAGTACAGATATGCGGATACGAAAGTGGTTGATGGTTGATGGTCTTTCTTATTTTAAATCCATAAGTTCTCCAGCAATCCTTTCCTGTGAGCGGGATCATAGGGTTCTGTCTTCTTTTGTGTCTTTCTCATCCACCTTATAAGCTTTCTCGCGACGAACAGCCTATCCTTTTCCTTCCTTGTCTTTAAAGATTCCTTTGAGTTCATAATCTTTACCTTTCTCTGATGTTTTTAGCCTCATAGCTGTTGTTGATGACGTTATAAAAAACATTTGTCAGCGATATAACATATTCAAAATAGTTTTTGTGACGGACCTGAAGAAGTAAACGATTTTTGCAATTAACAAATTACATAGTTTAAATTAATGACTTTTCTTAATTGAGGCCTCTAGTTATGAATATTTTGCCGTCATATTTCATTTTTAAAGTATTTAATTTATCATAATAAGGGCTTTACACTTCGTCGTGTACGTTATTTATGTTGTCTCTCTTTGCTCTGTGTTCGAAGATAGTCTGGCAATGTAACAAACACCATTTACCTCCCACGTACATTTGATAATCAACAAAGCCCCGAAGTCAATGTTCTTGAAGCTCTGAATCAGTTGGTTTCCCCTGAATCCAATCTAGCAGCATAGAATTTAAAATCCTTTTAGAAATGATAGGCATTACAGAGCCTTCAAATCTCTAGCGTAGGGTGTAATCAATGGATTTTAAAAACGTCCTCTGCTTAGAAGCTCTAGAGGGTTACATTTCATCAACCCCTGCCTATACTGGCGTTTTGAAACATTAGCCTCACCTTTCCACCTTTCAATTCTCCCTTGTAGTCATGGGTCGCACTGTAAAAACACCGCTAAGAAATATCCAGAGTGAAGCAGTGCAAATAGTGTTTTTCTGATATGAAAGAGTTTATTTTGCTTATTTGGAGAACTGCAAGGGTCAAATGGTATAATCCCTTTTCTTAACTGCTGTGTTTAACTATAGAAGAGTGTTTATATGATCAATTTAAATTTTAAGAGTTATATATGTTATAAAGCTATTCGTTTTTTCTTCTTGATCACTGTTTATGGTCCTCGTAAGTTAGAATGGATATTTAATCTATAAATTCAGGTACTTAAATGCTGTACAGTTTCTAAATCTTCATGTTTGCAATAGTAATTTGTCTTAGGATATCGTAATCCTCTCTTTTACACCTCTACTACGTGTTTGGAAACATAATGTAAAGTGCATGACATAAACAGCGATTATCAATTTATCTTCACGTCAACGAGTAATGTACATATAACAATAGATAATGAGAAAGAATACTCTGTGTCTTTATTTTATTTTTCTCTTACTTATACATACACTAACATCAATACGCGGCTTGCTATTCAAATACTCTGTGAATATCTCAACACAGAAAGAAAATGGGGGAGGGACGCTGAGGGTCAAGGGCTCGCTCATGTATCGCTCCTTCTAATATACAGGGGAAAGGGTTAAAAGGAGACACTTCCACTCTAACACTCCACCCCGTGGGGTAGCGCTTATCCTTCCTCATCTTTAGGGAACCACGCCCTTATCCCTTATTGTAAAGCGACCACGCCCAGGGTAGTATTAAGGAGAATATCTCTACAAAGCTAAACTCCTGTAAATGGACCACTCTACTATCTGGACCGGGACAAGAGGTCCCAATCAACGTTTTGAACTCCGGTAACGGGACCAAACTGACAGTTTTTAAACCCAGCTTACCCTTGCAGAAAAGACAATTAAGTGTGATCACTATACTAGACTATAGCTAATAGGGATTGGCACCGGAAACAACCCAGGAATATCTTGCTTGTGATGAAGACCTCGATACGTGTGACAACGACATCATCTGCTTCGAACGGCAACTTGTCGACGACTTCCTTGGAGATGACACAAGACCAAAAAGAGAACACCAACGTTGACACTCTTGAGGATGACGAGCCATCTCCCACGAGCGAAGAAGCGCATAAAGAAAAGATTCTGCCAAGAGTGCCTTAGGGCTGCTTGAACAGCTGAAGACTTTTGCCGCAGAAAAAGACTCAGCCCATCTCATGAGCAAAACTTATGAGCCTGAGAGTGTGATGTGTAAACTTTCGTCGAAGTCAACCAAACAGACATCCATCTTTGACTTTTTGTATGAAGTAATGACATTGGAAGTTGAAAGTGGGGCATTGCCCGTCCAAAGCTGATTTCTTACCCCAAATTCCCCCCCCCGTACAAGTTCTTGACATCCCCAGAAAACCCTTAGATTTCTTGTCTTATTAAAATTTTCTTCAGAAATAATGATTTTGGCAATGTTGTAATGATTCATCCTTGCTTACATTTCCAATTTGTGAGTATGAGTAATTTTCTGTTTGCAAAAAAGACATAAGGAGAAGGAAAAAAATTGAAAATTATTTTCTTTGCCCCCCTCCTCCCCGACCAATGGAGCTGGCTCCGTGCTTGCGTTAGTAGGAAAGTAGACAAAGGATAACGCGAAAATTGCTCTGAATTTAGCTAGCTTTGGCTACTTCTGGTTAGCATCAAAAAGTAAGTGTCACCAGGAATTGAATCTTGGCTTGGTTTGGTATTAACTGGTAGGTGTAATGATTATAGTCTCTTAGATTTGATATTCCTAACTGTTCTCTATACCGTCGTCTGAAGCCATGCGGTTTGAAGATTTGTAAACATTCCGGTTACGGGACGCTATGTGGGCGTGGTATTATACTGAACTCTATTTTTAGAGTACAGAGAATGTATCATGTTGTACTCAACAGCAGAGCCCCGTTTACATATAGATTTATATCAGGGTGCGGGAGAATCCAGGTGGCTAATGTCTGGATGAAAGATCATTCCAATGTGATGTATTGTTTGTAGTAAGGGTGGGAAGAAGTTTTCGCTTCAAATCGCCACGGAAACAGTCCGCTTAACAGGATGACATTGAGGGAAAGGAAGCTACGAAAACGTTAATGCCTTAATTGAAGTTTTAAATGCTCACTAAAGCCTTGTTCACATACGAGTAAAATCCGTCGCTAGGTCTGAGAGGAAGAGCAACCAAGGAGATCGTCTTCCTTTACTTCTGCTGATTCTCATGCCCGATCCAGTCATTGCAAGCGCAAATAACCAAAACGGAGCACTTCCTTTTATTGACCGGGGTTTACATCCATCTTGCTGATTGTGACACTTCAGTCTACAGACTTCAAAAAATAATTATCACGCGTAACATGCATGGATCAACAATGTGCCTGTTGTTGCCTTGTTTTGACTTTGTTCACTTCATTTTCTCCCATCTCATCAGATCGGCCATAGGATATTTCATAACACTTCGTTTTACTAAAAATGTTGCAAAATCTCACTCGTCAGCCTGAGACCAAGAAACCAAATATTAAGTCATCACGATTGAGTTGGTAAGGGTTCCATTGTGATCATTCTTTTCGATGACGAGTGAAGAAAAGGGGGATGTGAAAGTTAGCAATTTGATTACGTCATTTATGGTCTATCGGATGCACACAAAGCTCTGGTTTTCGTTTCAGTCTTAATGGTTATAGAAAACGCCATGGACTTCTAAATAATAATAGAAGTCCATGGAAAACGCAGTCCGTTCCGCTGCTATTATAGTATGGAATGTGATGTGGAAGAGTACTGTTTAATAGCATTCATAGGTAAATCAAATGCAATACAAAACAATGACGCTGTGTGTCTACGGAGGACGAAGATGGCGTGGAAGGCAGCAGACACCTACACTGGATGGGGTTACTGAGGCAATAGCCTGTGAGCATACTTCGAGTTTTCAAGCGGATGAAAGATCAATGCGATACAAAATTCAGCCGAGAAGAATTTCCTTAGCGCTCACTTTGATGCAAGCGTAACAAGAAAGAGACATCTGTTCATAACCATTCGTCTCCCAGTATGCTGTACGCAGATCTACTGTTCATCAGAGATTAACCAATTCAGAGATGTCGTCAACGATTTTATCTGAAACAACATCGTTACTTTTTTGCAGTGGCCGTAGCACTTCATTTGCTAAGTCGCAATTTATTTCTTTGACTCAATATATTGAGTTGTCGTGCGACTGGATCAATGTGTTAGTCCGCAGAAACTTTTTTGGGTGGAGGCTGTTCAATATTTCGAAAATAAGAAAGCCAGGAAATATCAATATAACGTTTATAGTAGTGAGTGGAGGATTGTAATATTTGTTGGATTTTAACTTGAAATGTATGCGTGTAGCTAAAAATCTCTTTACTCCGGGGTGCACACGAATCTAAGATACAAGAATCACGTTACCAAATAAACATGAAAATATGTGAAACAGCAATAATTTCCAACATCCCTCCCCTCCTTGACTACTTACTAGTTAAGAGTCAAGTAAAACCTTAAGTATACACTGAGCATCTTTGGTAGCCATGCGTGTAGATCGTCTGTTAACTGCCTGACTCTGACCTGCTTCTTGTTGACATTCGTTTCCCTGCTGAGATATGCATTCATCATCATGGATGTTATTCCCTGGAGGATATAACTTCTGCACTGGCCTGCTCAGTAGCTCTGGTTTCAAATTTTCAAATGGCCTCTAATTTCCGAACACCTTTATCAAGCCATGGCTTGCCTGCATTTGTGGGATTATCATTTACATTATCTGTCAGCTGAGGTTGTCCATTAACAAGATTAACATGCATGCAGTTGTTAACATTGAGTTTCTCCCCCCTTAGGGGACCTGACATCACCCACCCAAGGGTAGTCTTAATAGCCACTGGTTCCCCAATACCCCCTCTTAGAACATGACCACTCTGAAACCCCCACATATAATCAGCACCAACAAGAACATCAATTTGAAGCACTTCATCTTTACTGCTAGCATCAGAAAACCAAACATCCCTTAAATGTTCGTATTCATGCTTCACTAGATCAATACGTTCATTCCCTATTTCTGAAATTGCATCCACGACATATGTTTCTATTTCTGTGCCCTTCGCACCATTCACTGCCAACAACTTCAATTTAACTATTCTCTTACATTCACTGAGGGATCACTGTTGCCAAATGTCTTAACACTTAAAGGTTCAGTTCTGACCTTCTCAAGGGCTAGTTTATTTATAACATTAGCAGTCACAAATGATTTGTGGCTCCCTGAATCAAACATCACTTGCACAACACAATCACCGTGCTCTCCATGCACGAGAGCTCTTGCTGTCTGTAACACAACACGATCTGAACTTATTGTCTCATGTGTACTCAGACCTACACAAGAATTGACAATAGCTGCCTCAGATGCAACAGCGTTTCCCATTTAAAATGTCGTCAAGGGCTTTGTCAATTATTCACTTATTACCATAGTTTCCGAGATCTATGACCAAGGCGGTAGAAACTGGGGGGCGGGGGGCACGTGCACCCCAATAATTTGCAATGCAAAAACATTTCTGTTTATGGTCAAATTTATTAGCCGGCTAGCTGCATCACAAAAGCCTTAAAGCCATTTGAAACAGTTCAAACTTTTGTTATCAAAAACAACTTCAAGAAGAGCTTCGATAGTTTCAAGTGTTTAAAAATAATCTTTTTAACGTTCACTTATCAGATATTGTGAGTTGAAGGAGCGTCTCATCAATTCTCCACTTCGCTTAACAATTACGTGCAATAGCAACACATTGATACGTGATCACTTGAGATGCAGCGTTGGTAGAAACAGGCCGATTAGAGAAGAAACATCATTTACTTTGAAGTGTAAATAAGACATGATTCTAGGCGCTTGTTATTTATTGTGTATATGACATTGTTTGGAAATAAAAAGCCTGAAAGCCTCATCTGTGACAACTTACACAGAACCTGAAGACGAAGCGCAAGACCTCCAATCTGAACAACTAATGCCTGTGAACCCTTCCCTTTGTTGACAACACTAGACTGATATAGGCCCACGATATTGGACAAAAAGCAAGGTGCCTGTATATCTTGGGGGCTAAATTTATCTTTAGAATGCCGACATATCCATTATCACTTAAACTTGGATTTTCCACTTAAATGACTACTTGATATAAAATTCCTGTTTGTTAATAAATCTACATAAATTACGTGTCTGGGGTTTAAATGACACTTTCAAAGCCTCTAAAGCTCGGTAAAACATATCATGCGTATTTCTATTTCTGCCTCAAGGTCAAAATTGAGTAAAACTTATTGTTTACACTGCATGAATTTTTGTGCTTGTCATTTGATTACTTTGAATTAAACAATAGTTTATAAACTTTGGTATAACTGGTGATCTCCATAAATGTTTCGCTTACCAGAGAAATGTGTCAAAGAAGAATGCTTTCTTGACGAATTGGTTGGAAAATTAATGCGGGAAAATGCAAAGTCCTCACAACATCAGAATGCAACATCCAGCTGCAAGGAGAACAACTCGAAATATTTGATGACTTCGTTCCCCAAAGAAGCATAGTACCCAACAGCGGCAAGAATGTAGAAAAAGGAGTAGGGCTTGCCCTGACTGCGTTTGGAAGACTAAGAAAGAACATTTGGTCCAACGAAAACATCTCACTAAATTCAAAAGCACGGCTTTACAAATGCTTGACTCTCACAGTCGCAATATATGCCTCCGAAACCTGGACGCTAACCAAAAAGGAAGAATGCAAGCTCGTGGCATTCAAAATGCAGTGTTTAAGATCATTGATAGGTGTTACAAAACTCAACAAAGTACGAAATGCTAACATTCGTTCAGCCATAGCAATTGTTTAAAAAATCCTGGAGGTCATTAAAGAAAAACACCTGAAGTGTTTTGGCCACGTATGCAGAAACACAGATGCATTTCTAGTCTACCAACCACCAACCACAATACATCAGAATCATAGGACATTTGCAATAAATATGGAATCTACTGAAAATGCAAAGAATGTCAGCAACATTCAACTTTGCAAACGCAAGAAGGAATTAGTATTTTGTATGACAACAATTTCATATATTAAAAGCAAAACTTTGTTTGCTTCCACTATCCCACTATTTCTGTACCAGATGCAATTTTATCTTCGTAAGGCATGAGTACAGTTCTCTCATTGTGTGTTGAAAAGGAGAAATGTACCGAAAGGAAATATTTGGCATATATATCCAAATAAATACAAAACGAGTAACTTTTGACGTGCCTTAGATTTGTAATGATTTGTTGAGAACAATGTAAATTCAGTAGGGTTTTGTATGTTGTTTTATGAATTTACCGTGACTCTATTTAATAATCTTGCCCTTAGCTAGTAGAGTTAGACGATAATAATGCAACAATGTTACCCCGATGGACCATCAAATGTATGCTAGTCAATAATTCAGCAGTCTATTTGAAGAGCATGAAATAAGAGTATAATAGTATTGACTATCTTCCGGTTCCTGTGTGTGGCAGAAGACATTGGTGAACTTGGAGCAGGATTATTTCCAGGTTTCATTACAATAAATTTTGTACTATTTCATTGAAAATCATTAAGGATGTCGGCGTAGATTAACGTTATGGTAATTTAACATAACTTTTTTCCCACAAGGTTGAGCGAGTCATCACTATCATGCAGAACCCTAGACAATACAAAATCCCTGACTGGTTTCTCAACAGACAGAAAGATATCAAGGATGGCAAGTACTCTCAGGTGAGTCGCTACTTAGTGTTACGAAGATGCTTGGTATTGTAATAATGAAATGCCGGTTTGTTTTCACCAAGAAGTGGATATTTAAAAGGTGTTATAGCTGAGATAGAAGAGAGCTGCCCCAACCTGAGAAAAAGTTTCTTTATTAATTATTATTTGTATTGTATCATAGATTTTTTATTGTATCAGATATTATTATGTAGTATTATTTTCAATATTTTACTGTATCATACATTTTTATTGTTGTGGAGCAATTAAATGGAGCGAAGGGATCCCAAATTTCCTCTAAAGGTTCTCCATCTCTTCGATGATTGGTGCTCCAAAACCACCCACTTGAAACACCTTTCATGCGATGAATTTTTAAGGATTGCTTTCTCTTGAGCGGTTTGTGGAAAAGTGAAATTTACTCAAAAGAATAAGAGCTGATGATGCCACTTCCAAGGATAGACATACATTATGAGAACTTAAACACTGATACCTTCGACGTGATTTGTTATCTTCTGATATAAAACTTGAGTTGTAGATATTGTTTTTCACAGTGCCAACTTGCATATCGTTGCAGTGTTATTTCGATGCATCCTCAAAGTAAGGAAGGGTAGTTAATTCTAACTGATGTTTTCTTCAATTGTCATAACCAGGTTTTGGCCAACAACTGGGAGAGTAAACTCCGTGATGATTTAGAAAGGCTGAAGAAGATTCGCGCCCACAGGGGACTGAGACATTACTGGGGGTAAGTAAGAAGTGATCAAGCAGTAATTTTACTTCGCCCAAATGGTTTGTGGTACGTTTTCTTACAACGTCAGTCTGATTGTTAGGCTTATTTACAAGATCATTACTATTTCTCTTCATGCTGTCTTTGATTATTTTAAAAAACGATATGTCGCACATGTAGCATTGACCTTTCTCACTTCTCACTGTGATTTCCCCGACAACAGTGAATACGTCTCCCCGGAACTTTGAGTCCGAATTTGAGCGCAGTTGGTTTCTCTTCATGAGAATTTTGTCACCTATGTGCAAAGAACGATCTCGAGCATTTCTTTTGTTGTCCGTATATTCCTTTGAGTCGGCATACTTTTGATGCTGTTAGTCATGCATGCTGGCATCATAAGGTGAAGTAAATTTCTCAATTGAGGGAAGTCCCATCTTAAGAGGACGAACAAAGAATACTAAAGATGGGGTTTGTCCTGTAACGAGATGCGGACTATTTCGGTATATCTTCAACATTGTTGTGATTTCTGATCGCCAATCTTTGTTCTCTAACTTAGCTGTCCGTAAGGTTTTCTTTAATTGAGCATTAAATTTTTCGACGACAGCATTGGCCTCGGGATGCTCAGGTGCAATTGCTATGCTCTTGATACCAACCGAAGATAGGTATTCTCGAAATCCAGTCGAGTTGAAGGGTGGACCATTGTCATGACGACAAGTACTGACATAACCAAAAATTGACCAAATCTTTTCCAGTCGTTTGATCACCGCTGCCTCTGTTGTTGTCTTCATCACTTCAGCGAGAGGAAATCTGGAGTACAAGTCCATGATCACAAGAAGTTTCTCACCAGATGGAGTTGGTCCAAGGAAGTCAATCGAAATGTCAGTCCATGGGGCTGAAGGGAGTTCTGACATCTTCAAGGGAGCAGGAGGAGGCATACTAGAGTTGGTTTGACATGACAAACAGTCGCCCACAAAGTTTTCAACGTCTTTGTCGAGATAAGGCCAGTAGACCTTTTCACGCATCAGAGCTTTGGTTTTAGAAATGCCGAAATGACCCTGATGAGCGATTTCTAATGCTTCGAGACGCAACGATTTTGGATATTACACTGACCGGCGATACAAAAGTGGGAACGCCTTCTGCAGCCGCTTTTCTGGGACATGGTAATACTGAAGACCATGTCACTCTGCGAGGCTCCTGAGGTTGAAAGACCATTTGACGTAGATAGGTTTTTTTTGCAGAAACATGTTAAGACTGGACTTTCTTACTACATTTCCAGATATGGACTATTTTCTGAAAGCGCACGTTGGGGACTTTATCATTTTAAAGTTGTAGTATGTTTTAATGACGTACCTTTGTTTCTATGACACGTGCCGTGTTTCCAGAAGGATGCTTTTTAAGTTGAAGTCGCTGATAGTTAATGGGTTCTTACTTCTAAAGTATCATGTTATTTCTATTGGTTGCATTTCGTTCAATTATTGCTACAGACAAATCGTTACCAGTATTTTGTTGGTCGCCACTTCCATAGAAAAAGATTGTCCGGCGCTTTTATTTTACGGTTCCACTTTTATGACATTGCTGTTATTAGTGCGTAGATGAAATTTTTTGTGTAGTACTCAAAGGGTAAGTTCGTTTAACTTTCCTCATACACGGTCAACTCAGAGAACACTTCCGCACTTTAACAACCGTACCCATCTTTTTGTAGCCGAATATCTTAACAAGCATCATGATAAAAAGTCTTTTTAATAAGTAAACAACAACATGCGTTTTATCGTAGTAATTATTTAAGGAAAGAATTTGCATATGTCTTGGGATCCACTGAATCGAGTTTCATTTTATAAGGTCCAAACCCTTTTATACCCCTATTTATGGTAGTAAATCAGGAGATATACACAGCAATAATAAAACGAATTAGAACATTTGAACTATGCAGGATGTTCTATCAGACGGTAAGAGTCAAATAAGGTTACAGTGGTTCTCCATGACGAAATTCTTGATAATAAGATCTTTTCTTGTACTTCCTAGGTACAGAGATTTCATGAAGGACTGCCCCTCAGGGCAACTCCATCAAGACGTAAGTGTTTACTGCAGTCTGTGTAATATCAGTCATCATAACGATTCACTATTTATGTGGGCCGAGTCCCGCCTCGCGGGGCTCGATGCCGACGGGTCGTCCGAGCAACGAATGTCCTAATTTGATGATAATTTAGATTTTCTGGGCTTGTCCAACGTTTGTTTCTTCGACAAAGAAGATAATAAGAAGAGCACAGTGCTACTTCTGTACATTTAGCCATGATAAGCTAGGTAATAATAATGATAATAGTAATAGTAATAATAATAGTAATAATAACGATTTCATAATGGTGAGATTGATTTGTGGAAGTATGTTGGGTGATCTGAAAAGAAAAAAGATCTGTTGAGTTAAGCTGGATTGGAGGACGGAGTGGATGATGTTGTGAGAGAGTGAGCTGTTTAAGATGGTATGGGCATATATTAAGATATTGAGGACAGCGAAGGAGTGAAGAGAGCAATGGTGTTTGAAGTTGAAGGAAGTAGAGGACGAAGAAAGCCAGCAATGAGATGGAGAGAAAGAATGGAGAAGGATGCTGCAAAAATTGGACTAAAGAATGAATATGCAAAGGAATGGAAAAAAAGGAGGCAAAGATTGGCCTAAAGTTGGAAACGAAAGGACAGATGGAAAAGGTCGAATATAAACATTGGACTGATAGATGGATGGATGGATGAATAATTCAGTGTTGCGAAGGAAGTTTTGAAAGAAAGCCAGATAAAGGGGCCTTTGAAAAGCCAAAGAGGGAAGCGAAAATCATAGACATGGCAGTGGCAGGAGATTTAAGGGCTGGTGCTGTTTGTGCTGTATTCCATCTTCTCCAGTGACGTCTTAAACGGATTGCTATCTTCATTCTTAAAATTTAGTCTTCGTCTCATTTAGTTTCTTTCTATGTCGTTCCATCCACAGCTTGCCGACCTTGGTTTTTCGTCGATTGACGACTGATTGCTATCTTCAGTTTTAAAATTTAGTCTTCGTCTCAGTTGGTTTCTTTCTATCTCCTTTCATCCACAGCTTGCCGACCTTGGTTTTTCGGCAAAGGTTGCCAAGAAACCTGCTCGTGCGTGGTCAACAATTCCTTCCGCTGTAATGTTATTGACCGCGAAATGTTCCTAGATATCACCAAGAAACTTACGAAAGTGCAGTAGTCTTTTTAGATGTAAGAAGAACATGGGGAGGTACTAGTTATAGAAATCTCTACGAGGAACAAGGTCAGGGCAGTTTCTTTAAACGGAAGGTGGGCAAGAGGACTGTCCCCTCTTTCGAAAGTATAAGTATCATGATCCTCTTAGTACCTCTGCTGATTTGAGCTGATTTTGAGCTGATGTTGCCTCTACTTATGTCAATACATATCATCTGAAGCTATAGCACTCAATTTTCTGCTTATGACATTTCTACTGTATACGAATCGTTTATCCACTTAAGTACAGCAGCAGATGCACGTTCCCATCTGCTCTTTGTAAATATAGCATTTGAGAACTACGTGATGTGTAACATTCATGATCCATCTGTAACAAATTTTAAGTATTGCACGAAATAGCGAAAACGTTATATACTTAACAGCATTATCGTCTAACACTCCTCAGAGCACAATCGTCAAAAACGATGGAGATGGAACGTAGGAAAAAAATAAAGCTGAGGGTATTTTTAAAGGCCAATCAGAATTTGGACTGCTTGAATGGCTTGATTTTTTGGACCAATCAGCGTCCACTACAATAAGATTTATTGAAAATGCTCAAAGGGAAAACGAATTCTTTTCCCTGCATAGCAGAGGTTTTCTTTATTTTAAAAATTGTATATACATAAACATTAACTTGACATCTGTTCTTGTTTAGAAATTCCCACACCCAACCAGATGTTTAGTGTGGGTCTATGTCAGTAGTGTCACGACACGTAAAAAAGTTTGATTTCAGTCATGCGCACAACGGTATAGATGGTGGGTATGTCCACGTCAACATCGATTATACTATTACACTGACTGCTATCAACGTCGATGCCGTTCAAGTTTAGACTAGCGAAAATATGTCCTTAAACCATGGTTTCGATCATACAGCAATTAGTCCTATATTGATACCGCCGCCGTAATCTAGTGGATAGTTCCCTTGCCTTCTATACTAGAGGGTATGTGTCGTATGGAGTGAAATGAGAAAGCTGGTACGATGAATTTATAGGAAACGAGAAGATCCTAGAAAATAACGGTCACGAGAGCGACACGTTTTCTTCCACTCGTGTTATTAAAAAGGCGTAAATTGTAAACAAATTTTATTTTCCCGACAGAGTACCGGGTATTTTGTTTTGATAAATGGGGCTTCTAAAGCGGCAAAATGAAAAGGAGATCTGCCTTTGGCTAGTACCCTAAAAGAATCCTCTTGATAGTAGTTAGCACATGATGCGTTTTCAATCAAATGCTGTCCTATTACAGAGTCTGTTTTGGGATCTGTTGACTTGACTTTGCTTACGCGATTCGGTAAAAGTTTACTGCGTCTACTAATAAAGGCCGGCACATGTGCGCGATTCTGTCATGTAATCTCTGCGACGTACGACCTATATATTCGCTCGCACAGCGACACCTGAATTTATAAACTAATAAACTTTTATGTGTGACAGGTAGTACGTCTTTGGGGGCAACAGGCAGCAGCTTTTGGGGGGAATAAATAACACGAGGTTTTACCGTGGGAAACTGTTGGTCACGGCCGTTTTGACTCTTTTGTCAAAACTCAAGGAAACATTTCCTATCCACGGTAGACACAAATATATTGGGCACTTCATACGGCCATATTTTGAGTCAAACGAAAACTGGGCAATTTGATTGGAAGTGACAATGTTGATGACATTTTCTGGGTAACCGTTTTCTTGAAAATGGTTTTAATGTTGGCTAATTCCTCATCGAGTTTACTTTTTGAGCAAATGATTAGAGCATGTTGAACTAAAGTAGCGATGAGATTAGTTTAGCGGGTTTTAGGGCAAAACTAGTCCCAATGCGTGTATTGTCCAGTGAATGAGGGTTTTCTGTAAACACTAGGTAGGTAAAGGTAAGAACTTGTTCACTTCTTTTTCATATCGTAAACCTAAGAGCAGGATGGAAGTCGTTAAGTTTAGTGAGAAATTGCTCACATTGCTGCTCGTTTTGGAAAACAGAAAAAGTATCATCGACGTAACACATTAAAATCAATTCCTGGCTTCTGAGCATAGCCTTTTGCAACCAGGCGTGCTTTAAATGTTTCAATAGTACCATCAGGGTTGGTTTTCACTTTAAAAACCCAGAGGCATCCCACAGCTTTGCGTCCCTCAGGCAGTTCAACTAAATTCCATGTGTTCATAGTTTGAAGAGCTTCCATTTCTTCATCTGCGGCTTGCTCCCAGCTAGAAGCTTCTGGTGTTTGCAAGGCTTCCTCCATAGTTTGTGGTTCGCAAACACCATGAAAGAACAAACAATGTTGCACTGCACTAGAATCGACTAGCACATTAAGAAATTCTAATTCCTTGTCATTTACCCATGTCTCCTAAGCGTTTCGGTTCTCTGATTGAGCATCCAGAGCGTGTGGTAGTACTCTCCTTCTCATTCAAAATTTCAGGTGTGTCCCCTGAGCAATCTGATTGGGTTATAGGGAGTTAAACTTCACTCTCAGTTTCCATTTCATTTGATAGCTCTATATCGGACGGACTGTTATATATTCACTGGAGAAGCGCTCCGCGCCGATAGTTCCAGATCAGACGATAAGCGACCACACTGATTATTCCTTTAATTCCTATCTTGAACTGCCTCAACATAATCAGTACATAGTCTTTATAGGTAGAACAAATCACAATCTGATTGGTTTACAATTGATGAATCACTATTATACAATTTACATATACATCATAAGCGGAACCCAAAAGTGCTTGCTCATGATTCCAGAACCTTCGTGGGACGTCAGCCAAATAAGCAGGAACTAACATTAATACATAACACGGACTAGCAGCAATTTGATTTATTCCAAAGTCTGACTCTTTGAAAACCACATCACGTCTAATAAAAATATGTTTCCTCTTCTCGTCATATAAACAATGACCTTTGGTACCATGCTGGTACCCAACAAAGTGCATTTTGTCTGATTTGGCTTCCATACAATTCCGGTTTCAATGCAAATGCAACACAGCCAAATACTCTTAAATGCTTAACCGTGGGCTTTCTTCCATGCCACCTTTCAAAAGGCAATTAAGGACACAAACACATCAATACATGACGGAAGAACTTAACACCTAAATACAAAGAATGCTCTCTTAACAAAACAATTAGCAAAGTCTAAAGATATGCAAATTAACCAAGCATTGCAAAGGATGCAAAGACGAATAAATGCAAGTACTGTCTTAAGTTGAGTTTTTATAATTTTGATGTGTTTAGCAAAAGCAAGTACAATATTAGGCTAAAATTTGCAGAGGATACAATGTGGATACAATTCCTGTGGATACAATTCCTTCCAGTAAGACCTGTGTATCAGACAGTGAGGAATGTGAAAATAAAGATGCTCTAGACATAACGATATCAATTTTCTGGCACTAATTCGTTCATCGGTAATATTAAAACGGGAACAACCGCGAATTTCTGGAGACATTCAAAACGTCATAGTAAAAAAGACTTAAGTAGTTTGGTAATTTAAATATTTCAGAGTATTTCTCTTGCTGCCTCCCCTCCTCCCCCCAGTTCCAATTATTTCGCGTTCATTTAATGACAAATAGCAAAACTACCAGAAACTCATCTTAATGAAACACTCATTAAAGTGATTTCAATGACTTAGGGAGAACTCTATGCACGTTTTTTGAACACACTGCACAATTAAAATGTCACTTTATCATCTTTTACCCAAAAGCGAGATGCCTCCCACTCATGGTTGAAAAATCATCTAGATCTACTTCAATCTTGTTGTGAACATGAAGTGCAGCAAGGCCATTGAAACTCAGTAAATTTGGTTCAGAATAATGACTTCGTACTCGTGCTCTACGATTTTCCAGATGTTCTTTATCCCCAAAGATAGTTGTACGTTCTCTTCTCTGTAAAGTAGACACACAGCGAGTTTACAAATAACAATAAACAACTTCTGAGCCATGAAAACACGCAGGAAAAGAACCTCCGTTGTTACGGCTTTCACTCACTGCTTCGAGTCGAGCATTCTCTCAATAGAGAAAGACTGGGCCAGTCTTCTTCCTCTCCGTGGTTTAGGTGCTTGCCCTGTTACAAACGGTTAAGACACACCACTCTTTCATCCTCAAACCTTTTAGTTTGCCACGCCAACTCTTACTTCTATTGATTTTCAGCCCGTAACACCAGAAAGTAACCATTTTTAATAACCCTCGTTTTAAATATAGTACTAAGTGATTTTTGAGCATTGACTTCGAAAAGGTTGATGTGCCGCTCTGTAATTGTCTTTCCTTGGTCAAGTCATATGCGCAAAGAGCAGGCACGCAGCCAGAGGGGGGAGCGGGAGGCTGTGCCCGCCCAATAGGTAAAACTTGCTCACGTCCCCCCCCCCGAAAATTTCTTACGAGCATTTGAAAGGTGGATCATTTTTGTATTTCAATTCACATATGCAATGAGATGAGAAAGATGGGAAGTCTAAGTCTCTCAATTGCAATTTTGAGCCTTCTAGGGACTGTAAAAATTCAAAATTTTCCCACCCTTTATAGCCACGGTGGGCTGGCTTGGAAGGAAGTAGGGGAGGGAAGAGGTTTTGTTTTGAATCTGCGCCCCCCTCCATCAAAATTTGAATGGCAATGTGGCTGGCAAAGTTGCTAGTCAGCAAATTGCGGAGAACTGATTGTGTCAGCTTCCCCGGTCTCCCGTTCTCCCACCTACTCGTTTATCCTGGCCCACCCTTTTCTATTCTTGACTGAAGGTTTATTTTCGTGGCCAGTCTTAGATCTGATACCTTACGTTCAATATACTTGGATTTTAATGAAAAATTATTGCGACGGTAATTAAAAGTTTTGCGGATGACATTATAAACTCTAAGTGATCGACTTCAAAATGGTTAAACAGGATACTACATCAAATCATAGTATAGACTATTATTTTTTGGATTTTTTTTGAAAATGCACTTACTGAAAAATTTTTGTAGAATTTTGTTGGGTTCTCCCTCTCTCTAATACGCCTTTTCGTCTCCTAGGAAGACATATCACACCGAGTCAGGTTTTGCCACATGATCTTATTTTCTGCAGCTTGCTCTGTGCCGATTTGCTGTAGCCTACCACCACGTATTACCATCACCTTAATTTTTCTGCGTTTGAAACAGGCAGAAATTGCGGGATTTCCTCGATACTATTTCTCTTTGTCATTTCGTTTTACCCTTATACCTTTGTACTAACCAAACTGTCAACGGCATGGATAGCAGTAATAGTTAAATTGTCAATATTTTGTCATTTGTAAAATTCTGCTCTGTGAAATGAGGGGGGTTCAGATAGATAAGATGGGAAACCCCCAATCGAGATAGTTGAGCTTCAGACCCCCACCCTTCCCCTAGATGCTTATCGGAATAAAATGTACAGATGGTTCGATGGCTATTACAACACACTTATACAGCGATAGGGCATTTAAGCACATCCAAATATGGCGTTGAGTTGATTTAGAATGTGTAGTTTGCAAAGAATCAGCCATACCCCGTCCTCCCCCAGTGATACACCTGTGTTGCCCAAGGTGGAAGGAAACGCAAGTCTTCGTGCGTAACATTTGAGACGTAGGTAATACATGCTGATGCCAGTGTGAGAAACGTACACACCATGCAAGTACTCATATACGACTTGTATAACTTTCACGTCCTACAAAAGAAACCCTCCCATCTCTTTGAATGCAGTTTCAACTTAGCTTCCCCTGCAAATACCCATGCGCATGCGTAAAATCAGTGCCTGTTATGAAGATGCAGGTCTTCGGATTTTGTATATAAGCAAGGTTAATTGGATAAAATTTTGAGATTAGGTTGTGTTTTGTAGATTTGTGAAGTCAATAATAAGGCAGTCAGGTTTTTGTCCAGAAAGTAAATCCCACACTTCATGATGTACTAGTAGAGATTTTGACCTTATCTTGACCTTCTTTCGACCTCTCTTTGACCTTCTTAAATCATGATGATTTTAAGGATAACTCTTGAATCAGCAATTTACCTTTCAAAGTTTCAAGCCTTCGTAAACAGCATGGAAATCCCGTCTTTAAGACAAGATGGAACTTGAAAGTTCCAGTGCCGTTCGTAGTGAAATTACTACCCTTTATGGTCGTGTTTGACGAAAAACTCCTGATCTTTTGTAAAATGTTCCTTGGTCATTCCTACTCGATCCCAATGCATAGATACACGAATGTTGCTTACATTGCCTTAAAATTGATGTCACTTTGGGCTACTCAAGGTCACTTAATTTTTCCTAGAATTATTTACGGTCCGTAAAAGTGTTATATGACTGGGGGATAAAACAAACCCTTGCCTAAAATCGACAGGAAAGTAGCTAGACTTCAAAGTTGGTGGACCATAGAAAATAATCGAAACTTCCAAAAAAAGTAAAAAAGATCGAAAACTGAAAATTCTGATGACGTTTGCACTTTTCCTCCAAATATTTGGAAAATCCGTAAAAGTGTCTCTGCGCTGTGTAATATGAGGCTAAACAGAGAAAGAAAGCGCCAATTGTTCGGAAAATATTTAAATATTTTTAAGAATGTGATAAAATAAATTTAATATAAAGTAGAACTCTTTTATTCTATTAATTAGTTATTCATCGATACATTTGAAGTAAAGAAATTGCTTGAAAATCAATATAACCTTGCTCTAAATAAAACATTGAACATCACATGGAATACTTCTCAGCGCACATAGGATTTTCCAACAAGTGGATCCCAATCGCAGAACTGGTGTGGTTACTCCAAACAGTACCAGACGAAAGTACGGGAGGGCTTCTACGTCGCCTACTTCACCGTACATCGGGGGGACATGTTGTTTTATCCTCTCAAGTTTTCAGGACGTCCTACCCACATAGTTGGCATCACACCGGCATTTAAACTCGTGAACTACATTGTTCGATTGATGGGTGGGTAGATTGTCCTAAAGTTCTGGTCCTAACAGAGGTCTCGATCCGAACAGTAATACAGGCTTACTTGCGTAATAACATACACCTTTTGCCTTCTTGAGCGAATTCCGAATCAATATACTAGCAACGATATAAATATAGTAAACTATTCATTTTGGCTTATTATATTTTTCCATAGTTATTGTTTTGTATTAGTTAAACCAAGCAAAATCTCCGTCTTTTTGGCGTTTTACATTTTCTCATAGAAACAAAGTTGGACGTCGATTACATTTTAGTACCGTATAAAGTTTCAGTCCTTTCCTTCCCTATAAAGTTTCAGTCCTTTCCTTCCCTATAAAGTTTCAGTCCTTTCCTTCCTTATAAAGTTTTAGTCCTTTCCTTTAATGTAAGAACACAGTAACATCTCGGATATTGCTATCATAATCATGATGTTCTTTAAGTGGCTCATTCATTTTGGTCAGTTGTATATGGTGTGCTTATCAGTGGCATACACAAGACTATCAGAAGACGGGAGAACACAGGTAGCTCTACGAAGTTCCACCTCGGCTGCCACTACTTCCTTACGTTGGCGTCAAATGGAAAATGTTTTGATACACCTGCAGTTATACGAACAAGCCTACAAACATCAAAAGAATTTTTACTTGTTGAAATAAGTTTCTGTCATATTTCGGAATTTAAAATGACATCGCTGCTTCATTGTATCCGAGAAATGACAAGACAACGCGTTTCATGTTGGACGTTGCATTTCATACATTGGACAACGTCGCTGGCTCATTGTCTGTGGAAAATTAGGAGACATCGTATTTCCAAGGTTGCTGGTTCATTGTATATGAAAGATGATGAAACGTTGGATTTCAGAAGTTAAATCAACGCCGCCGGTTCATTGTATATTGAGGATGACGCGACGTTGCACTTTGGAAGTTGAAACGGCGTTGCTGGTTCATTTTGTATTGAAGATGAGGCGACATCGTATTTCGGACGTTGAAACCATGTCGCTGGTTCATTGAGTATGGTAATTTCCGCGACATCTTATTTTCGACGTTGCTGGATTATTTTGCATGAAAAAATGACGCGACGTTGTAGTTCAGATGTTGAAACGATTTCCCTTGGTCATTGTGTATGAAAAATGACAAAACTTTGCATTTCGGACGTTGTAGTAACATTGCTGGTTCATTGTGTACGGAAGATGATGGGATATTGCATTTTGGAAGTTGAAACTGTTAGAAATATGTTTAATCATGCGCAAACCATTTCGAGGCTATGTAATGACAGTGAGACTATGACGTCAATCCCACGCATTATACTCGTGATTTCTATCTTGGAAGGGCTCTTAGCTCAAATAAAAGTGCTATGTGAGTGGGTACTGCTTTACTCCTTCTCAGGAGGGAATACAATCGCATTATCATCCTGATCATCATCATAACATAATGGATGTAACAAATGTACAAATACACAAAGTATCACTTTCATTCCTCTCCTGCTACTTGGCTGCCGTTCTTTGAGGGAATTAAAGGATACTCTCATTTGTGCTGTCACAGCTGTCTAATGAACGTGACATCATAATTATTGCATATTGGGTTCAAAAATAAAACATAACAAGTTTTTACAACTACAAGTAACGCTAGCCCACAGACTAAAATTTTATGGTTTGGGTCGGTCAGCACGTTGGCTATGGCGTAAGCTCGGCTAAAAGTGTGTCTAGTCTGTTGAATGTATCATAGTCGGTAATGTGGTATACAAAAGAGATAACATCGGCTTTAAAGTTTGTGTTGGAAGTTACGGCGAGTTGTTGAGGGACAAGATGGACGGAGTCATATCGTCTTAGTTTAACTTAACTTAATACAGACAGTAGGCCATAAACAATAAGCCTGCCGTTTCTTTGATACCCTCACAATTAAACAGAAATTCTTCCCTCGATGCCCTTCAGTGAGAATAGATTCTACTTCCTCAACAGTAAAACAATATCGACTTAAAAGATTAGGAAGGCCTGTAACGTTACCACATACATGGTGGAGGGTCAAATATATATTAACCTACGAAACTTTGCTTTGCGACGGATAATCTGGTATGAAGTGGTGGTAAGCGATTGGAATTGATGACAGTGTTTTAAATGGAACCTGCTATTAACACGTAAACTCTTAATAATGACTTGTATGTATAGGCCTTGACATTTCTCGTTAAACTACAAGATTCAATGCGTATCTTAGCTTTAACTCTCTCTAACTTCACCTACCTGAATGTGAGCTTTAGGCTTAAACTTCGGTGATTTTCCATCTTACACACCGATCGTGTGGAAAACACATATATCTCCAGATCTAATAAGATAACTGAAATACAAAACAATTGCTAAATTTAAGGTAAAGCACTAAAAGATCTGAAACACGCAATTCAAATTTGGATTGCTAAATACACATATTTCTCACAAATGGCAAAAGTACTAAAAACTCGAAGAAAAGTAGAAACATTTGAAAGTTTAATCTGTTCAGGTAATAATTTCATGACTTTACAAAATTCCAAGTGTATAACTGTTTTAGTAATTGAGTAGAAAATATTATAGACATGTTCTGTTCTATTAATAATACTTACAAAAAATTTCAAGGGCACTACGGCAAGTTTGTCAAAACATCTTAATAACAGGATTGGTTAATAAATAATTAAGTGAGCCATAACTAAGGTAACGAATTAGTCACATAAATTTTCATCCGAAACAAAATAATCAAGAGAACGTGATAGAAACCGTCTAGATTTTGATGGGCATTATGTGGCTTCCTTGATGTTGATAAAAAAGTTATTCCCTTAATAAGTAGCTAATTGTCTGTTGTAATATTATTAAACTGACACACGTTCGGACAATTTTGTGTTACCTACAAGTCTCAAGATAACATTCCCAAGTAAACAAAATTACATTATCGTAATTGAATCTTACCAATCTATAAGCTAATATTTGTCTTTTTATATACACAAGCTTCTTTCTCATTCAAGAACATTTTAATCAAGAGTCCCCTAAACGAATTATTTTTATTTTCTTAATCCTTGTATTTGTAAATAATGATTATATAAGTTAAAGTTTGTGACGCAAGAAATTGTATAAAATCGTATTGGAGAAAAAAGGGTCGCTGAATGTAATCAACATCAAACAAACGTTAAGCGGCATAGTTAAAAATATTGAGGGGCCGAAAAGGAGCAACTCCTTTCCCCTCCTTGGTCCGCAAAGGCCAGCTACTCCTTCTCCCTGTGTGGGATGGGAAACGCTGGAACCACTCCCCAGGTTTCACATTGAGGACAATAACTGCTATTGATAGGGGCATATCACGCATGAACTCCCGACTAAGTATGTATGTAAGAGTCAATAAAAGAGGAATGGATAAATTTAGACTTTGAAGTGTGTCAGAGCATTTCCCATACTTGTTGAATACGCTGCTCCATATATCTTTTCCAAGATATCAAATCTGCACACCTAGATCTGTTCATGTCTTGTCCCTTCATGTTATGGCTCTCAAAAAATGATTCTAAAATGATTCTAAAATGCAGAGATCTATCGACAAATGTCACTCCAAACTTAAAAGGGTTCACCAATTTTCCAGAAGGGCTTACACAAAAATTACGTTTATTGATGAAGCATGCCCTAAGATATGCTCATAGGTAATAAGCATGCCCTACAGAGATAGTCTGGCTACGGCACTGGATAACACCAATAAGAACATTAGGGACTTGAAAGAGTTAGCAAATAATTAGTACAGATACAGATCCCTTATCCTTAAGGCCGCGTTGGCCATGCTTCTCACGTTGACAGATTGTTAGATATCTCCCTTACTAGATGTGCATACATTTTAATAATAAAGAAACTATTTACTTGAGTGACCGTTTCATTCAAAGATTAATACTACCTTGGATCAAAAATTTGGATACTTTTTAAGAGCTAAAGTGCATGCATGCAAAGTGTAAGGAAATCGAGTTGGTGTTTGGGAAAACAGAGTGTATATTAGTGCATGGGCAAAGCATGTGAGAGGAAAACGCGTAAAAACAAATTGAAAGGAGTTTAAAGAACGAGGGTAATACAAACTACAATAGATACGTTACAAGTTAAAGTTTTGTTATCGATTTCAGAAATAAATAATAATAGAACATAGGAAACATAGTAATAACCATATGAAGTAAATAATTAGATGATAGCTATGTAAATGGATTAAAAACAGCATGCAGGGAGTTTTAAAAGTATTAAAGAATCTGATAACTAAGTACATACGCCATAAGATAACTACTCTTAAATTTGAATTATTCATATTTTCAAGAAAAGACACTCCTTTAAAAGTCCATAAACTGCAGTCATTTTCCATGTAAGTATAAATACAATGTCTGTCTTCGGTTTGTGATTTCTGGAAACAGAAAATACGTTTCATTGTTTGTCTACCCAACACTTTTGCAAGCTTTAGTACAATTCATTGAAGTTCTCTGAACATTGTGCATCCATTAAGGAATTTGCATAACACAGCAAAAGAAAGCCATGTCATTGTATAAAACTTTAAATTTGCACACAACGTTTCGGCACTCACTGTTGCCATTCTCAAGTTTGAAATAGAAATGATTAATAATCATGCTTATAGACAGATACTGTAAAGTATTTTGAGTATATTTTATATACAATGAAAAATTTAAAATAATTTTGATAAAAGGAGATGTATAACATATTCTTAGAGATATGGTACACTTAATTTATGCGCATAGGCTACATATACTGCCAAATGCTGAATTATGTGATCTGACTACAAATGCCTTTTTCCAATGACATCTGAAATCAACAAGCCAGGGGGAAAATAAATTTTTAAGATAGAGATAATTGCCCAGCGTAAGGAATGCATACATTTTGCTCGTATATTTCATGTATTGATGTACTAAGATGTGTTTCAATGTCAGCTATTATCATAACAGGATTCATACTTTCTTTCCCCAGCGAGCTGCCTCTTGTCATATTGGAACCATGGGAATTGGCTAGGATCTATGAGCTGTCCAGTGTGCCGTCAACAAGTATGTTTATTGTAAATGCATGTGTTTCTGTATATACCCAGCCTGCTAACAATAGTATGTTGCCCACTGTGCATCATCAGTGCAGAACAGAGTACTGAGGCTATAACTTGGTTATGGAGCATACAAAATAGTAAAAAGGCAGTTTAACTGACTCATGTGGCACCATGAGAGAGTGATTGAGCTGCAAACTTCAACCTTTTTATAAAATTTCCATTCCTACTTGTTACAAAGGAAATGGTGTGCTTTTCTATAATTTATATTTGTTCACTGACCACCATTATCAGGGGGTGTCCCTGATCAAAAGGGTACAATCAAACCGTATTTTTAAATAAGGGGTAAACTTATTGGGGCCATAAGGAACTTTAAACAACCAAATAAATTAGCCATGTACCTTGAGGATTGAAGAAAAATTAGAGTTTCACTTTATCTCACCCTTATGTTAGAGCAGATGCGGTCAACATTTTTTGCGCCATTGGTTAGATTTGGATTGCCACAGTACGGTCCAGCCTCTTCCAACTTTAAATATTCTACTCAAGTAAAAGTGCTTTCCTCCAATACAAAATCAAATTATATTCATTAGTTTTATTTCTCTTGATCAAAACAATTGTGTCGGATTTTTATGTTCGTGCTGCAATAAAATGAATTTGATGAATGTTAAGTGCCACTTTCAAGAAGACAACAAAGGACGTGGTTTGGCCATCGCTTGGTTAGAGTCTTTAGCATGCCTAAACACAGGGAACTAAGAAACCTCATTCCCAAATAATTATCTTACTAGCTGCTTTGTATAATATTGAAGTGGATTTAGGTTTACTAGTACATTTATGAGCAGTCTTTTAAAGAAGGTTTGGAATACATATTTCAATTCAGCGGAATGTCAAAATTTCTGTAAACTGTAAAAGTATCATACAGAATTTGGTATTTGAATGATGCCGTTTGCATGCCAGAAGCTCTTTCCACTTTACATCCAGCTTGCAACTCAGGCCTACAATCATTGCTGAGACGTTTTTGCTGTTACACTCCATACGGAATATAGACGCAAAGCAACCACACATGGGGTTAACCTACTTTGCTATTATTACAAGGTTTAATTCTACTCCTTGGTAGCGTAAAGCATTTTCGCTAGAGAAAATGTCTTGCCTAAAGATGTGATAGCATGAACATTAAAGTCAAATTAGCAGAATCAATGTTGCTTAGACAACAAGGCCGCAGTTCTTAACTGTCAGCGGTAGAGTTACTTTTAGAGTGACATCGATACATCAATCAATCGTGGTAAACCATGAGTTTAGTCACTTGAAGTTAATTAGTCGGGTTAGTTACATAGATTGGTTTACTAACCTAGGTTTATTTGTTAGTTACTCGGTTGGATAGGTAGTTAGATAGTGCGGTGAGTTTGTTTTATTAGAAGCTACTAATTTAAATCCTTCTTAAACCTATTCTTGACTACACTATGTTTTTAAGTATCATATACTTTGCTTCACTTTTCGGCGTAAAATTGTCTAATAAATAAACTATATAGAATGATTTTATATAAGAGTAAACTGACATAAAAATGTTTACCCCGTTGATACTGTCCGTTGACACTAACGCCTCGTTCACGCTATACCGGATGAATTTGAAAACGTAACTTGATGCTTACGGTTAGGCCGGCCATTCACACGCAACGCTCGAAACATTCAAAGTTCCACGAAAACAAAACTTTTGAAAAACCTCTCCGGAGTAGAGCAGTTTGAGAATGCACCTCTATGCGTTATTGTGAACGGGGAACTTTAGGCAATTACTACTTCTCGAATACGCTGATGTCATTTTGAAGCTACGAACAATGGATACGTTTTGTGTAAGTGTTTCACGGACTACAGGCATCTTAATGCTACCAACACCACCTTGCAAAAGACTGAGAACTGTCAAGTCGAAGTTACACTTTCCCATATATAGGCATAATATTGCTAAGCTAAGGATAATGGTGAGCCTGATTTAATTTGCTTTAAAAATCCAAGATATTGCAGGAGGAAGCATTTAAAAATGTGAGCAAATTAGACAATATTCTCGCCATATTGGCAAGATATTTGTGTAGTACCGCTGTCTGTACTTCTTGATTACAGACTCTTTCCATGATCCGTGAGAGACGGTGATTGAGCCTGTCTCAATCTTTACTTCTTTGCTCGATAGCCTAAATAGAGGCGCATTGCCCCAGGACACCCTGGCAGCTCTTTGTTCATTAATTAACCCGCTTGATAGTTCTAATGTCTATTTTAGGCTACTGTCAATATCAGGCTCACTGCTCTTAAGGGGCCTTTGCTGGAGAATTTGCCAACCACTTTGTTATATGCGTGATGTTTTTGATATTTACAAAGAAGAAACTAAGTGAAGAAACCAATTAGAGCCAAAAATGCACCTCGGCCTTATGGCAAGGAATGGATGTAGTATCTGTTCTCATTGATGACAGATGCTTTCCATAATCCACGAGAGGCGGTCCTACTGGAGTCACGGCCAGTGCCGCCAAGTTCTGCCACCACTAAAATGTACATGCTTTGTTTCAAATTTCCGCTTGTACATTGTCTCTGTATGGACCATTATTTTCATACGTGCTAATTGCAGAGTTTTCTGCTTACGGAAATCAGTATGTCTACCAACTACCACTGTAGCTCGTTCTCATTCACGCCGTTATCTTGTAACCCTAAAACAATTATTATCCACTTCAATAAACAAACATATCTCTGTTCTTAGTGCCAACCGAGCAACTCCTAAGAATTCTATACCAAGTTACTCAACTAAACTCAAACCCAGTGGAGCTAACACTGCGGATCTAATAATATTGTCTTCTTGTAAACACAAAATGGGGCAAAGACGACTGGCAAATAACTTTGGGCTGAGCCTTTCATTTAGTGGTCTGCAAATTATTGAAGGAGTCTGCCAATTCTAGGGAACCGATTAAAAACTTTAGGGGGATATTTAAATGCTAAAATTTTGTTTTTTTACAGGTGATTGATATTTTGTAACCTCTGTTTTGCAAGAATTCTTCTGTGTGTTGTAAAAATTAAATTTTCTCAAGTGAAATGGGTGGAGCCTCCCCAAATACACATAATTAAATTTAAGACCCTCCATCAAGAAACTGTCTCCTTAAATTACAATACGGGGGCGGCGCCATCCATTGAAAAGTGTGGAGTCTGAAAGTAATCAAAGGTTTCAGGCTTTTATATTCCAATCAATAATTTGAGAAGATTTTTCATCCTTTGATATCATTCTCCTCTTTTCTTTCCTTCATCAGTGTTTTTCCTCTTTGCGAAAGTGAAGTTTTACTTGGTAGAAAGTGGAGGGGATTAAGTCCTCCCATCATCGCCCCCCGCGGGGCTGCTACGGCAATAAAATTTTCTTTTGCAGTAGCTGAATACAATAAGCACTTTTCTTCTTTTATTTCAGTTTCAAAGACTTCGAGAAAACCTCAGAGAGAGGTTACTATGCTCCAGTAAAGAGTCCGTTGAGATGCCCTGAGGAGATATGGGAGCATGGCAAAAACTTTTCGTTATCTCTCAGTCCTACTTTTTATTTGCTAGCAACACCCCCGGGAAAGTTAAGTGATGAAAATGGGTTCTCAATAGCTGTTCCTTCTAGTTAAATGCCTTCTTCAAGTGTCTCAAAAATAGTTCAAAGTTTTGGGACGCGATTAAGGCGCCGCACTACATCTGAAGATTCATCTCAAGACCCTCCCGTACCTATGAAGCTATGGAAGAGGCATTCAAATAAAGGAGGTGCAATATTTTTTGGCAAGAGGGATTAAGAGTTACTTGATAGAGGCTAGTGTTGTTTACGAGTGTGCGGTGATGCAGGTTTGACTGTAAAGAACTTCACAAGGTAAGGAGAGTCGATCTTTTCTACACACCTACGAGGTGCGTCTGTTATCTAAGCTTTTGACTGACAATTGACTCCCTTATGTGTAGAGAGAGCTTTCTTTGATATACAATTTACCTGTTTTATGACAATGTAGGGAGATTTTTCGTAGAGAGGCCAATTCAAGACGGGAATGACCCTACTCAAATACGGGAACTATTTAATGTCTGAATCTTATGTCCTACTGATGACGACATCTGCAATCTTTGGAAAATTGGAAATTATTTTAAAATCTGTGCTACGTCAATGAGAGCCTGATGTGACTTCGTAATCTCACCTCAATATTTTCAAGTATGAAAACAAATGCAGTTTAAATGAGAAAAATTTAAAGACGTCAATTATTCATGGCGAAAAATGGTAAGACAACTAGAGGAATATTTGATTCTGATAATGGAGTTTTATTTGGATACATTTTATTGATGTGAGTACTTGCCTGAAACTTGGTGCATTTATCTAGAGAGTGACATCTTTGCACGGGATACAAAGCAAACTAGGGCTGTTGAACAGGTTATGTAACAAATGTATGATAGAGCTATGATAGAAAGAGGGGAATCTTTGTTTTTGTCCTGTCAGCTAATTGACGATGTTCAATAACCTTACTGGCTTTGGTGCAGCAATTAAAATTAGTGCTATTTTAGATCAGGTAGACAATTGAAGAGTTGATAACTATGACCTTACAGGTGTTGATGTTGTTGTTGTTGTTGATGGTAGTGTTGATGATGTTGTGGATTACACTGATGTTGTTAATGATGGTGTTGATGATGATGTTGGTGACAATGTTCTTGATGATAATGTTGTTGATGACAATGATGATGGTGTGGTGTTGATGTTGTTGTTGATGGTAGCGTTGATGATGTTGTGGATTACACTGATGTTGTTAATGATGTTGGTGATGATGTTGGTGACAATGTTATTGACGATAATGTTTTTGATGGCAATGATGATGGTGGTGTTGATGTTGTTGTTGATGGTGGCGTTGATAATGTTGTGGATTACACTGATGTTGTCAATGATGGTGTTGGTGATGATGTTGGTGACAATGTTATTGACGATAATGTTGTTGATGACAATGATGATGGTAGTGTCGATGTTGTTGTCGATGGCGGCGTTGGTGATGTCGTGGATGACACTGATGTTGTTAATGATAGTGCTAATGATGTTGTTGATGATGAAGTTCGTGATATTGCTGATGACTATATTGTTGATAATGGCAAGGGTGAAGGCCATCATGATAGAGACTATAAAACTTTTGGCAGAATGTCCTTGTTCCGCAAATGTAAGGAGTTTAACAACAGAATAAATAAGAGCTTTTGTGTATATGCCGGTTTTGCCCTTTTCTGTAACATTATTGACCTCATGAACTCAGACTAATTTCATCGCTTCAGGCGACTCTCAGCAATCTCTCAATCAAAGACCCCTGATGAGCAGTGGGCCCGACATTGAAACTACCCTAAATAAACAGCAAACCCACCAAATAGGCTAACTAATAAATAAAGGGCAGCTGGGGCGTCCAAGGGAAACGCCCCTCAATTTGTGCTACTGGGCAGAGAAGCAAGCCATAAATCAGGCTCAACGGCCCAGTAAGGCCGCCTCTCACGGATTATGGAAAGCATCTGTCATCAATGAGAGCAGATACTACATCCATTCCTTGCCAAAAGGCCGAGAGGCGACTCTTGGCACGTAGCCACGTCTTTTAAATTGTTTTGAATGCTTATCTTTCCCCTGTCAGTAAACGTCGCTTCCTCCGCCTTTTGTCCGTTAAAACGTGCCTTTTTAAATTTCTGTAGAAAGTGTTGCTTGTATAATGTTTATGTCACTCCACTTCTTGATACTCGTTTAGAACCACTTCTTGATACTCATTTAGAACCACTTCTTGATACTCATTTAGAACCACTTCTTGATACTCGTTTAGAACCACTTCTTGAGACTCGTTTAGAACCACTTCTTGAGACTCGTTTAGAACCACTTCTTGATACGCGTTTAGAACCGCTTCTTTATCAGTTAAGTGATCTCTCTGAGGATGTCACTATCAAAATTTGATGAAATGTAAGAAATAAAGAAAAAGGACCCAAACTATTTCTCTATCGTGGAAGATTTAAAGCCTGGTTGTTATATTTATTAGTAGACTACGTTTTCCGCCTGGCATTTCCGTGGTTGCAATTACCGCCTTTTATTGCGAAAGACAAGGGATACCAGCGTAAAGGTATCTATAAGCATGTTAGTACATTACAGCAAACCCGTTGTAAACGTCAGAAATTTAGTGGAGTGCTCGATAGAATTACTTCCATCTGCCACTGATAGCTAGGTGTCATAGGGGCGTCTCATTCGGTTGTGACCCTTTAAAGGTGGATTCATGAACCTAGGTTAGGAAAGAGATTGCTAGTGTCATATATCTACCATATGTATTTCTATGTCATTTGAGACGATGGAAGTAATGTTTCATTATAAGCCCTGTAAGATGCTATTCCATTAACTTAAAGTAGGTAATTTTTCGTTTGATTATCGAACTGGTTAACAAACATGGCTACTGTTTTCAATTGGTTGATTTTCTGTCCAATTTTTCCTTAGTTTCTTTTGAGTTGGTTGTAAGTAGTTGTAGGTCTTTGATACTCTCGAGTGGCAAAATAATCGATCCCCCCTGCTTAAAATTTATAACCCCCCGCTCCTTATTAGGACCCCCGTTTATTAATTTCAAGGAATTTTTCCAGTACTCAAAATGTAATTATCTAATTACATAACATCACCTAGAAAATATCTTTACAGCTATGTGTGACGGGCAGAGAGGAACATTAAACATGCACACCAAAGAAAGTTTTGAAACCTACTAGAATATCAGTAGTGGACACTTCGGGGTGGGGGGTGGGGGTGGAGAAGGCCGCCCCAGATAATTTTTCTTCAAAAATAAGAGACTAATCCACGTAACTATTCAAGAAAAAATTTTGGTAACAGTATGCAATTGCCTAAAATGGAGATTTAGCGGATGACGTTTTAGTGTTTTACTGCCCTTGAAAGGAAGTCAAACTGTGCCTTCGCCCCTTAAATACTTTGCAACGGGGAACTTCGTTAGCAGTAGTAGGTCCAAAAAGCTTTATAGAAGTCTCAGATATGATCATGGTGACCGCCCTTCTGATCCTCATGCTTCTACACATCCTTGCATGGGCTCTCCATCTCTCTCGCCATCAACATCGCCATCGCATTATCTACATCGTTCATGTTCATCCTTTGCCTTCCCTTAGCTCAGCTTAGAGTACCTCTTCTACCGAAATTTTGTGCAATCACTCTCTCTCTCTCTTTAGAGATACATAGTCGACTCCAACCGGTGACCAGAACCGCTCTTGCACTGCCTACGTTCAACAATTGCGCACCTCTCCAAAGCCTACCTGCGAATTGAGCTTACGTGAAACGAACGCATGTCTGCTAGGACTGTCTACTAAATTCTGCCAATGTGTGGGTCGATAGTAGGTAGAATCTACGGTCGTCAACACTATCAACAATAAGTATTTTGTACATTCTACAAAGCCTGTTTGGAAGACAACTATTTTCCATGTAATTTAACATGTAATAATGACCTCAGAAGAACGACATTAATGTTCTGTTTACAGGAGCAGTCTCTCAATCAAAGACCCCTGATGAGCAGTGGGCCAACATTGAAACTACCCTACATAAACTGAAAAACCACCAAACAGGCTAACTAATAAACAAAGGGCAGCTGGGGCGCCCAAGGGCAGCACCCCTCAATTTAGGCTGTTTAAAATATTCAATTTATATGCATTCTTCTCAGGAAGAATTATCTCAAAACGTAAAAAATGTAGTTTTTCTCTATGAATATTATATATAAAAATATATGTAATATTAACGATAAAAAAAAGAAAATAATAACCATCATATCTTTCAACAGCTAAAATACATGCTAACTCCTCGCTTTCATTTTTCGTAAACTACTTGTATCATCGAGAAGAAATAACGGTTACGGGTTCGATCCCCGGTGGTGACATACTTTTCTATTTCTCTAGAGTTCTATTCTAAACTACTTGTAAAAGATTTGAATCTGATCATTACGCATGCGCCGTAATACGGTGACTCAGACCCTGTTTACATGGGTACAGATTTAAATGTACAGATCCGTAACTGGTACGGATATGCCTTGCGTTTACACCGGACCTGGTGGATCCGAACTTGTTTGGATCTGCTATGCGTATCAGTTTGCGTCCACCTATGAAAGGGGACCAGTTTCGATCGGATTCCGAGGTCTTGTGTAAACACTTTGGATCCGATCCAAACTGGTACGAATCTAAGGGATTGTTTAAACCTTTGCAATGTTAACCCCCTCCCCCGAGGTGAGTATAGCCCATCAAAGTTCAGAATAGCCCCTTCAAATCTCTAACCCAGGCTACGGGCCTGCGCAGCCTTGTGGCCATAACTGTTACAACCCCGGAAAACGACGGATAATTTGCTTGTTAGTACACGTTGGTGTTTTTTATAAGCAACTCCATTTTCGGGGTAAGGCCTCCAGTTGCTTAGCAATTTTCCAAAATCAGGCCTTGAGTTGCTCAAGTAGTTGCTTAGGTATCACTACAGGTTATCATCGAATTTCGTTGTGCTGTCCGAATGACAAAATGCAGGCCCTGGCAGTTGTGTATTTAACACCTTCATGCCACTTACTGTGGTCTAAGGAGGGTGGAATGACGTTTTTCAGGCGTTTTAAAAATTATCCCTCCTGAATTTGAGGCCTCGAGTTGCTTAGCTTGTTGCTTAGATTTTGGACCAAATCGAGGCCTCACACCTACCCTATTCGGACCCCGTTGAGAAACACTGACATAGTACAACTTTCACGGACGTATTTGCACCGAATCCTGTGTAACTCTATATATAAAAGGAATTATTAGGATTATCAAAATCAATTCGAGTGCTGGGTAAAGTGAGTTAGTTCTATTCTATGCGTAAAACTGCATTTCGACAACAATTAGGGACGTAGGTTTTGATTAGAAATATTCGGATGACGAACACAAAGTATATACACAGAGGTCGAAAATATTTTATTCTTAACTGTTGCGCTGACCTGCTCTACTCTCTACCTGAGGAAAATAGGGTGAACTAGTTGTAAGGGCCACTGTTTCGAGTAGCAGGATTTATCATCTGTACGACTTCTATTTCTTCTATTCTTCCTACGCACGCTGTGCTTTTACAGACGCCCGCTAATAAACTTGTGTAAGTGGATTCGCGCTGTAGTAACGTCAACCGAAACAAGTGACATCCCAAATTTCTCTGCCTTAATGGTATGGGACCATGGTGTAATGGCTAGCGCATCAGCCTTACAACGACGAAGGATGGGTTCCATTCTTCATGGTCCTACATTTTCACCAATTAACTTTTCATTCTATGTCATCAATTACTCACGTCCAGTGGTGACCCCGGCTTGATTCGAATACACAGCCCTCTGATACGGAGTACGAAACACAAACACAAGACCATAGGGATCGCCCTGAATATGTTTGCTACGCTTAAAATTCCTACACCAGTGGTAGAGCTTCGGTACGGAACATTAACAGCTACAGGGCGGCTCCAAGAGAGAAAAAACACAAGTTTCCTTTTTTTCAATCTATTTGTTCTTCAAAGGAGGATTTCGAGACTTTTGAGAAGTAAACTGTCCGAGTCATTTTTCTTGTATTTTACTTAAAATATCCTTTTTTAAACCTGGCAAATTTGACAAAATCCCTATTTAAGCTCTATTTTCGTCCTTGTATCATTAGTCATAATCTCCTGTTTTTCATATTTTAACGTTGTATTTTATGACTGCTCGTAATACAATACCAGGAATCTTCACTCTCTCTCACGACTACATCAAATAACCTTTGCAGTTTTTCTAGACATGACTTACTTGACTTACTTGACTTACTTGCACACTCCAGAGAGCCTTGCCATATTTCTCCGCGTTGATTCCCTCCACTCTGCTCGATCGTGGCAGTTTCGCTCGGCCGTCAACAATGGCAATCAAGTGTCTGCCCCTTATTAAATCTGTCCATAGTTTGGGAGGTCTTCCTTTTGGACGCTTTTTCGTAAAATCACTTTTGTATGAAATTTTTACGTACGCTTTGTCATCTGATCGGTTTACATGGCCAAACTATTGCAGCCTCCTTTTTCTGATCACATCTATTAGCGTTTTATTGATATTCAGCAAAATCATAATTCTCTCATTTCTGTATCGATCTCGAAGGGAAACACCTAGAATGCTCCTCAGACATTTCATTTCAAAGGCGAGTAACCTGCGCTCATCATCTGCGCGAAGAGTCCGTGTCTCACTGGCGTATATTGCAATAGGCACAATAAAGGAACAATACATGCGGACTTTCAGATGAAGTGATATCCCTTTATTGCTCCAGAACCTTGTCCTGAGACGACCAAAAGCAGACAGTGCAAGTCCAATTCTTCTTTTAACATCACCTGAGGCTCCTGGAACAACGAAGCCAAGGAAGATAAGCTCTTTTTTCTTTTTCCACATCTTTTCCATCAATTTGAATTTCATTGGAATCTGAGGAGATCACCTTGCATTTAGCAGCATTAACCCTCATGCCCCATTTGTGTCAAGATGCTTCTAGTTTACTTATGGATAGGCTAAGTCTATCAAATATAGCGGCACGAAGTGTCCTATCATCAGCATATCTGATGTCGATGGAAAGGTTCCATTGAGTGGAAGCGTATCTTGCAGTGACTTAACGTCATCCATAAGAAACTCGAGGAATACATTAAATAGAGTAGGTGAAAGCAAGCAGCCTTGACGGACACCAACTGAAACTTTGAATCACTTTGAGATGTGACCACTTATCAGAACGGCACACTCTGTTTCATCGTAATTAAAATTTTCCACTATTTTGTTGGTTGTTTAGAGTATATTTTGTGACGACGGCGAAGACACCAAACCAAACCTAATCCAGATATATGGTCCACAGTCGAGTTTAATCATAATCCCAATATCGACCTTACGTCTAGTTTACTACTCTGACCAAAACCAAAAGCGTTGCTATTTAAGTGACTGCCCTCAATTTATTAAATTTGATTTAATGCCGTGATACAAAAGTATTATATCATTTACCAACTACTGAAAGTGCCATGTACGTAATAAAATAACAGACGCAACTTGGATTTCGTCGTTTGGACTAGATTCTGTCGTTTTCAGCTGTGAACATAAGACAAACATATTTTTTTAAAATTTGGTCCACCATTCGAAGCCTCCGTTTTGGTATGCTTTGGATTGAATTTGCTTAGTGAGATAAATTCGAGCCATTCAGGCAGTCCAAATTCTGATTGGGCTTTTTCAAAAATACAGTTGGGTGTACTCTTGCCTATGTTTCATTTCGATCATTTCTGACGATTGTACTCTGAGGAATGTCAGACGAATATAGTTTCAAAATACACAATGTTGACACTATTTCGTGCAATAAATAGATTCTGTTGGTTTGTCTCTTGTAATCGGCAAATTCCATATGAATTCTCTTCAAAGACGAAGGAAAATATCGTAATTTCGTTTTTGTTTTGAGTAGCTTCCCATAAAAACTGGTTCATTGTTAATATTTCAACATCCCGGACCAAACAAGAAATTTAAAGGTAATAGCTATACTGATGAGGTAGACATGGTGATTTTTGATTTAAACATTTTCTTATGATGATATTATTTCCTGTGTTACAGCTGCTCAGAGGAAACAACGAGCTGGATCGCATCTACGCTCGAAGGTAAGGCAGCCTCTTATTTCACTAGATATGCCAGGGATAATTTATCGATCGTACTTTCAACGTAGCAAAGTATAGTTTCGTAGGATAGATAGTCATTATCGGTGTTGAGATACGAGAGAGCTAATGGCAGAATGATATTACCTAAACAAGGTAACGAAAGATATTCTCTAATCATTTGCAACCATTCAATTGTATGATCCTCGTGTTTTCCAAGCCCCGTGTGCTACTTCGTGGTTTATGGTACTGATATTCATTCAGGATGGTAGGGTCATAGAAAACCAGAACGTCGTCCTGATGAAGTACTTCCGCCTTTTCTATGTACAGATAGTAAAACCTTTTCACATTGTGATGCCAGACATGAGTGAACTATCTACTGAAACACGTTTACTCTCATTACCAAGAGTTTCTTTTTGTGACGAAAGTCTTGATACTTACTAAAACTGCAACGTTGAGTGATAATTATCTCGAAATTTCACGTGAAAATGATCTAAGAGTCAGAAGTAATATCAAACCAAAGATTTTCTAGATGCCCTCTGATTTAAATTATCAATTAATGGTCTACCTGCAATCAGAGACATTATAAAAGCCTTTCTTAAGTTTTAGCGAGGATACACCATTCATCGACGACAAGTTTCTCTCAGTCAAAGACCCCTGTTAGTGGGGTCGATATTGAAACTACCCTCAATAAACAGTTAAATCATCGAGCAGGCTTACTGATAAATAAACAGTAGTTAAAGCTTGCAAGGGTGATGCCCGTCAATGTGGGCTAACAGGAGAAGAAACACGAAGCAATGAAGCATATTTAACTGCCCGGTATAAGGTTATTGGGAGTATTCGTAATCAATGACGGTCGATGCTACATCTGATCCTTACCCAAAGGCTGAGGAACTGGTCTAAAAGTTGTCTAACTCACAAATTTTAGAACAATAATATTTACTCACCAGGGCGAGAATTTGGTCGAGTAGTCTTTCCCAAGTAAGCCATTTCTTGTTTCCTTGTATGATGCAACAGCTCCCTTAAGATAGCAAATTGAAAACTTTCAGATGCCGATTATCCCTTGCTGTAGGGATGCTCTACACAACTATCCGTTGTAGTGCCTTATATTCAGCACAATCTCCAAAACTATTGCCACAGTATGGAAACTTAGCGGATGGTTGTCAAGTCCTCCGGCCCTCTTGTTTAACACTGCAACCTACTTTGCTACAAACTCCCTCCAGATATAGTGGTCTTGGCAGTGGATAAAACATCAATGAAAGACACTCTGGTTAGGTCAACTTCTCTTACCACGATCATCGAAAACACAACGACAAGAAGGACTAAAATTGAAACTTAACGCCTTTTAAAAGTCACAATTCAGACAGAAATAACAATGGTTATTGAAAATGCAAACGAGACTAAACAATAAGGACTTAAACAGATCGTTGACGCTCTGCAAATAAGTCCAACAAGTGCGAATTAGCAATCAATAAGTGTACTTGGTTTGAAACACATAGCTCCAAACTTTGAGAAGCTCAGCTGCCCTAACTAGAAATAAGCTGAACCGATGACAGGAGGTAAAGTCGATTACTTGAATTTTTTTTGAAGCCAAGTTCACTATCTAGTCGTCGTGACCAAGTTGAAAAGTACTTTTTCCTTAGCCCTTTCTAACGAGTAGACTTTGGACGAAGCTGATAGAAGTGCATTAGGCAATAAGAGCAACATATGGAATGTGTAAGGGGTCCCGGTCTTCTAGAACTAAGAAAATGTTTGACGGGCTGAGAGATCTTTTCCAAATATGATGCATAACTCACGAGAAAAGTAACACTTTCACTTCCTGATCGAGAGAAGTGCAACATAGATTCGTGAAAGTTCAAATGACATCCTTGAATATTATGCCACCTTAGTAAGGTTGCATATAACTGACTAAAATGTTACAAATTTTACACAGAGTTACACATGACATCACTTACGACTTTGCAAACCATTTTCCCTAGAAGAGCTTTATCGTGTCCAAGTCGTACTCAGAGGTATGTCTCTTGCATTAATGTCTTACAATAAACATTCAACGTTATTATGATTACTGGGCACTTAAGGCAGTCGCTTTGCTTTGACAACGAAGAACTTAGGCATACATGAATGGTGTACTAATAACAATTTCATCGTAAAACTTGCAAAGGGAAAAACAGAATCAATACTTTTTAAAACCTCGAAAGCTTCAGGAAGCACCCAGCTGTTATATATGTTTGGAAGGTTTGAACTTAATGGTCAGTATTTCCACAAAAGCTGTGCAAGATGTTCAGTGTGTGGAAATTTCGTTGCCGCAGACTCGCTCACTCTTAAAGATAAGTCTATCTTCTGCCGCTTGCATAATGGCGATGCCTGATTGATGTTCTATGCAAGAACATTGTTTGCTTGTCAGTTTTGAAGTAGTCAGTAGATAGCTTAGTCTCCCGTATTCAGTTGAGCTGTTTATGGGTCATGTTGGCCGACGTTTTCTGATATTGCCTCTTTATCAGTGTGAGACGTAGGACTAGCTACATCTAGGATATAGTAACATTTCCTCGCCGAGCGAAAACGAACTGGTGTAAAGAGATTGCATTGTCTGAAGGTAGCTGGAATAGCGGCCTAACAAAAAATTACACGTGGAAACGGAGCAGAAAGTGAGTTAGACTGACCTCCCTCTCAATAAGGAAGGTTACGGATTGACGCGTAGACTTTCTCAAACACCAGTACCCCCTTGTAGCAAAGGTTGAAGAGCGACTGGGATAGCAAGCTACATTTTATTGGTGGACAGTTTTAGATAACTATGCCCCCATGAGGTATCATTCGTAGCGTAGAAATTGTTCTAGGTTTAAGATAATGAAGTTTTGAGGCCTGACAAGTTGTAGGAGACGCAAGTTGCCTAACCAGATAGTGATGCGAGCTTAAACTATACGAGTTTAAATTATTCTCGTTAGATATAAGAATGGCTAGACACAGTCAGGAGCTACTTGACGGATCGTGTCCTTCTACAATAATTGCATGAAGCCCAGCTGTTATAAAAAGAATGTTCCTTTGCTCAGCCGTTATTTATATTAGTAGTTACCTTGATACGCCTGTGTCATAGAACAGAGAAGTAAGCTGAAAGGACACTCAACTCTTCTTTTGTACTGCGAGTGCTACCATCCATTAGGTTCACTTCACTTCACTAACCTAGCTGTAACTCCCCAGTGGTCAGTATTGATTGTACAACAGAAACGTGGGGTTCGTTAAGTAAGATGAAAACGAGGTCGTCTTAAATTAGAGAGGGTCTATAATTAGAGGACGTCTTTAATTGCCGGAATAAAGTTTTATAAAAAAGAGCATATACAGTTTTAACACAAACTTCGAAAGTACATTTATACTTAGTTTACACCAATACATCTACAGCACTCAATCGCAGCCGAAACTGGAGTGTCAATTTATGAACATTTTGCAGAAAGAACTTGACCAAAATGGGGGACTATAATTAGAGGGGGTTTGTAATTACTTCACAAGACGCAAAAAGGGCGGTATCTAATTGGAGGGAATCTATAATTAGAGGGAATCTATATTTAGAGGGAATCTATAATTAGAGGAAATACAGTACCTATTTTTGCTGCTCAACCGACGTAGAACACATTATTTCTTAGTATTGACCACTGGCGAACTCTTTGGTCGCTAGAGAGATACGGCTGCAACAAAACAATTTTGGTCTTCCCTACATGTAAGGGGACGCAAACATACCGGTTTTTCCCCAACAACGTCATTTTAACGTTTTCCTTTAGACGATTCTAACAGCATAATTATCTGCAAAGAGTGAGAAATACACTTAATCGCAGTTATTTTCGAATTCAAATTTCTGCATATCAACGAAAAACAGCATCCTACAGAATTTTCAACAAAGTGATGAAGAGATGCAGGCTTGCAAGAACGAATCTCAGTATTGACCACTGGCGAACTCTTTGGTCGCGAGAGAGATGCGGCTGCAACAAAACAATTTTAGTCTTCCCTACATGTAAGGGGACGCAAACATATCGGTTTTTCCCCAACAACGCCATTTTAACGTTTTCCTTTAGACGATTCTGACAGCATAATTATCTGCAAAGAGTGAGAAATACACTTAATCGCAACTTTTTTCGAATTCAAATTTCTGCATATCAACGAAAAACAGCATCCTACAGAATTTTCAACAAAGTGATGAAGAGATGCAGGCTTGCAAGAACGAATCTCAGTATTGACCACTGGCGAACTCTTTGGTCGCGAGAGAGATGCGGCTGCAACAAAACAATTTTAGTCTTCCCTACCGGGCTGATCCGTGATCAGGATGTGAGGTGTTCTATTAGAGAGGTTTGATTAAAATGCAAATTATGGGGAAAATATAGGTTCTGAGCCTTGCTTGATGTCTAGAGCGAGGTGTTCTCTTAGTGGGGTTGATCTTGGGTGAGGTTGCACTGTATATAATCTCCAATATACAGTTGTGGCCAAAAGTTTAGGACGACCCGTCATTATTCTGATTTAGACAACAAATCACATATTTATATACTCGTTAATAAACAAATGAATCCAGTTCATGAGTGAAAATGGCAAATATCAGGACATTTTTTACACATAAATCACATGCACTTCACAAAGAGTTTCAAGAAAAGTCCATATTTTGTTGGTCCTCCTCTAGAAAAAGAAAAAGAGGAACAAAGAAGGAAGGAAAGAAAGAGGAGCATTTGTGTTGCCTTCGACTGCGGTCCAACATCTTCTTCTTTCTTCTTCTTCCTCTAGCTTTGATTAACATCTCCAAACATTTTGGCATACTCTCCACCAGACTTCGGCAGTACTCAGTTGTCACTTCATGATCCCAGGCTGCTTTGATTGCTTCTTTCAGTTCTTTGGTACAAGTTGGTTGCTTCTGAGACACTTTGGCCTTTAAAACAGTCCATACATTCTTGATTGGTTTCAAATCTGGATTGTTTCCGGGGATTTTCTTCAAGTGAGATGGGGGTAGAAGCCTACATCAAGGGACCTTGTGACTGGCAGGGGAGCTGACCCTGGAGGACACCATGTCCAAGTAGTTACAATCTTCAGTATTCATTATACATTTATTTATTTAGAAAAGTCGACCAATTACAGAAAGTTAACTATATTCAAGTGTTGAAATCATTTTGACATAAAATGCTCATTAAAAGACTTGTTTCAGTTTGAGATGTACCAATTGAAGGTAAATGACCTGCTACTGGTACTTATTAGAGCATTTTGGGTAACAAGAAGTTAATAATTGTAAAACAAAATTTTAAACAAGTGAATAATTGTTGTGATGTTAATTTCTACAGAATATGAAAAAACAATTCCGCTATTTCCTGATCATGGTAAGTTTTATCAAGATTGTTTCAGTACAGTTTGACCCATTTCTGTTTGCATTCTTACAGATTTACCTGGATTATGTGTTAATTAGGGAAAAGTTGCTTGCCATTGAAAAGGTATGAAGCTTACTTTTTCGTACATTAACGTTGTATTTTGTTATCGTCTGCATAGTAGAGGCTGGCTTCCTGTTAGGTAGCAACGGTGTTCATTGAATCTACCTGTGTTCGCTGCCGCGCGCCTAAAAAATGCCGCAAAGTAAGTGAATTGCCTTTTTGGGGGTAGTATGTTATGCAGGATATTCGGTTGATGCTCGGAAATCAAATGTAGCGCTCAAACAACGTTAAATTCCGTGCGCCCTATAAAAAGAGAGTATTGCACGAAATAGCGAAAACATTATGTGCATAAAACCTTTTTTCGTCTGACACTCCTCAGAGTACAATCGTCAGAATGATCGGAATGAAACGTGTAAAAAGATTATACTCAAGTTGATTTTTTGAAAGAGCTAATCAGAAATTGAACTGCCAGAATGGCTTGTGTTCTTAGACCAATCAGTGCCCACTGCAACTAGTTAATTGAATAGACCTAATGAAAAAACGAATTCTTTTGTCTGCATAGCGAAGGTTTCTTTGCTAACTACTTGAAAAAAATAGAGTGAACCGGGGAATGAGGGGCTTGATCCCAAGTGTGGAGTAGTATTGTTATTCATTCAACAGCAATTATTCTTTCCGTATGATTTCATATCCTCTTTCTGAAAGCGAGCCCTTAATGGATAATACTCTATTAGGGATAGGGATGCAAGTCGTTACCTTGATTACATATATGGCAAGGGGAAGCTGCAATGTATAGTTGGAGTATTGGATATGGTATCGAACATTTCAAAAGCGAGTGGCGTGTTTCTAGATTAAACAGATTTCACTGCTTCAACTGATCCTGAGATGAAAAAGCGTTAGCTTGGTCGGCGCGTAACAAGTTCAAGAAAATTTGGTCCTCAAGTCTGAAAAGGGAGATGAAAATGTTTTAAAATCTTGCTATTAATAACGTGAAGATACAGTCAAAAGCTCTCTACAGTTTTATAATTATCTAACGGTGTATCATCAATCTGAAATATTTTGATGTTTCAAACGCCAGGTTTGCTACACTGAGGTTAAACTGGATACCACTCAGATGTAATTCTATTTCTTAATATGCATGGACAAAGTGGTGCCATATCTAACCGTGTTCCTGGCGGCAACCAGTGCCGCTGTAAAAATTTTGGCAACGTTAGATGCAGCGGCTTGCTTAGACACATGACAATGATTTCGCGTAAAGTCTATTAATTGTAGATGTAAAAGCTAACACTTAGCTTCTTAATTAAAATGTCTAGACTGCTTTCAGTTTACGACAACTGATTTTTCGAAGTTTGTTTAGTTAATATAACAGTTCACCCTTTACGGGGAAGAAATTAGACACGAATTCTCTTAACTCTTAACTACTGGCGAGGGCAAAGCTTTCCGTGAATCTCTAAAGATGGTCTAATGCATCATTACGGTTTCCTGTTAAACAATTTAATACTTGATTCGGTTTTGACAAAGGAAAAGCAGTAACACAATTGATGTGATGCAGTTTAGATAGGAGAACACCAAGTTTTGAAGGCATGTATCAAGTATGCTTTGTCTCAAAAATGAAGCCGTAAAAAGTTGATATGCTTCAAACATTGTAGCTTTTTAATTCTGTAAACAGTTTAGAGAGCGTATTCGAAAGTGCTTTTTGTAGTCAAACGTTCTGTCATTAGCCTTATTCCATACATACCCTTAGAGTGCATGAAGCTTCACCCAACTGGGGTTTTAACTTGTGATATTTCCAAAGTGTGATGCTGTCTTGTCGTGACGATTCTTGGCAATGCAATGTGCCATTAATTTATTGAGACCAATAAATGCAAAAACAGACTGGTGTCCTCAACTAGGATTCTTTGAATGTTAACAATGAAGAAAACACGCTAGCCTTTGCCCGTTAACAGTAATGAGAAGACCATATTTTGCGACCCATTTAATTTGAAACCAAATCCTCACGGTACATTCACGTTTCTCAACCTCGTATTTCCCCATTGAGGGGCCCTTTGGTTTCTAATAAAAGGTGGGGAGGGGGGACTAAACGGGGGGTTTGGACTCAATTTTTGAGGATAATTTTTGATAGCAGGGGGTTTGGGCTCAATTTTTTGAACATAATTTCTGATAGTTGTAAAATGAAAATAAAACAAAAAGATATCAACATAAGACATATTTTAGTCTCAGAAATCTTAACATCACTTAAAAATCATCATCAAATAAAGCCGTAAAAATGTTCCTTTTAACATCATCAAAGCTTATTTGCCACAATCAATAAAGGGGTGTTCTAAAAGGTGGGGGTTGTGAAAAATTCCAAACAGTAAGAAACCTCTCCCTGGTTATTAGAGACCGGAGAGTGCCAAAATTTCCAAGTACCACTGAGTCCACATTCTGAAATGTTTGTCTTCATCAATACTGAATGAGTACACAATAAAATAAACAATCTAATCTGTCCTAATTTGTTTACCAGGTGTAAAATGAAGATATGTGTAACTTGGGTGTAAATGGAGACGGTATTTATTTACACTTTGTTTGGTTTTGGGCACTTTGACATAAGAAAAAATAATGAAATACCCTATAAGCTGTTGGAACACCTAGCTGTACATTGCCCCCCCCCCCCCCACACACACACGTTGTCCTCAATTTTACTGCTGTCAAAATCTCAGTTACCCCTGCAGGGTCACAAACCACCATTGAAAAACACTGTTATTTTTCAGTCAGTAAAATAATAAAAAAGCAGGGGTAGACTTCGGGTGTCAGTAACTTGACAAGAAGCAGTTCCTTACTTAATGGTGAAATAAGTGCGAACAAGGAGCATGCAAGTTTCATAGATACTAGTAACGGACTCTGTCATCCAATTTTAAGAAAATATTAGCCCGAAGTGTCAGTAAAGATGGGTTCAAGGCATTAGATGTTTGAAAAGTTGGTCAGTGGTATGAAATTTTGAATATTGCGTCAAGTAATGGATTCATCTTGCTAAATGTTTTCTTCATACATAACAGACTTGTTTTATCTCTCTTGTAGACCTTTCACAAGATGCCAAGCTATCCTGTTTACCACACCATACACGATAACTATAAATGGATGACAACCTTTGTAGACCCTGACTTTCGTTACCATGCCACCATCGCGAGAATCTGGACACACGTCAGTCTCGTTCTAATGGACTCGGTTGTTCTGCCTTTTGAAATAAGAAGATACAGCCATGCCATAATGGAACAAATTAGAGAATTTGAACTTATTTATGGGGACATTCTTCGACCTCACAAGATAACATTTGGTAAGATAGTTTTCCGAATAAATACAACTTATTGCATTCTAAAGTTTTCTTGGCCATATGGGTTGTGTCATCATCATCTATAACAGAAATATGTATCAATAATGACAAACAGAGTGAGTTTAACAATCATTGTTTGATGGCATGGTTTAATACTATACTTTGACAAATTTACCTTTAATAGTTGATAGTTGCTGTTAACAGCTCCTTGAAAACTGCTCGAGGAACTCTTATTCCTTGCAAACTAACCCACAGCATGCGCTCTTTGGTATTTAAAGGATGCTTCATTGAAAAGGTGTGTCGCAAAGGCACACAGCGTTATTATTTAATACAGACAAATCTATAGAATTACGATCAAAACATCCTTCGTCCCCTCTTTCCTTCTACCGTACTCAGAGTGATATCCCTATCTAGGTAGGCCCGGCGGACTCTCCAATCAAAGAAAGCGATTTTCTCAACCGTACAATTGTCAGAAATATTCGAAATGAAAACGTAAGAAAGAATAAACCCAACTGTATTTTTGAAAGAGCCTATCAGAATTTGGACTACCTGAATGTCTTGTGTTGTTGGACCAATCAGCACTACTTGCTTTAAACAGATTACTGTAACGAAAGCGACGGCAAAGTTTCAGTTTCAGCACCTATAAAAGATTGATACTGTTGTTACTCGAGTTGTATTAATAAAACTATGGGTCGTTAAATACAACATTCGCGTAATAACAGTGTAAATATCTAATTTTTAGCTCTTGCACAAAATTATTGGGACATGAATCAACGGTTCTGCAGACGGTTGAATCGAAGGGGGGATAGGGTAAATTACCGCCACTTTGAATTGGAAAAAAAATGTTCTTAATGCAACGGCAATGAAAGAATTTCCCCTTTTGCCCGAAAAAAATATAATATTTTAACAAACTGGGGGGCTGCAACACCCCTCAGCTCCTTTGGCTGTGCGCCCATGCATGTAACTGTTTCACTCCAGGTTGTCCCGTACACTTAATGATGTACTCTTTTTCAGAACGAGATACAGTAAAATCTCATAATTACCGTTATCACTGTTGGCACGACCATAAAAGCAGAAATGCCCAAATCAAGCACACCGTTTACATCTCGTCTAACTAGTGGTATTTCAACTGGAGTGGGGCAATACGCCCCTTGGCCTTTTGGCAAAGGAATGGATGCAGTATTTGTTCTCATTAATCACAGGTGCTACCCATAATCCGCGCGAGGCGGACCTACTGGGCGGTTGAGCCATCCTCGTGTTTTGCTTCTCTGCCCGGTAGCAAAAATTGAGGGTCGTTGCCCTTGGACACCCCAGCTGCCCATTATTTATTAGTAAGCCTGTTTGGTGGTTTTTCTGTTTATTTACGGTAGTTTCAATGTCGGACCCACTGCTTATCAGGGGTCTTTGATTTAGAGACTGCAACAAGGGGCCACCCTCCCAAAATATGGATGCCCTTGTGTTGGTTTTTTAGATAAAACTGCCCGTCTCTTGCCATAATGATGAGAAATATTGTGTCGGAGTGAGCAAGCTTGAATCACAACGCGGTAGTTACAAAGAATACCTGCTCTTTATAGATTTAGTTTTGACACAGAATGTGGAAATACCATTGCTACAGCTTTGGTTCTACGCTGCCATGTTAAATATTTAGATAAAGAAGTTTTATAATCGAAACATAACTCATGTTGAACCTTGGGGAAACTGGGAAACTGCTTCACTTCCTTCCTTCACTTTGGACATCAGCTACCTACAATCTTGGACACAAATTAATAGAAACTGGCCTCATGGACATCTTTGAAGTTAATTTAATCTGAAGTATATCATATCATCCAACGTTACAATAGGATAGTAGTGCCTATTCCATGATAGTATTTACAGTGTTAGCCGCCGTCGAGGGGTCAAGAATAGAGGATTTGTGTTAATAAAGAAGGATTGTAAAGTTTACCGCAAGCTCTTTCTGGAGTAGAACATTGTCAAATCAACGTACAAGGAAAGCTCTATGAACTTTTACGTTACTTTCTTCATTTCCACCTTAAGGCAAAGCTGTTTATTTGGAAGGATGGAACAGTCTCGATTGATTGCTGGTATCAATTCAGAAACTGAGATGTCTCCCATAGCGTCTGATAGTAATCAGGGAAATTTGTTTTCAAAGAGGAGGAAAATGTTTGCGATGCCGATCTATACCGGTGACACAGAAAGTTTTGACGTTACTAGCACAGAAGACGAAGGATTGAATTGGTGGTGTTTGCTTTTTATGCCTATTTTGGACTTGAACCGTTTGAGCTCTTTTTCTACGTAAATATAGCAGATGACGCACTAAACTTAGTATACGCTATTAGGAGAAATAAATAGATGGACTAATTCTCTTTAATATGCTTAGTAATACCGAGCTCTATGTATCGATTTGGACATTTGAACGCAATCTTGCATATCTGTTTAACAGATTTTTAGCTTAACAAAAGGAAATTTAGTCTGTGATATTTGCATGACCAGCAGGAGTGTCAAAATTTTGTAGGCCATGTGATGTCACCTTGCTTAAGTTTAGGACTTTAGGAGATGATTGTTTAACTTACTGAATTGTCTGTTTAAACTAGTGTAAATCGGAGTTAATACATAACTTATGACTCTCCCAGGATGGGAGATAGTTGTGCTGATAACGCCAATATCTTGCGCTTAGTAAGAGTAGAAAGGTTGCGTTTAAGTTCAGCGGTTTGATGTCTGATGACGTATACAGGCTTGCCACAGATCCTAGAATGTTCTGGAAAGTATTGACATTTAAAGAGTGTCCTTAGTTTGATATGGCTGTAGGGGCTTGGCTGAACGGAACTATTCAGTGATTGAGCGTGAATGTTTGGGTTTAGTTTGGGGTATTCGTTTTTTTAATCGCTATCTTATAGGAAAAGAATTTGTATTACAAACAGACCATCAACCCCTAACGTATTTGCAGAGTGCAAAGTTTGTTAATACACGCACACTACGATGGGCACTCGCACTCCAAGAATATCGATTTAGACTAGAAGCCATTAAGGGAAAATATAATGTAGGAGCAGACTATTTAAGTCGAATTGATACTCCTTGATCTAGACACTGGTATGCTAACTGTTATCTAAGTAGTACTTGCTGTTTTGCCGATTTGTAATTGAACGAAGTAGATGTGTTTTTAGATGTTGCAAAATTTATTGATCTGAAAAGCCAAAAATCCGAAATTTTTGTCCGAGGAAGGGAGGCATTGTCACGGAGAACAACAAATTTTCCGACATAAATGGACAATTACGTAATTATTCTTGTTTAGCTGTCCATTGAATGTCCCGATTACCGGACGATGTATTTTGCATGAAGAGTACGTCACCTTCTGTTGCAAGACCGGCATTTTGTGACGTCATATTCAAAATATTAAAGTAAGATAGATGGGAACCGTCCGATGCAAGAGGGAGAGTTTCCTTGAAAGAGCCGAGGGAAGATTAGTCTTCGTGGTGGAGGACCACAACAGTACGTTCTTCGTAAAGATCTGATGGCTACCTCACACACACCAAAGTCTATCTTCAAAAACCTGGCAGAACTCGCAACCAAGAAGAATAAGAGCATCAAGAATATTAAAGATAGCTGGTGAGAACGAGCCTTCCTATTTAACATTTATGGACACTCTGAATATTTGAACTATTGTTGCATTGTTTATGTTTGGTAATTTTTTGTGTAATTTCAAGTGAATAATCGTGTGTACTGAAGTTGCTTATGGAGTTGTCTTTTCATGGTATTATACCTTAAGAACACCGGGGCCCGGTTTCTCGGTTTCCCCTATCTTTAAGTGAGCACCTAAGTGCTTAGGCGATTCCCTAGATAATTTAGGTGCACCACGTAACCAAGGTCGTTCAGGCGTAACGAGCGTTTCCGTTTTAATAGCGTATTATCAAGTACAGGTGAGCGCCGCTAAGACATGCGCCAATTATCTGCAAAATCGCTTAAACCGCGCACGGTCCATGAATCCCAACGTTTTCTGATGTAATGTTCCATTGTTTGCTTCTCATTTCCAATAATTTAATACGTAAAAAGTAAAAATGCCAGGCGGAAAACGCATTCTGCTTATAAAAATTACCATCGTACAGATTATTCTTCCACTTAGTACCATCCAGTTTATATTACCTGTAACTCTGAAGATGTCTGCAGTTTTGTTTGACGAAACGTTGGTATAGTTTTCATAAAGGGGAAAATATCTATCAATATGTCTCTTTCTTTAAAGATACTTAGCCTGGCCGTATTTTAATATGTGCAATTTTGATCTAGTCGCATTCACGAATTGTGATGGAGTCAAGGTGTTGCAACTACAAACCACGCTGAAAGATGCAAAGCGCCGAGCCAATCCAATCAAAAAGCAAGCTAGCATTACAGACTTTTTTGTGAAGCATTAAATAAACATTTAGTTCATTAAGTAGACATTTAGTTCAATGACCTGTATAATTGAATTCTGCTTATTCTTTATTAAATTTTATTAAATCTCAAAATGCATTCTGGGTGTAATCGAAAATTTTACTATGCTAACTAAAGTGTGCTCTATACATGTACAATATAATTATTGCTTAAACCAGCATTTCAAATCCTCTCTTCTCGATGATGCTAACTAACTTTCTATGGGCTTTGGATTGATGACGGGCCGAAGGGCAGTTCTTCCTTGGTCAAGTCACATGGCGCAGAGAGGCTGATCTTCAATTGCGTTGAGCTGGATGTAGATGTCAACCGGTGCATGATTGGTAGCTAATGTGGCGACTAGAAAAACAAAAGTATGTTCGGAGGTCGCCTAGCTCAGTTGGTAGAGCGCACACCGTGAAAGCGTGGGTCACGGGTTCGAGCCCCGGTGGTGACATGCTTTTCTCTAGTGTTCTTTTTTTAAGTATAGCAGTGATAAGATGGTACTGTAATACTCATCTCAACACTTTACTTATTCGTATCATTGTAAGATTCCCATTCTTAACCACGGCAATTGGGACCTCCGTTTGACGTCTACTCCCATGGTTTTGGGAATCTTACATCACCAGATACGTATAGCAGCGATAAGATAGTACTGTAATACTCATCTTAACACTTTACTTATTCCTATCATTGTAAGATTCCCACTCTTAACCACAGGAATACGGACTTCCGTTTCAGGTCTACTCCCATGGTTTTGTGAATCTTACATTACGCGATAAGTATAGCAGTGATAAGATGGTACGGTAATACTCATCTTAACACTTTACTTATTTGCATCTTTGTAAGATTCCCACTCTTAACCTCAGGAATCCGGACTTCCATTTGACGTCTACTCCCATGGTTTTGGGAATCGTACAATACGAGATAAGTATAGCAGTGATAAGATGGTACTGTAATACTTATTTTTAACACTTTACTTATTTGCATCTTTGTAAGATTCCCACCCTTAACCTCAGGAATACGGTCTTCCATTTGACGTCTACTCCCATAGTTTTCGAAATCTTACATTACGAGACAAGTATAGCAGTGATAAGATGGTACTGCAATACTCATCTTAACACTTTACTTATTCGTATCATTGTAAGACTCCCACTCTTAACCACGGGAATACGGACTTCCGTTTGACGTCTACTCCCATGGTCCTGGGAATCTTACATTACGAGATAAGTATAGCAGTAATAAGATGGTACTGTGATACTCATCTTAACACTTTACCTATTCGTATCATTGTAAGATTCCCACTCCTAACCACAGGAGTCCCGACTTCCGTTTGACGTCTATTCCCTTGGTTTTGGGAATCATACATCACCAGATAAGTAGAGCAGTGATAAGATGCTACTGTAATACTCATCTTAAATCTTTACTTACTCGTGTCATTGTAAGATTCCCACTCTTAACCACAGGAATACGGACTTACGTTTGAGGTCTACTACCATGGCTTTGGGAAACTTAGGCATTCCTGTAGGCAATATGACGTAAATCATTATGTTTTTGTAAACAAAATTCTATATGTTCATTTTCTTTTCCACACGTACGGGTATACCTACTCATGGAAATATGTCTTTGTCTGTATCCGCTTAAAAAGGTAGATCAGGACTTGCAAAACATCACCACTGATAATGAAGAATGTTCATCAAAACATGTATGGTTCCAATAGAATAAAGGTTGTCATGTTTTCTATTGTCTATATGTGTAATAATTATATGTAAAAGAACAATTTTTTATCTTTAGTAGGCCATTGGGACAATCAGGTAGTCAGACCATCTTAACATTGTTCAAAGCAATTGTAAAACAAAAAACTCCACTGTAGCAAGTGAAGTTTGTCCCTCACAAGACTGATAAAAGAAACAATTACAACAACTCTTAACTTCCATTTAGTTAATTATGTTTAAATTATTTTTTTTCTCATTTTGTTAGTGTAAATATGTGTATTTTAGGATAATTCCTTGTCAACTCATCCTATAAAAATTTCACCTTTTACCATCAGATATTCCTCTTTTTCTATATTAAGATAGATTATAGTGAGAAAAATGATGCAGCCCTGAACTTTTACATTGATATTATGTCCCAAAGATCTTGCACTCAAACAATAATTATTTAAATTATGATCAACAAGATTAAATATTTATATACATTTTAAAGCTTGAGCAAAGACAATTTAGAATAATTTTATGTGAGGCATAACAACAATCTACAAGTCACCTTTCTTAACATGATCTCTTATGTAAATGGTAATGACCAAAATCTAGGATAGCAGATGTACTACCCAAGGTGATTTGATGCAGAAGAACCCCATATTGACCACTGTTTCTCAATGTACATATATATATATTTCTCTTATGTTGTGTCAGACGAAAATTTCTATGATATAATTACTGGTTGGTTTTCTCGTAGGATGTTGTAGCATTGATTGATGTTGTTTGGGATATACAGATACAGATATAAACGACTTCGCTTGACAGTACATTTTATGCAGTTTTCTTAAAGCAGAAAAACAAATAAAAGATAAGTTTGTAAAAATTAAAGTACTCTATCTAATACAAATATAATGTAACTTCCGTTACATTTTTTATGAGGTTCAAATTGCATTGTGACATTCTTTCATTTCTTTTCATTTCTCCTTTCCCCCTTTCCTCCTTCCTCTTGTAACTTTTTTCTTTTGTACACTTTCTTTCATTATTTTATTCATTTATTCTGTTAATTCTTTGTGTTTTCCCCCCTCCAATTTCCCGTTTTCAATTCTCTATTCATTCCTTTTTCCTTTCAGTACTTCTTTCTTTTTATCCATTTCTTTCACATCTTGATTCCTTTCTTTCTTGCTTAGCCTTTGTTATTTTGTTTCTTTTCTTCCTTCATCTCTTTTCTTTATTCTCTCTTATTTTTTCACTTTTGGTTATTCTTCCTTATTACTTCCCAAGTTTTAAACTTCCATTCTCTCCTAGCTTTTCTCTTCCCCCTTTTTTGTTCCATCCTTAGCCTTGTTTATTTCATTCTTTTCATATTTTCTTTTAGCCTTCTATTTTCCTGATTTCTCCTTTTTTCTATATATATTTTAATCTTTCAATGCACTGTTTCATTCTTTCTTTTTTCTTTTTCTTTGTCTTTTTCTATTTTCTTTTGTTCATCTGTGTTACCCTCTTTATTTCTTTTAGCCTTTCCACTTCTCTTTCTACATTTAAGTCTCTGCCTTTCCCTCCGCCTCTCTCTTTGTTTTTTGTGTTCATTCCTTTTTTTCTTTTTTTCTTTCCTTTCATGTTTTTTATTTCCCACTGTTTATTTCTCTCTTTGTTTTATATTTCTTTGTACAGTTTTTTTATAGATTGCAGGCTAAGTTGCATCTGAATATATTTCCTTCCATCGTGTGTAATAATATTAGATTTTTACTTGTCTAATTGTTTATGTGGATTGTTAAATGTACCCATTTATTGTATATTAAATGCAATATTTATTTATTCAATCTTTTAGATTGAAAGGTCTTTGCAGGAAAAAATGAAAACAGGTTACTATACAATCATTAATCAACGAATTAACCATGCCACCTAAGACGTGTATAAAACTATAGCGTTTAAATCTCATACCAAATGCGAGAAATGACTGTTTGAATTTACGCATGGCCTTAAGAAAAGACTTCATTATTGCTCAGTTTAGGGAATGATGAACTGGCTTCAACTAACAAGGTTTAATAGGCAGGACTTGCAGTTTACGAGAGCTTTTCTCGACGATTGCTCAAGACATCATTCTCAAATGTGGACAGGTTATATTTTTCAACAACAAAAATGCTACGAGTTGAGAATATATTATCAAACTCCTGATCTTTATTAAATTGTGACGACATCCTTAAGTACTGCATATCTTGCTGATAATTGTAACACGCAATGCTAAGAACTACCCAAGGTCTGTGCAAAGGACAGCTAAAAACGGGCAGTTGAGGTGGTTCATCTAGGACGCATTGTTTCCAGCCTAGTGTTAGCAGCACGTGGGTAAAAGTTACACAAAAAAATTCAGATGGCTTCACGTCGCTATCATAAATTGGTAACAAATCTGTCTAGTAAGCTACCATGACATTGAAATTAAGCCAAAAGATTGTAACTGGAATGAGAGGTGGGGTCAGAAGGGGTAAAGCCATTTTTCATGCCGCATGTGATGTTTTTCTTGTACTTCACATGCCTTATGAGATCTGTACAGCTTCAGGAATCAATAAAGTCGATAAGGTTTGATTCAGGACTTCTTTAAATTAATTGGGGCAGGTTCAGGACTCAATGAAATTAACTAGTCTTACACAGTATGGTTGCAGCTTAATTTTCGAGGTACATATCCTACAGACGTACTAGAAATAACCATAGATGACAGAGGATTCTGTTATGAAGCTCACACCCCTAGTTGTCACTATGAGGACTTCTCGCCCATCACAATTTTAATAAAGTAGGAATGGACAAACGATTCAGCTAATGAAGACTGTCAACTTCTTGTACATAGTCTTACTCGATCCAACATTATCAGAGGGTACCACTTTTCCTTTCTAGAGGGTTTTAATTGGTACGTACTATGTGCTTATTTCGTTTTTATATATATTTTGTATCTTAGGTAGTTTTTTTTATCGACCTTTATTTTTTTGGTTTATTGCTTCAATTTTTTTAAGGTAAATTTTCTCCAGTGAGGGTTATCTTGAGAAAAAAAAACTCCATCCTATTTCAAGCCCGTTTTTTTTTCAAATTTTTCAGGCGGTGATAAAAAATTTACGATATGTCGTTACAAATCTAAAACACAGCAGTTCTGGAGCTCATTCAATGTTTTAAGTTTGGCATTCAAATATTTCCCATTTAGCATTTCTATACTTTTGACATTCTATCCCTCGATATTTCAATTCTTGGCCAACCTTTATTGATTGGTATTTCAGAGTTCAAAGTGTCATCATCTAAATCGGATACTGCTTGGACATTATTAATTCAGTAAGTTTTATGTGAAGAGAAAAATATATAAAAAAAAATAAATTTCGCAATAGGGATTATAGTGACGTATAATCCCTACTTACTGACCTACATGTTGAAGATATTGCACGGACATTATCTCACACTGAAAATAACGAATTCAGTTACTTTGTAAAGGATTATTTTGAAACTAATTTAATCGGATGTGACAGCTGTTTGACAGTATGGTGAGTAATAAACTGATTTGATTTTGGACTTTGGCTAATTGTCCATATAATAGTTAATTATACCATTATGACGGAATATGTACATTCGTCGGTGTTGAATTTTGTGCAATCTAATCTTAAAGAAGGAGTAAGTGATGAAGTTATTGCTAACCATGCTGTTGGTTTTTTCGATGACAAGTCTATTATGGCGGCTAAAATAGAACTTTGGTCTCGTGTTTACGAGGGTGAATGTGTACAAAGACGCCAAGGCGATCAAGCTAATTACCGTCACATTAAGGACATGATGGAAATCTTCCAGAACTGCGACAACGAAAATTTGTCTTTGCCTACATACGTGATTATTTTGCCTACCGAGGTTCCTGTTATTCCTGCTGTGGCTTATTCTAGCTTCGCCTCAAAGCTTGTAAGCATTGATTCGGAACTCATACAGAAGTGAACTAGGTTAAAGTAAGGAGGGCACATACAAACAGACCCAACCGCAAAGTGCAATGCTGAAATAACATTTTTAAACAACGTCTTTATAGAACTCTTAGATGTATTCTAAAATAACTTACGCATTGTAGGGCGGGTGGGGAGTGTAGCTTTAGGATCAATGGAGAACGATATAAGTATTGTAGTACAAAAAGACAAGCGTAACGGAAGGTAAGTAAACAAATATAGACATCATACTAGCTAGTCTTTACTTTCCATGAAGCTTATTGGTGCCAGAGCAGATGACATATCTAACTCTCAGAACAGATTACCTATTTTCTGAGAAGAAAAGGATTACAGGCAAAAATTAATAAAATATGCTGGTGTAACGCAGGCCTAAATAGTTCATATGGTTTAAGAAAGTTGAGGACTACATAGCAGATCCTAATTGTTGTGTGAGATTGATAGATTATTAAAAAGCCAGTGACCTCTTTTCTTGCTCCAGGTTTTAATAATGTCTAAGGTTAACAACGGTAGTTGGGGCCCCTAGGACACTTTCACCATGGGGCCCCCGGGCAAATCAGCGCAAGGCAAGGACCTCCACTAACATAGTGAGTGGTTATACAGCTGGCGTGTCTGAGGGCGTTGTAGGGCCTTACATGGGGGTCCGGAAAATTTCGAAATTTTGACTATTTCATAGCCCTGAAACCCATATTTTGAGCCTTTGTTAGAGGCGCTTTACTCTTTGAAAACATACAGATTTTAAGAGAAAGTATGTATTTAAAGACGTTAGATTCTTCTCGCGCTCCTGAAGATTTTTGAGAAATATGAAAAATCGCATTTATGCCTTCACGACCAAAGTTCGCTATCTTTTTGTCTTTTTTTTAAAGCTTCTCATAAAACAAAAATTATATAGAAGTGTTTGGGGCCCCATGATATCAAAATCTAGTCGGGGCCCCCTAGGACATGCACTCCTGGAACCCCGCCTGTTACGCGCCTGGTTACTAAACTGTATAAATCGAAACATACCGATTAAAAGACACTCTGGGTAACCATAATGACTACTTTTGGTTTGAGCGCAAAAGAAATTTTACAATTCCCTGTAACTAATGATTAATTGAGAGGAGAAGGCAATGAGCTATCAGGGAGATTGATTAGTTTATGAAAGTTAAGCTTTTGATTAACTGTCAAAAAATCATTTTGTAAAGTACATATGATATTGTAAGAGAATATTTAACATTGAAAGATTCGTTTACAATAACGAATACCATAATTATTCGATTTTTCGCACCCCCTTCGAATAAGCACATCCCCCGAATAAGTGCAACCCTTCCGAGCAGACATTTGTAGTAAGCGCACCCCCTCGATAAAGGGCACTCCAGGTAATGCCTGTTGATCATGATGATGTTGATCATGTCTTGTTTCGTATGGTTTTTTGTTTCATTTGTTAAACACTGATTGTCCGACTTTTCTCTGGTATACTATTTGTTTCAATACAATTAAGATGAAGAATCGTGTCCATAAAATTTGTGACAAGCGCACTCTCTCGATCAATCACACCCCTCAAATAAGCGCACCCCTAAAAATTTGTAATAAGCGCCCCGTGCGGTTAATATAATAATTATGGTATCATTAAGGCATTTACTTATAATAAAAGTTAAATGTACTTTTTAAAAGAAGGGAACATTTTATCAGGGAGGCGCCTAATACCCCTTGACTACGGGCGCGGCCCTGTAGCTGAGAGATAGCTATGTTGTAATTTGGTAGTGTAGTTATTGTAAGTGGGTTACTTTGTGTACTGAACAGGTACCACATTCCCCTGTATATATGAGGCTGTTTTGTATAGTTTATACAAAGCAATGTCTAACAATATAACTCACTCTTGAATGCATTGGATGCATTGAACTATAAATAAAAAGTCTGGAAGGATAATTCTATTGTTCTCCCGGTATTGAATGCGTAACCAAACATAGCGCACTACGGAGGCCGCCATTGCACGTATGTACGTGCAGGAATATATCTTTATTGGCTTATCAGCTCTCCATTTCGTTTCCTTGATTAGCTGAATAGACAGTTCCTTCCCGCACCACGATTATCGTGATATGGTGGCTGCAGTACCACATCAGACAAAATTTTATATAAAAGCCTTACATACGATCCTGATAGACGTCCGAAATGTCCTACGTTCCTTTCTGTTCCATCCGTTCTGAGCATGCGCTTGTACATGACAAAGAAAGTACGGTGATAACATATTTTCTATTTCTCCAGTAGTCTCTACAAAACTAACATTTCAAATCCTCTCTTCTCGATGATACTTCTTTTTTCAACGGGCTTTGGATAGATAGACGGGCGATACGGCAGTCCTTCCTTGGTCAAGTGACGTGGCGCAGAGAGGTTTGTCTCCAATTGCGTTGAACTGGATGTCGATGTTTACCGGTGGATGATTGGGAGCTAATGTAGCTATTAGAGAAATAGAGTATGTTAATATTGGAAGTCACCTTTCTCAGCTGGTAGAGCACACGCCGTGATAGCGCAGGGCATGGGTTCGATTGACGTGGGTCATTCCATAGAGTAGGTCTTTGTAATCCCGATAAGGAACTACGTTAAGCTGCAATAAAGAAAGATGTATTCCGCTTTTGCAATGAACACCTTGACCTGGGTCCTTTTGTACGGGCCATTTTCGTATTTCGATATTTAACGGTTATGTAAGTGATGCCTTGCGGCCAGGGTGGAATCGATGGGAACCACTTTGTTTACAGTCAGTGACGAGAGCACGAAGTTATTCCAGCAAACAGTGACACAAAAGAATGAAGCGTATACAAGGCGAAGCAACGTATCCGATGATAATCAGCGCATTCAACTGTCTGGATCTTGGTAAAACACGCTTATGTATACCATGTCGCAATAAGTACAATGTTGGATTAAATTACTTATACTACTGTTCCAGTAGTAGCTAAGGTTGTGATAAATGCATCAGCAGAGGTCATAGAATTGCTAGGAATTGCAAGTTACTTGCACTCGTAGGCAATAGACTACCATGGAAGCGAATGTGCAGTGAATCCAAACAAGTTAACATACGTAGAATGATGCCTAAACTTGAGATATGGACTATCCCTGACGCTGTCAAGGTCACTGCGTAGACATAACCCGCATACACAGGATGTAAATGGTGGAGTAGATTCTTTCTTTACATTGTGTTTAAGATTTCTTCCATTCTTATCATTAAAAATATTGTGATCAAATACTCTAATTACAATTCTATCAATTATCCTCATCTTTGCTGAAAATTGTAAACGGCCCCTTAGAAGTCAAAACTACTAAGTGGGACATGGCACTATGCCCACCTTCGGCACACGATTCCACCATGCCCTCGAACCTCCGTTGTGTTGCCGCATCTTCTCTCTTTGACTCCCAAGGACACAGGGTGCACTCATTACATTTACAGAAACGATACCATGTGTAACCTATTGGCTTGTAAGAACAAAACCTTATTTAACTTTGAAGCAAGAGCGTGAATTTTCTTGTTGGTTTTCTTATTACGATTGACTTAAAATGCTACCTTGTATATTGTTTAATGTACAGTCACAAATCATACAGCCGAATACCTGTAGACCTACCGTCGTAGCACAGACTGCTAATGTTTCAACAGTGGCCAGCATTTTAAATATATTTGGCGTTTCTACACATCATCTCTACAATGAGCATCCTTCAAATCACAATAAGGTCTGGATGAGATGGAGGGTCCTTCAAATTGATATGTAATGACGACTCCATTCAACAGGTAAAATTTTTCAGCGAGTTAGGGAACATAATGACACCTGACGTCTGCAGAGAGATTGAGGCCCAGGTGAAGATGGCAATTACTGAGAGAGCAGTTGAGAAATGAGAAATGAGAAATGAGAAAGAGTTTCTACAAGTAGTTAGTTTCATTTTCCAACTTCAATATGCCACTCCATAGCAAAATTGCATTTTCGTAGTGAGCTTTGGTTACTCCGAGTACAAGAGGAGTGGAAGGATATGGAAATAAAAGACATGTTAGAACAAACCTGAGGTGAAAAGTGAGGGCTTATTTGCTAACTCTCTTTTATAGCCCCAACAGATTCTATTATCCCAAATACCCTAGATTGAACAAAGAAGAGAGGTCTACCTGCATTGCTGATAACTGCATATAGGTCTACCTGCATTGCTGATAACTGCATATAGGTCTACCTGCATTGCTGATAACTGCATATAGGTCTACCTGCATTGATGATAACTGCATATAGGTCTACCTGCATTGCTGATAACTGCATGTAGGTCTACCTGCATTGCTGATGACTGCATATAGGTCTACCTGCACTGCTGATAACTGCATATAGGTCTACCTGCATTGCTGATGACTGCATATAGGTCTACCTGCATTGCTGATGACTGCATATAGGTCTACCTGCATTGCTGATAACTGCATGTAGGTCTACCTGCATTTCTGATGACTCCATATAGGTCTACCTGCATTGCTGATAACTGCATATAGGTCTACCTGCATTGCTGATAACTGCATATAGGTCTACCTGCATTACTGATCACTGCATATAGGTCTATCTGCATTGCTGATAATTTTATATGGAACGAGAAGCAAGTATAAACTTCCAATGCCGGTATCTGGGTATTACAGCGGTACGTTTAAAAGGGATTTTAGAGCAGCCGATTCAGTTTCAGATTCTAAATTATCGATCAGATTCATACACAAAAATGCCAATGGCAATGGCATCTTACCGGTGCCTGAGCCAGATTAAAATAAGATCAAAAAGGAATTTGTGGTCTGATTGTACTGTGGTGACCAGATTCTGGGTTGTTAGTTGCTTTCATCAAAGAGTCCTTTGCACGGGTAGCCATGCTTACAACGGCAAGCGAAGGCAGTGAGTACAACATATTTAGTCATTAGTCTTGCAGTTTATATTCGGCATCATTCTCTCTTTACAATGTTATAATTTTGGCTAACTATAACTTTTCAACGATTTTTACAAATTCCAATAAAAAACAACAAACAGCGAGTGAAGCCCACCAGATCAATCGTTAGCCTAAAGCTAACCACTTGTAGAAGTATTAACAAATTAATATAAAGGCATTAACATTTCAATAAACCTTTTTTCAACTATTTTGGCCTTTTCTGTTAGATACGGTTGTGTCACAGTGCAGTGCTGGCTCATTGAACGCCTCTGCACGCGGAAAGTGTTGACAGCCTCTTTCAAAGACCCCTGGTGAACATTTGGCGGAATGTTTAATCTACCCTACAGTACAACTACCTAACCGGCTAACTAAGAGATAAAGGGTACTTAGGGGACTCCCCTCAATTTAGGCTACAAGGTGGAGAAGCAATCTATGAAGCACGCTCCATCTCCCCTCCCGGACCGTAGAAAGCATCTTTAACTAAAGGCAACAGATACTGCTCCCTATCCTGGCGCAAAGGCCAAGGAGCAAAGTTTACACGTTTCTATCTCTTTATCTTGGCAGCAAATCACAGCAAAGCAATTGCACGAGACTCTTCTTCCATTGATTGAGATATTTCACACAAGAACAAAATACTTAAATTGTGGTATTAACGATACGCTAGCAAGTCTCAGTGCTTTGAGGATGGAATTGTCAGCTGCCGCCGAAGAAAGTTTGAGTAAACGAAAATCGGAAAGCGGAAGAAAGTGAGTAATGCATAAACAAATAGAAGTAGAATTTAACCATTTCTACATGAACATGAATACTTGTCATAATATGATAATAGAACAGGAACTCTGTTGTCAGAAGATGGTTAACTGGAAGTGCTTGTCAGAGAAAATAAAGCTGGAGCTTGGACAAGACAAAATCCCTAGTTCTTTTTGTTTGTACAATAGTAATTAATGATAAAGGAAGGCTTGTGTTCTTTTCCCCTTTTGTCGTTTTATTTTTCTTTCCTTGTATGTCGCTAAAATTTCCTTTCATGTATTTTATTTGTAGAACAGGTTGTTTTTACTTAATGAAGAGGTACGGGAGTTAAAAAAAGAAAACATGAAAAAATTGGTTTCATGGCAGGAATCATTCACGTGCTGTTTCGATCTACGGCCTTCAGTACCGTAATCACTCGTGTTTCGATATTCCTTTCCCTTGTTTGATCTACTTTTGATATTATTCTATATACAGACGTCCTTAACGTAACCATTTATCTGCGAATGGCTTTGTATATCTGTGTCTCAAGATAGATGTCTGAGTAAATATTACTTTTCGAACCATGTGTGGAGGACAGTAGCAAGTTCAAAATGATGTCGTTCTCCACTTGTGACGTTATTATCAAGTTAAATATCGAATGATGAGTCAGGTCATACTTAATGCAGATTGTAAGCTAGCTTTTATAAACTATGTATGTTACGTTCTCTTTATGGGTTTTGTAGCTTGAACATTGTCAAGATACTCTTTTTTTTCCTTCCAGGGAGAAAGCTCAGAAGTGCTATTGTGGATCTACAAACTGTCGCGGTGTCATCGGAGGAGAAAAACAAGCTCGAATGAGATCCAATTTTTATGGCCGAGGTACGTTTCCGTATGTGACTAAATAATCTTGATTATTTTAGTTGTCTTGTCACCGCCGTCGTTACCACGTCAATTATCAACGCATAGAAATATTTGACCAGATTAACATTGGCCAAGTGAAATGCCCGAGTTCCAACGCTGAACTCAGTGCTCGTTGGCTGCAACAGGAGAAAAATGCAAATCTGAGAGTAGAATAACAGGTCTTCAGTCACCTGAAAAGCGAATTTACCATAAGTACGCCATTGATTCTTTGGCGAAGGAGTTGGTAGACCTTAAACAACATAAGGACGTGTACATCATGTAGTTTTTATCTTCCTGGCAAAGGCTCTTCAGACGAAAGTGAACTTCAGATATTGGGCTATTGGTGTCCGTTTTGAATATAGGGGTTTTCAATAACTTAGCAAAACCTGAATACCGCGTGAATCTTTAACAAGTTAAAGGGTTCTCGTAGAGTGTATTAGTGTGTTTTACTTTTTGCCCTTTGTACTTGTGCATAGATCATTTATGAGAGAATCCATCATTTTATCGTGGTTGAATAAACAACAGTACTTGCACATCAATACTTCTGTTTCAATATGTCATCTCGCCCGCCCCCCCCCCCCCCCCCCCCCCCCCCCCCCCGGCCTCCCCCCCCCCCCGCCCCGCCCGCGCTGACGTCGGGTGGCGGGCTGTGCTTGGGAAAAAAGTGAGGGAAGCATCAAAGGTGATAATATAACAGTATAACAAGTAACCAATATTGGATATAGTTTTTAGTACAAAATTATAATACAGATATGAAATATAAAACCTATTCAATGTTTTGGCAGTTCAAGAGGCTTCAAGACTTTGGTCCTTCCCATTGAAAGTACAAACAGATAAACTACTTTGAAAGTTCTTTCGATAACATTTAGTTTTTTTCTCTCGGTAGGCCTACTGTTCTTGTTGTTTTCGTTGTCTACTGATCCAACTGTAAAATTGCAACTACGAACGTCATAATAGCTAAGAATTTTGCTTCTACTTTACGTCTGCGATTTTGTCCTTCTCCCATAAAGTCGTAGAACATATTTCGGCAACTTTACCTCTGATAGCCTAGATAGTAACCGACAATGCTATCAACGTTTTACTTGTCTACGAAATGCCTAGATATTACAAGCCAAGAGTTTCCAATGCCATGGAATCTGCGATAACACTTACTTCTCGGAAATTATGAAACTGCGTTTGGCAAGGAATTTAAATCCCTTTCCGTTTACCATTAATTGTCGTCTTAGGAATCACTTTATTTGTGAAGACTTGTAAGTGGTTTTTAAGAGATGACTTAAATCTTTGCGAGACACAAAACTTAAAATATGTGTTGTAACTAATACCTGAGCAAAGCTTTTCTGGTGACTCAAGGATACAGAGAATTCCCCTTTTGCCGGCAGTAAAAGGAATTTGATCGGTTTTTAACAATGTTTTCAAAGTGGAGCTAAAAACTTTATCGAATTTTGGGAGAGGAGAGGAGTTTTAGTTGAAACCCTAACGCAAGAATAACATCGCCGACGGTTCCTGCCTTGCGGATTACCAATGAAGAATGTGATACAAGTAAAATGTGAAGGAACAAGAAATATACCTTGCTCTTGTAGTTGAAGGCTTTGTAAAGATGTCTTAAACTTCGTCATCCTCCTCTGATTTTTCTCCGTCCTTATACCATGAAAGACTTACAAATGAGGGTATTGTGAGACAACGTTGAAATTTCCAGCGCGAAAAGAACAATTGTTCAATTAATCTCACTGTCCCCATTATGCCGGGTGAAAACAGCGAGAATTTTATATCTTGTAAACATTATTACTGTTGCTGTAAATTTGCAGAAAGAGTAAGTGGCATTGAAGTTTTAAAAATATTATTATTATTATTATTATTATTATTATTATTATTATTTTGTTCGACTGGTTGTTGTTTGTAGTCGGTTTTGTTTGCTTTTTGTCGCTTTGCTGTTGTTATTTTTTCAAGTCATGTAGCGTTTACCAAGAACGTCAAATATGCCTATACAGTAAGTGTCTGACTGAGTGTTTTTGTACACGATGAAATTAAAAAATAAATGTTGAAGTTTACAAATTATAAATTAAAAATCTGTTGCTAACTCAATTAATGCCAAATGCTTAGTCAAAAGAGACTTAAAATGACAGCAGCGGCCGTCAAATATTCTTTAAAATTTCAGAATCATTTGGTGCTGATGTGATAACTACGTTCATTTATCATAACGGGTGCTGCAAACACTACATTGAAAAAAAATTGAGAGGGAAGTGTTATTTTTTAGCATAATGAATACGCCTTGACATGAAATAAAATTTTGGGGTGAATTTTTATTTTATCAACGCATCATTTTTTAAAATTTACGTTATAATTTATGCCTTTGTCACCGTTTCCCACATTGGGATTATATAAGGTAGTATGATTTTAGCTATTTAGTAGAGTCACTTAATTTTGTTACAGTTTAGCTGTTTGCCAACATAACGTATCCTACGTATGTTAATTGTTACGTTTGAGTCATCAAATTTAGTTTAGTTCCATTTCAGTTAACCACTGCCATGGATAACCTAGTTTCTAAATTCATAGTTTGGTCGCCTAAACTTTTGTTAAAATTTATTTATTTATTTACATCTACTTTTATTTCATTAAGGGAGATGAAAAGCCAATGTAATTTGGAAAGCTCCTGTATATCGTTAATATTATCGATCTTGTTGCTATTGTTATTATCGTTGTTATTGTTATTTCCACTTCTATTAATCTCACTGTCCCCATTATGCCTAAATCTGTGTTATTGATAGTCTTATGTCATTTACTTTTCTATATTTAAACTCTCCTCCAGATGTAATTTTATAACATATAGGTTTTCTATATTTTTGAGGAATTTCTAAAGAGATATTTTGATTTAAAACCTTCTAAATATTCTACATTCCAACAAATTGTTGACTTAATTCAATTTTGAAAACGCCTTTAATATTTTAAAACCAGTTCATATTATTCGACTGTATTCCTACATACATAATACTTAACCTGTTACCTGTAAGGCATCAACTTGAGTTAAGTTGATTGACCAACAATCTTTCGTTTACTACAGTTCCTCAAAAATGTTTCCATCGATATACCCAGATCTTCTTGGGATTTCATCACGCTCTCATACTTAGTCTTATGGTGGTACCCCACTTTTGTAAACTTTTCATCCACAAACATAAGTCTTTTTGTAAGGCATTCATTTGATGCTCGTGCAACATGAGCAACCCATTTGGTGTTCTGGTTCTCGATGTACTGTATGTATACAGAGTATTATAAGAGTATACGTATTAACAGATATAAGATTGTGAGAAAGTTCTTAATAGTAATATTTATTACTAAGCAGCTCACACTTTCGATATTTTCAAAAGACCCCAGAAACTGAAGCTTTTCAGTAGGCACATTTCGCAGCATCTTTAAAAAGCTCAACGTGTGCTAATCATTTTCAATAAAAATTGAAGTCATTCTAATCTATCTTAAATAACAAAATTGTGCCCGATTTAAAGTTCTATTGTTTAGGCTTCAAGAGCCTAAGTTTGCCAAAAGTTGCCAAAATGTTCCGCTAATGTCAAATCATTTGAGGAAAACATGTAAGGACCTTCAGGGTGATCCTATAGTCACTGGCTGCGGCCCCCCATGACTGTACCAGTCAAAATCTGGCCCACTGGACCAAAAAAGGTTGGCCACTCCTGTATTAGTGACTGTGTTAATTGTTTTCAATTTAATGGGTCTCGTGATTGCACTTCAACAATCTAACTTACTTGGTAATACAAAATTTGTATTTATGCCGCACTGTCGTCAAAGGTCAAAAGGTATCGCTCACTTGCAATGGCAACCTCCATGGTGTCTCTCTTCAAATTGTTTCTTGGTCCTGAATGTTTACTGGCCGATCCTGTTTTCCGAACCGCGCATTGAAAAGGAGACTACGTTTACCCCAGCAGCACACGTGTGCAAAACAGAAATAAAGACGAAAACAAGGAATCTAAGAATCCCCGGTCTCACCAAAAGTATACCGATTTTCGTTGCAAATACTCCCTTTGTGTTATAAATCTTACTTTACGAAATAAGTATCTTTGGGATAATATAGTAGAATAACATCTATCCTTACGACTTTACTTGTTTAAAAAGTTGGTTAGTGGTGCAAAATTTGAATATTGTGTTTAGTAACGTATTCATTTTGCTAAACGTTTCCGCCATATACTGATCACAGCAATCGTATGTAGTGAAGTAAGAAAGGATTTATAGAAAACGAGAAGACCAAAACAGGTCGTACAAAATAACAGTTGCAAGAGCGACACCTTTTCTGACATTCGTAAGGCGTAAATTGTCAACAAATTCTTTTTGTCGACAGAGTGCAGGGTTCTTTGTTTTGATAGCTGCAGCTTCTAGAGCGGCAGGATGAAACAAAGATCTGGCCTTGGATAATACCCTAAAAGAATTGATAGTTGTCAGCGCATGATGGGCTTTCAGGAAAATGCTGTTCTATTGAGGAGTCTGTTTTGGGATCTGATGGTTTGACTTTGTTTTCACGATTTGGTAAAATTTTTGAAACTTTACTGCATCTACTGATGAAAGCCGGTACCTTTTGCAACGTACGACCTATACATTCCCTCGGACAGCGACACGTAAGTTTATAAACTAATAAACTTTTATTTGTGACAGATAGTATGTCACTTTGGGCTACAGGCAGCAGCTTTTGGGCGGAATAAACAGCACACGGTTGTACCGTGAGGCAGAGACTTGTATGTATGTATGTATGTATGTATGTATGTATGTATGTATGTATGCATGTATGTATGTATGTATGTATGTATGTATTCGCTCCTAATACATTCTGCTGCACCTAACACGTTTTGCCGAACTTAATCAAATCAAACGTCGCTCTTCTCATGTGCTTAATTCAACTATTAGGTTCGGCCCATGAGAAGAGCGAAGTTTTATTTGGGTTTCAGATACAGATTTTGGTAACCCTAGCTTACTAGCTGCAACGTAACCACAAGGAATTTTTAGAAACTGTTCCTTCGCTTGTCTCTGGACATGTGAAATCTGGCATGATACACTTTGACAATCTCTCGCCTAAATCCCATTAGATCAAACTGCTTTTCTCCTCTCTGGAGAAGTTCCAGCCTACAAAGTTGGAAAGAATTGTTAACAGCCCAATCAACATAAAATAGGAAAAGGGGCCTCCACTACTTCTTGTTGTGAATGTTTATCATGTAGGCACTGATGTTTTGATCCATTCTGTGAACTCCACCCATGGTTTGGTTCTAGACAGAAATGGCGTGGCACTGCTCAATCTCAACTTTCCCGCCCTTGTCTTTGATGTAACGACGAGCTCTCTTCATTGGGTCTTTCCCATAAAGTGTTGAAACCACTGTTACCACTTTATTGTCTTTTCATCTAACAAGTGTTGCGTTGGATTTTTTGTCATGTACAACATCAGAGTTTCCTCTTGCCATTTTTTTCATCTCTGCAATGACTATTAAGGGTGCATTTTCTGTTCAGTTTGCAAGAACTGTACCTGCGGCAGTAATACCCTGCTCTTTCAAGAACGTCAAAAGGCTTGGACTGGTAACAAAGTTGTCCATAACTGCGTGATAATTTTATTCAGGGACAAGTGTCAGTTTTGACACGAGAGCCATTACATACGATCAGCCCAGACAACTATCTTTGTTTTTGTTGTCATCTTTCCTGGCATATGGATAAAATTGGATGGCATAAACAAGCGTTGTGGCTGCCACCCACAGTTTGTAACCAAATTTTTCAGGTTTGTTTGAATGTACTGTATGCAGCCATTACGTCCATAATAAGGTACAATCGATTCGTCAATACTTATGTCCTTCTCAGGGATCTAAGCAAAGGATACAGTGCATGTTCTTAGTGATCGAGCGGATCATCTTCTTAAATTGGCCTTAAGAGCCTCCTTTCTCGGTCTTTGGCACCCACTTTGTTTCCATACCCTGTGATGATAGTCAAAAAGTTCTTGTAGCATACGACATTCCATTAATCTGTCTGATTCCTAAAACACTTTCACCACCTTATCCTTAAGTTCCTTATCAAGAATAATACTAACCACGTTCCTTCCTATTTCTTCTGCCGTGTAAAAAAACTTGAAAAGTTCTCCCAATATTCTTGTTCCTTTATCTTACCCTTTGGTTTCTGGTACTCTCGTCTTCTCTTGAGAATTTCTGCTAATTTATTTTTTTCACTGTTTATGGTCCTAATGTTCCATATTCTATAACTGATCTCTCCATTAAAACTCACATCTTTAGCCGTCATCGTTTGCCTGACGAAACCTACAGGGAACGCCTGGGCCATTCCTGATTTCGTTCTTGCGTGTTACTTTCTTATTGTAGCGGCGAGTTCTATTGATGAGGTGCCAGCTCTGACGCCATGAGGGACCAAAAACATCTTAACATCTATCAGTTAAATATATACCAAATCTTTATCACTATATTTCGTATCAGAAATAACCTCTATAAACCCTATAAACCTATTATGTATTGTTAAAAAATACAACATAAATATACAACTCGCTTCTAAGATCAGAACTTAAGTGGGCGCTTATCAAAAACCAGAACCAAGCAGTATAGCATAGGATATAGAGGCCCTCGTTTATAGAAAAGGCTTACCAACGTATCTGTTAAAAATCCACTTCTCTTGCCAAATTCCAAACTCCTTAAAGCCACACTTACTCAGCGAAAATGACGAACTGACGCACTATTAGAGAAACAAGAATTCTGAAATTTTTATGCGTCGACTCGCATCACCCCAAATAAGAAAATAAACTTTTAGACAAGTACGAATAATTTCTATCTTAAGCAACGAAGTGTAACAATGCTATAAACTTTATAACAACAAAAAGCACTAATGATAAAATATGGATTCGAACCCACGACCCATTGGTTTGAAAACCAACACCTTAACCATTGGACCATCAAGTCCAATAATTAAGGTGAAAATTTTTCAAGTCAATCTTGCCATGTTTTCGCCTCCACTAAGTGGGTAAGGGGAATTCATTAATTATAATCATTAATTATGTTTCGGCTTTGAGCCTTCATCAGTGCCAGAGATCTATAAGTACTAATACTAATATACTATACTAATATACTAATACTAATATAATATAAGTATATAGATATATAAGGGGAAACTTGTCTTGCCACGAAAAACATTCTGCACTTAGGTAGTTGTCACGTTTAGAAAATTCTGTGACTTTTGAGTACAATCTATACGATCAATAAGTTCTTGTTTGACACAATCATCATTTATACGTTTTTGTCAGACACTGGTCACAGCAATTTTCTAGAATAACACAGAAAGCTCTTTGCAAAAAAATTATTGAGCTGACAAGGATTATAATACGTTATTGAAAGCAGCACATGTCTAAGTGGCAAGTCCTCTGTTATTCTTGTTATTAAAAACGCTTTAGCTGAAAATAAATTCTTTAAGTGACAGAGAACCGGTTTGCTTGCTTTGATAAACGTGCCTGTAATACTGTAATATTTAAAAGAGAGTGCACTTTTTCCATAAACGCACGGCCAAAGGGGCTGAAGGGGTCTGCAGCCCCCCCCCCAGTTTGCTAAAATGTTATATTTTGTCTGGCAAAAAAATTTTTCGGGCAAAAATTTCTAGTTCCTGGCTTATAACTGGTGATGCTCGACGTTTTTCGTTCCTGGGTTACCTATACCGGCAATAGTTTGAGTCCAGAGGGATATGTCTAAATGAAATATACAATGGCGGAATGCTTCCCAAAATCCAATTCTTACAAATCTTTTGCAAGCCGGTGTATAGATGAATTTTCTTGGAGAGTGCGAAGGAAAATGAAAGATTCTTTATAAGACCGCTGACCATTAGAAGGAGTATCTGAACCTTCAACATACTCGAGAATAGTGTTTTCTCTTCAGTGAAGTAGACAAAGCTACAGTATTTTTGCTTCATTTTATTGTAAACACTTTTTTTATACCTAGAAAGAATGTATGGTGCACTCACAGACAACTTCAGTATAAGAATAAATTTAACAACCAAATCATTTCATTGTTAGTTACCAGAGGTGCCCAAAGTATCAGTGCAATCAAACCCACCATTAATTGGGAAGAGAAAGGAAGTAGCAGAAAAGCTGTGGGACAACGAAAGATCTATCCATGAAACACGTAAGTTTGGGAATTCATAATGATTTAGAATTTGAAATTGATGTTAATTTATGTGAAACGGTAGAGTCTCCATAGTCCAATGGACGTGCCTTATATGCTATGATAGGGGTTTGTGTTGTTAATTGAGAGCATGCTATGAAATTGTTGAAAGTATAAGATTATTCCATTTCATCTGTTCAGTTCTCTTTGTAAGAAATTTGTTTTTTGACCTGTTTGCTTATTGATACATTGGATCAATATTGGAGTGTGTAAAGCTGTTCAAGTGTACCCATTCAATAGGCCTTACTTTGGTAGTGCACTTTTGTAACATCCCCATCAATAATTGCAATATGTGACATGGTCGAGTAACACTTTGCCTTACGCAAGTTGGAAGTTTACTCGGAGCCTCCCACTATGCCCTCGGACTCTCAATTATCGTCTTTATGCAACATCGTGTTTGTTTTTGTTTGTGCCCAAGACTGTGAGGCAAACAATAGCCTGTGACATACTGGTATAAAAATTGCGTTACAACATTGTAATCAAGATACTTTTTACGTCTCAGTTACTCTGATTTAGTTTACAATCTGTATACTTTGTTGTGCAATCATAAATTCTTCATTCTGTATTTATACAGCATGATTTTGTACAAATTTCAGTCAGTTGTGTTCGGCTGCAGCCGCTGAATAGACACGGTGTTATGTCGGAAAATCCGAGTTGTTGAGATTTCGTTGGCCGTAGTCTAGTCGCTTGTTGGATGTTGTAATTCTTTTTCAATTTATTGGAGACCAAGATCCAGTGATACAGAAAGCTAACCGGGGGGGGGGGGGATGTAAATACCGTGGGCCTAAAACTAATTGTTTTTGGACATACCTACTCGAGTCACAGAAAATCGTATAACAGATTTAGCAAAGCGAGCTCTGTACAAGTACCTGCTTTGAAAGTATCATCGAGAAGAGAGGATTTGAAATGTTAATACTGAAAAGATACGTTATAAAAATATGTCTTCACCGGGAATCAAACTCGTGACCCACGCTTTAGCGATGGTCTCTTTACCAACTAAGGTAGGTGACCTCCGATGTTAACATACCAAAATCTTTTACGAAAGAATCTACTCGAACATCTATTACTTATATTTTGTATGATTATTGTGCTTCGAGTTTCCTTTTCATATCATAATTCCTCTTTTTGTATAAATCCAAAGCTTCTTGCAAATTCTGCCTTTAATAGGAAAATTGGAAGAGTTGTCACATGAATCCTCCCCAGACCTTTCAAAAATAGACATGTGCCTACAATAAGCATCATGTTTCCCCACGTGAAACAATACAATAATATTAAAAGCGACATAATGGCGACGTTCAACTTCAAATTAGTAATTTATTAGAGCTTGATTAAGCGGGTAGGGGTGCTCAAAACTTAATAAAGCGATGGACCCAGCAGCGAGTGGGAGAAAAATAACGAAAATAAATAGAGTACTAAAGTGATGACGTCACAAAAAACTTTTTTCGAGGAATCGCAATTATAACTATATCACGGTGTTAACCATGCCACCAAATGCCCGTATACAAATTATAGCGTTCAAATCTCATATCAACTGCGAGAAATGGCTGTTTGAATTTGGAAAAGGCCTTAAGGAAACACTTTTAATTTTGCTCAGTTCATAAAATTATGAACTGGGTTCATTTAAGGCTTTGATAGGCATGATTTAAAGTTTGATTGCTCAAGGTATGGTTCTCCATTTTGGACAGGTTGTCTATCTCAACAAGAAGAAAGCAATGAGTCGAAAAAATTATCAAATTTTTGATATTCATTAAACTGTGACGTCACACTTTAGTACTCTATACGTGTGAGGTGCGAAATGTTCATGGGGCTAAATTATCAAGCAAATAAATCGTTGTGATGATTCATCAATTATAACTGAGCAACCTCTTCGCGACATTGCTAACATCAGAGCAACCATTTCAAAACTAAAATTTCCTAATAGATTTTCAAGAGGTGACATGACCGCTCTTTGTATTCCAGATATTGTTTGCAGCCTGCTTTACTTCTAGAAATAATGGAGACTAATGAGACAGAAATTGAAAAATAAGTAAAGTACACGGCAATCATTCCGCTCACAAAGGTGAGGGGACAAGGTGGGGCGCCGCCGCCCCCGGAGAGAATTCACTAGGGTATTCCGCCCCACCTGACATTCTTATCGACATATATATATATTTTCACTTTAATATATCATAATGCATCGGAAAGCAACAACGTCGTTCCTATGGGATGAGTATGGGATGACTCTTGCCCCTATGTGTATACGTATTTGCATTGAATTATTCTTCAAAAATGCCTTCCGTGAGATATAGCTTCAAACTGCGGAAAACATTCTTTCTTTTGACTTTACTGAACAAACTTCTCTTACGACTTTAAACTAATAGATCAGCAGTAATTTACTTGTCCCAGCTAAACTTTAGACTAGACTATGCCAATTTAAGTTGAATTTAACAATTTTGTGTCGATGCTACCAAATATAATATAAAAATAAACGGATACCAATTTTAGAATTATCTCTAGAGAATTATGAAACTTGTGACCTGCCCCCTCCCCCATTTTGAAAATTCCAACCGCCCCAGCTCTCTTAGAGGGCCAGCTTCGTGGGCTAATCATTCAGTAGTTTTCCATGTAAGAGAATCTCAAAACGCTTTGCAGCGATCAGTCAAACAGAAATGAAGGGATTTTTTCCATAAACTTTGCTTATTTTAATTGAAGTATTCTGATAAATAAGTATGTCTGATCTTTTTTGTCCCTTGAATCCCCTATTAGCCTTGGTATACTTGAATTTGTTGTTTGAAGAATGACCGAGATTCACGGAGGTCGAGGTATCTTTGCAAGTAGTAAAGAACACTAGAGAAATAGAAATTATGTCACCACCAGGGATCTCGATACTTTCTAACTTGAATGGGCTTTGGATTATTGAAGGGCGGGAGGGCAGTTCTTCCTTGGTCATGTCACACGACGCAGAGAGGCTGGTCTACAATTGTGTTGAGCTAGATGTCGATGTCCACCAGTGGATGATTGGGAGCTAAATGTGGCGACTAGAGAAATAGAGTATGTTAATATCGGAGGTCATTACCTCAGTTGGTAGAGGGCACGGCGCGAAAGCGTGGATCACGGGTTCGATCCCCAGTGGTGTCATATTTTCTATTTTTCTAGTGTTCTTTCCAAAACTAAAACAAGGAGACTTAATTTGGGGATGTGTGGCAATGATTAACATGTAAGATGATTCTTTTCACGAGGCACTAGATAAATCGCGCTAAATCTTGGATTGTTAGCTGTGGAAAGTGTCCAGTAATGATCTTTCCAATACGAGTCTGTTAATAAACAAAGACTTAAATTTTAATTGCGGCACGGGAAATTCACTCATCAATTTTCATTATCCTTTGTTGGCTCTTAATTCGCAAAATTTTCGTTTTATCAGGAATTTTAACATGTTTTACAAAGTAAGCCAGTTTGCATGACCGTGAGTTGAAGCTGTTTTATGATATAGTGAATCAACTCTGATAGGAAGCACTTACGTATACAGACTGCTAACGTATACACAATAGTTGTTACGTATGTTTCCTAAGTATTCTTACGCAGTAAAGTGTGGATAAACTACAGTAGATATTGTTATTGCTGTAATTCTGTTGTAATATTGTTTGTTTGCGCCAAATAGTATATAAGTACAGAAATAGGGTATTAGGATCAATCCGGCAATAGAACTCTACGTTGCCATGCATTAACGCCATAAAGAATGGAATACGAAGTAGGTACATACCCTTGAAAGCGGCGTAAAAAAGTGTGTTAAGCCAGATTCTTGAATCACCTAGTACCAAAAAGGGAAATTAAATAATTCTATTTATGTGTTGGAAAATAAAGATTAATGGAACTTGAAGTGTAAATAAGCAGTCCTCTTCAACATGATGCTACAAAATGAAAAGAAATGACATTAGATATATTTGTATGTCACAAGATGTGCTTTTCCATTACTTTATTCTCAAAAAGGCTTACAAAACAACTAAAACAACTGAACAACTGAATTCATTTTTATTTACCACCATACTGGTATCTGGTGATAAAATACAGAAGTCCACTAACAGAGGCAACTTTCTGTGAGCCACTAATTCCTGCTTTTGCTCCCCAGAAATTCTGTAGTAACTTAGTCTATTGGGCCATCCATGGTCTATGTCACATTAAACAGATGCATCCAATGAATGAGCGTTAATTCTTATACTGGTGGCTATTAAAACAGCTGACATAACTATCAATTGCAACCACGATATGTGCCCGCCATAGTTGAGAAACACATTGAATGAAGTATCTCCACTAGATGAGTAATAAACATCAGCCAAACAGTCTGTAAATGCAAATGCTTAACTCTAATGAGCTCGAAAAAGCATAGAAGAGGGATTGTCGTAACTTAGAATTTAACATGAAATGGTCCCAAGTATGACTTTGTGTCGTCCTCTTTGCCTTTGTTACAAAACTACTGTGTTATGGTCAAGGGATGACTAAGTGCAAAAGGGTAGCAACACAACAAAACTTGCAAAGCACTGCATCTTTTCTTCTCATTAATAAGGAAATTAATCCATAGCCCATTAAATCAGAAAGTATCTTTGAGAAGAGAGGATTTAAAATGTTAGTTTTGAAAAGAACACTAGAAAAATAGAAAAGCAATAAAATTTTATATAACATATATATATATATATATATATATATATATATAAGTACTCAGCAGACACATAGCATTTATTATATAATATCACGGAGTGGAGCATTACCACAATAGCTTGCTTTCTTTTTTCACTAATGGTGCTGAGGGGATTCGAACCCACGACCCATTCGTTTGAAAACCAACACCTTAACCATTGGACCATCAATGCCCAATAATTAAGGTGAGGAATTTTCAAGTCAATCTTGCGGTGTTTCATTGAAAATGAAGACCTGATACCATGACGCAATTCAACAACTATATCATCGCTATGCCTAGTTCCATAATCATGCAGGTCACGATTAAGTTGTTAAAAGCTCTTACAAACTTTAGGGGTTAAACCATTCTTACACCGAAACACATCCACTGCAGCTTTGTAATCTCTTATCTGACCTAAATTAAGGATATTCAGGGACCTAAAACAAGCTTAGGTGTCATATACATCCTGGACATACCTACACATTGTTCTAACAGCTTGATTTTGTAGAACTTGCACTCTTCTATAGTTGCATAAGAAGTTACTGCTCCATAGGAGGCAACCGCAGGGGATATATGGATAAACCAATGAATAATATATAGTGAGAAATATTCTTCGATGGAGTTTCACCCCTGTCCATACCACTGTTAATTGATTCCTGAAGATAATTTCTAAAATCACATTGGCCTGACCTAACATAAAGAAAGAGAACGATCAAAAATAAGGTTTTTAAAGGGTGTCCCTTTTATTTGACCAAAAAGATCGGACGGATACTAGCCCCCTCCCACACCCATTTTTTCCCACAAAATTTTTCAGTCGAAAGTTTGAGACAGCCATTTTGTTGAGCATAGTTGAAACGTACAAAATTATACCTTTAGATTTAACATGACCCACAGCCCCTGAGGATTTATCTGGGGATAAAAGTATGCTAAGAATAATAAGGATATGGTATGAACTATGAAAGCCAACTTCATAGCCTCAAAGACAAATAACGGGCGAGAGAAAGCATTCAACTCTCATAACTTGGGTTATATATTTGCACATTTGGAGGGTGGGGATAAGGCTAGGCTAGGTCAATTTACCCTCGCCCTCCCTTAATATGCAAATATAGAGCCCAAATTATATTATCATATAAAATAAAGCTTTAAATTTTCATCATATTTTGGTATATATCATTGGGAGTAACATAACTTATTTCTTGAGTGTGTTCCGTATACTAGGTTCTTTATTTTTATTAAATAAAAAAACAAGTTTTTTTTTAACTGTACAGGATTGGAGTTATCTCCTACAAAAGTCTTTCCTCGAACAAAATAAACTGACTTGCTGAACCTTGCGATAAAACTCCAATCCTGTAGAAATGTTTGTATCTGCTTTCAGAAAATGCTGTATTAAGCAGACCGTTGCCAACACGTAACCTAGGCTATCCAAAGAAGACATAAACAAACATCGACATTTTTGCTTTAAAACTTTCAAATGTCACAAGCTGGAAAAATAAGTTGGACAGGGCATGACAGGGCAGGGCAGGGCAGTAGTTACTGCTCCAGCAGTACGTAAAATCATGATTTTCAAGAAATCATCTTGCTAAAAACAGAAAGACAGAGAGTTTAGCCTGGCAGCTACGTTAATAGAAGTAAATTTTGCAGAAAAAATGCAAAGTATATATTTGCGAATCCGATCTCTAAAACCAAGCGTTTGAAAAACATTTTTTGAGGATTTACTTTCGGTCTTAGGAATTCACTTTCCCGACTCATTAACACTAAGGTCAAAACCAAAAACTTTTACTCTTTTATATTAATTTTATTCTTCATCATCTATGAACACGTCAATATTATGTAATTTATCCTAATTTTTACATCACTAGCCCTGTTCCCTGCTTGCAAATTACGATATCTTGACGTCTGATCAACGTCGAACCGATCTCGTTGATGCCAATTCAATGTTAATTGAATATTAAAATGATACGCCAACTAGTTTTCACTGTACGTTTCTCGGCGTCTAATTGGCAAGATGACTTAAACTTTCATGGGTACTTCGCCCTTCTATAAAGTCAAGGATTTTAGTTCGGAATTTTAGAAATTACGACTTAAATTTTTACGACCCTGGTTCTAAAAGTCTATACTTGCGGAATGAAGTTCAGCGAATCGGCTAGGACGACGTAAATTTGAGGGATTTTTTTTTCAAAATAAGATTCACCTTACAAAAATAAATTTCACATTAATCTCGTTATCAAATTGTTATTTAACTTAATTCGTACCTCTCTAACTTTCTTCTCTTCCGACCTGCATTACGATATTTTGCATGTTGAGAAATACTGGTTTAAACTTCTCAAAATGGTCTTAAGACAAATGGTGTACATTTTCCATAAGAAAAAGGCAGTAAATAAACCAAAATAAACAAGGTGTGGAGTGGGTATTGCCAACTATTCACTCCAAAAATTTTTATACGTTGTACTTTTATAAGAAATAGCTCATCTCGTTTTCATAAGCGCCTTTAACTATACGTTTTTCTGTAGCCTTGTTTGTGACAAGATCCTTCTACCCATGAATGCAGAATGACGTATTGTACCTGAAAGGGGCCTACCTTCATAACTGTACTTCCGATTTCAAATTACATAACGTTCACCATATAACAAGATCGCAGACTTTTGTAAAGTTATCATTACGCAAAAATGTACAATACGTGAACTCTAAAATCACTATTTTAAGCTGTATGAGCTATGCACCAATGCTAGTAGGTGAACTTTAACTTTAGCTTTTCGATCCTCCTTAAAGTCACCATCGCATGGTTAGGTCAGAAACAAATTGATCAAATACATATTCTACCGCCAATGATATCTACCTATGGAAACCAGAAAATATATCAAGTCTGGGATCATAGAAGATAATGAGCTCTCCCTTGAACACGTAAAACTATTAAATACCTTAATTAAACATTTTATATACATACTTCACTCCATAGGAGTTTCAGTGTCTAGAGTTTTGTTTCAACCCCATTCAAAGAGAGTACTCGTTATCTCCGACATGGGAGCATAGCCTACATAATCTGTTCAAATTTGAGAACCATACCTTGAGCAATCGTTAAGATACGTACATTCAAACTTTAAATAATGCCTATTAAAACTTTGCGAAATGAGCCTAGTTTATGATTTTATGAACTGTGCAAAATTAACAGAGTTTCCTCTTGAAAAGACTTTTGCAAGTTTCAAATTTCTGTTGTCATTAGAATAGAGTGCAAAAAAATTATAAATGCTTCGGTTTTCTTGTACTTCTTAATGCAGTGACCATTGACTAGGCGGTTTATTTATGCTATTTTCCAGTTGTACTGCATACGTTATAATCGGCACTTTTGATATGTATCCGTGAAGTAATGCCTAAAACTGTTGTGGATTAAGGATAGTAAGTAGTAAAGATATGTGCTCTTCGTCACTATATTATGGTGGCATTAAAGTCAAGTGTTCATTAAGAATGTCAGTGTGTAATCTGTTTGTTATAATCGGGAATTCCGATACGTAAGCGTGAAGTAATGTCTTAATCTGTTACGGACTGATGGTTTTAAGTAGTAAGTATATGTGCCCTGCGTTACAATGTTATGCTGGCATTCAAGTCAAGTGTTTATTAAGAAGTCAGTGTATGATGTGTTTGTTATAATCGGCACCTTCGATGTGTAACCGTGAAGTGATGCCTAAATCTGTTGCGCATTAATCGTTGTAAGTATTAAATATATGTTCTGTGCGTTACTATTTTATGCTGGCATTAAAGTCAAGTGTTCATTAAGAATGTCAGTGTGTAATCTGTTTGTTGTCATCGCGTATTCCGATACATAAGCGTGAAGTAATGCCTAAATCTGCTGCGGATTAATGGTTGTAAGTAATAAATATATGTGCTGTGCGTTACTATATTATGCTGGCATCAAAGTCAAGTGTTAATTAAGCGGTCAGTGTGTAATCTGTTTGTTATCATAGGGAATTCCGATAGGTAACCGTGAAGTAATGCCTAAATCTGTTACGGGTTAATGGTTGCAAGTAGTAAATATCTGTGCTGCGCGTTACTATAGTATGGTGGCATTAAAGGCAAGTGTTTATCAAGAAGTCAGTGTGTGATGTGTTTGTTATAATCGGCAACTTCGATATGTAACCGTGAAGTGATGCCTAAGTCAGTAGCGGATTAATCGTTGCAAGTAGGAAATACATGTGGTGCCCGTTTCTCTATATTTTTAGCTTCAAAGTCAAGTGTTCATTAAGAATGTCAGTGTGTAATCTGTTTGTTATCATCGGTATTTCCGATACGTAAACGTGAAGTAAAGCTTAGATCTGTTACAGATTGATGGTTGTAAGTAGTAAATATATGTGCTGTGCGTTACTAGAGCACCCCATCTTTTAGAGCGCCTACAAAATAGAGGAGTGAAGTGGTAATTTATCATAGAGAAATCACCATGGCAAGGTGGGGCCTTGGAACGTTTAATCAGAAGCGTCAAGAGATGCATTGTCAAGACAATTGGGCGTGCATATTTAAACCACTCTGAATTAAGTACAGTACAAGAAAATGTAGAGCATTGGTATTCCTTTTTAAAACCCAAAACATCTTATTCCTTTCAAATTTCGCCTCCCTATAATTTTCGCTCCCTTTAATTTTCGTCCCTTTAATTTTGGCCCCCTGCTCCTTGGTTTTTGCTTTCTTTAATTCCCTCCCCCAGGGCAAAAATTAGAGGCAGACTAAATTTCGGGGTACACTGTATTTCTTTGCTTGTTCCGTACGTTTTTGAATTTTCCTTTGGTGAAGAACTATTGCAAAACGGCATATCCCTGCAAACCTGTCCATAGTGCAGCCCCTGCAATTAGACATAAAACGCCGTGGTGAAGGCAAGACTCTGCGGAAATTACCGCGGCAATTTTTTCTACGGCAGAAGAAAAAATCCGACTTATATGACGGTGTAAACAATTGCACCCCTTGAAAAAATTCTCAGCCCCCTAGACATGCCTACCTTTTTCACAATGCTAATGTATCTATGCCTTTGCCTACCTGATTGCCTTATAATTCCTCCTCCCTCCCCCCTGAACTTTAAAAATTGATTTTTACTCCCTTTAATTTTCGCCCCCCTTGGGTCGAAAATTAAAGGGAGACGAAATTTGAATAGAATAAGGTATATTATTTACAATAGGCCCCTTTCGATTACATTACGTGACGATGTTTTGGAATAAAATAAGATTTCAAGCCTACTGGTTTTCTGGCTTAATTCTTGCTTTGTGTTTCATCGGCCATACTGTCTCTTTTATGCAACGGAAACGCTCATAAGCTGGGTTGAAAAGTTTCTATCCTTTATAATCCGTAGTTGTTAACCAACAGAAATGCGATCTTAGTTGTTTTTATCTCTTCGATATGTTTGACACCTCTTTCTCTGTGTGAGGTTACAATTTGCTCTTCAAGGAATATACTTACACTTCATCGAGACAGTAACGCATTTGACTGTGCATCAGTGGCAGCCCTTGTACATCTGATGTCTCAATCTAGTATACATATGGGAACCTAGAGTGAAACACCTTGGAGTGCATAGATTACAGATTTCTCTTATGTCTACCTGTAGCTAGATAGGATGATAGAAATAATACATAGCAACAATAAAATACTATTTTACCTAAAATGAGCATTTAAGGATATAAATATGATTCGAATCACTCTTTCCATCATGGGAATTGTGTTAACAGAGTATATCTGTAGTAGGGCAGGCAAACAATGCATGGTTTGTATGACACGTGCATCAACGTATTATCTTTTGCATGCTTCAAAGAAACCTAAAGGTCATAGGGAGGTTAACGAGCTTATTATTTGAAATATGGAAACAAAAACAATGCGTAGAAACTTGATTGTTATATTACCAGAACATCCAGAAGCATGCTAGGGCTTTGGAGAAAGGAGGAGTGAACAGCCTGTGTTTCAGGCAAATCAGGTGGACAAGCAAATGAGCATAGGTATTGTTTAATGGATGCCTTCTGCATTGTCACCATTGAACAGGAGTTGTAAAACAGTTTATTCAAAGAGTGATGTGCGCACAACTTTTAAAGTAGGTTTCATGTCAGTTCCAAAAGGCCATGTATAAGCTCTCGCTCCTTTCCTTACATCAGAAGTTGTAGGTACATGTTTGTATGTATCTATTCTTTGCTAAAGTGAATGACCAACTTAAAGCAGAAGTATCCAAAGACATGAACAGTTTCACAGGATCGGTAAGTAATTTTCGTTTGCAACATGAGCAATTTAAGGCATGCAATAGATGGCTTGCATTCACTGCACTATATATTTTATAATCTACTGCAAGTCGACCAATGCACATGATAGAGTCAGTTACGACATTATCATTAACGTTTCTTCAAATAACTGTAGAAAAGTATGAATTAATAATAAGCATTTCCTTTAATTATGAGAATCAAGAATTAGTCCAATAATTAAGGTTAGACGTTATCAAGTCAATCTTGTCATGCTTTCTCCTCCACTCAGTGGGTAAGGGAAAATTCATTAATTATAATTATTTATTGTATTTCGGCTTTGAGCCTTCTTCAGTGCAAAGGCATACGAGCACTCAGCAGACAATTTACAATTATTATATTTTTCTCATAAGTGGAGCATTACCACAATAGCTTGCCTTTTCCGTCGAGGGAGTGGAGGGGATTCGAACCCACGACCCATTGATCTGAAAACCCAAACCTTAACCATTGGACCATCACCTCCAATAAATAAAATATCAATCAAAAGTGTATTATTTGACTCGTAAACAGCATTCATTGTCACTAGTTGCACGCTATGTGAAGATAGATTTACAATGAGATTGACAGCAAAGAAAATGAGTTGATTTCACTACTAGTAGTTTCACTCCTATTGACATCTACATGTAAAAACGAAGTTTGAGTTACAACCATAGATTAACCTATCTTATAGATGTTAATACAGTTATGATTCTCATGACAGCACATATAAAATAATTCCCATATTTTCAGCCGAGAATATATGAACCTCTGGGAATGATGGAGGATCGAAGCCAAAAGAAAATAAATTATCATAATTTATTCATTAATAGATTAATTAACGTCCCCATATCCATTGAGTGGACGAGAAACCTGGAAAGAGTGACTCCGAAGACTTCCGAAGACCCTCATGAAGACCTTTGAAATTCCTCTGCTCCCTACTATTGATAGCTATTGTGGTAATGCATCACTTTATATATATATATATATATATATATATATATAATGAGCGATGTTATGTGACATTGACACTATTGATAAGGCCTGGTTTGCTTTCCTTATATATATATATATAAGGAAAGCAAACCAGGCCTTATATATATCTCTGTACTTAGTCCCAGTATTTATATATCTCCGGCACTGATGAGGGCTCAAAGCCGAAACACAATTGATAATTATAATTAATGAATTTCCCCTTACCCACTGAGGTGAGGCGAAAACATGGAAACCGGTCAATGGCATTTCACTAATGATTCCGTTGTTAAATATTATCTACAAATTTTGTGGTACCAGAAATCTTTTAGATGACTATACCTTTACGACCAGTTAAAACAACAGCAGCAACAACAACAACTGTAAAGATCGTACCGGAACAGAAAACGTGGGACCATGACACTACTGTCAGAACAAGACCAGCAAGAACGTACGTAAGCCAACCAGATATGGTAACGAAGTACCATCGAAGTATTTTAGTGACTATTCTCAATGTCCATTGTTTTGATTTTTAGTTCGTTGTAAAGAGGGGAGTGGTGTAGTAGAGATATGATGCATTGTGGGTATCCATCGTTGATTGTAGAGCACACGGTCAGATTGTGAGAATGAATGATTGAAGACGGACGTATAAGGATTGTGTGATGCACTCTATTAGTATTTCATTGAGTTATTTCATATTAAGACAAACAACATTACATTGTTTACCTAAAAATTAAAATAGCTACCAAGAACTTTGATTTAACTGAACAGGTGGTATAACCTTTTCGTTTAAGAAAAGTTTAGGTAGAACCTGTTTTGACGCAGTATTTGCCTTGGCCATACCAAACGACTGAGACCTGTCTAGTGGCAAAGTCATACGACTCAAAGTACACCAGGATGAAAAAGCATTTAATAAAATCTGATTTTCATGTTCTTAACTTGATAATACAATAACGATAATAATTTTTTTTAAAAAACTTTGGATGTATTTTTTCTTCTGGTTGGTATACAATTTAGATAATCCTTTTACAGGCATATCAAAATTATCTTAATACACGCAATATTCATCATAAAAAGATTAAATTAACTACTGAAGCAAAACAACAAAATTACAAACTCAACGAGGGACAAAATAACAACAAGCCAAAAAAAACCCGACCTAAAATGTATAGTATATCTGCAACAGGCTAACTAGGATCTTATTACCGGGTTAACAGATCTGGAGTGTCCCATCCTTTATCCTTGCAACAAAACAAGTAGTAGGTGGCACGAATGCAACAGCAAGAAAAGGGGGTCTATAATTAGAGGGGATTGATAATTAGAGGAAATACAGTATCTAACAGCGTATACTTATTTTTTTATAAAAAACTAGGTTATAAGACACCAGGGCTCGATCTCCCCAAAATTTAAGAAACTCGAGGGCTGGATGGGGCTGCTCTAAGAAACCTAAAAAATCTCTGAAAGCAATTTAGACAGTTTGATAACGGGTTATTTCATGAATAGGATAACTTGGAACAGAGGGTACCCTAAATGAAGTGTGAATTTACTAACAGCAGAGTGACTAATTGGCACTCTTTTGTTTAAAATATTTGGGCTTGTCTTTGCACATGCACACTTACCAGAGAATAAGAAACCGTTAAGACATTTTTAGGGCTCAAAAGGGCAATATTTTAAGAAACTTCGAGGGCTGGACGCTGAGGTAGTTTCTTATAAAAAAATAAGTGTATATTTCGTATCTGTGAAGGAACACTGTTAGCAGTAGCTGAAATAAAAAGCAATAGATTTCTTCTAACAAGGTTATCTCTTTTATACGACCTAAAACAAAATATTACATGCATCCTATATCATTTTAGCTACAACTGGTCATTATTGTAATCCTAAGATAATTTTAGAACGCGTTTGATAACTACATGTAATAATAATACTTTAGATTAGAAAAGTTGTAGTTTTTAGTAAACTTTAAGCCTCAACATTTTCTATGCAAATTGCATAGGGCCCAAGCAAATTTGTGAATACGTTAATGTTTGTTGCCAATGAAAGCAGATGGTAGAAGTATAAAAATCCTTTTCCTTTAGAGATATTCAAAGATCTTTTTGAATCACTGCTGGTCAATGCTAAGTAACGCATTAACTTATTCGGTACAAGGAGATAAATATTGGTTTCCAAAAGTAACTCTTAAAGCATGCTAAATGCCTCTTTCTAATTTGTAGATTTTCAATTATTTTGAAGCAAGTATACTCAAGTTTCCAAGCAAGTTAAAAGCACCTTTCTAATTTGTAGATTTTCAGTTATTTTGAAGCAAGCATACTCACGTTTCGTCACTGTTCTAGTTTGGGTTCAATAGCAAAACTCCTTTTGATCCATTTGGATAATCTATTGACTTCTAATCATGTTAAATTGCTTACATTAAGTTAGGCTGTGTTGTATTACAATCTAATGACAGTAGAGGCTTATTCTGCCTATATTTGCTTACTGTAGAACATTCTAGAAGTTTACAGAATATTATGGAATATTAAAGGTTACAGAATGTTACGAAATATTCTAGAATATGCAAGAATGTACTAGGTTGATCTATTATGAAATATGATCACTGTACTGGAAGATTCTAGAATATTGTAGAATATTCTAGAATGTTCAGGAAATACAAAGACGAATCTAGAACAATCTGATAATAAGAGAGTCACCGTTACTGTACAGTAGCAGAAGATATTAAATACGGCACAGAAATATTAAGGTCATGCCTGTTTCACAACACCATTTACCTGTATTATAAATCAATGAGATGAAGTTTCGTTTAAAACTGATGTAAAGCTGAGAACCCCAACAAGAATATTTAGTCACATTTACATCAATGTGATCTTTAACAAGTTAATCTGATCTGGGTATTGGGTGAGTGAAAATTTGGTAATATATACAAGTGCTGAAAGGTATATTTAAGATCTATATAAACACATTCATCAAGAGCCTATTTTCAGGAGAGCTAATTCAGGAGCCCATTTGAGTTAACAGTAAAAATATGTAGCATTTACAATTTTTCATCTTTCGTCACAAAATCTATAGAAACTTGAAACTCACTTGGCGATACAAGTATGCTACAAAAAGAGATGCAAGAACATATCGCTTAATGAATTATGACGTAACGATCCTACGCTTAAAGATTTTATGAGGGACATTGCAATTTTTCTGTATTGTTGGGGTCGACGTCCATAGTTATATGTATTTATAACGTGTCTATACTTTCTCATGGAAATAATGTTATTAGTCATCACAGTTTTAGCCTCGTTTTCATGTAACATGTCCGCCTTTACCTCGTTTTTGTATATAATCACATCCTATACGTCATTATGTCTAATTATCACTTTCTGTCTGATATATAAATCATCCCGTACATGTTTTAAAATGTCTCTGGCATCTAAAAATTGGGGGTTTCAAATCGGATTTTATCATGTATCTTGTAGGAATCTAAAGAAGAAATCTATTAAGTGGGCAGGTGGAGGAATTATAAAATAAATCCGTGAGCTTTAATGGTCAACCTTTTTGTAGTTGCATATTGATATCTTTTCTTAAGTCTACTATAAATGCTTTCGTTAAGTTACAAGATAAGTTTGGCCTCATCACACATGAAAGTGTTATGATAAACAGTCCTCGTTCAAACATGATGATCCTAGTAACCCTGTCCCTAACAAATTCAACTGGTATAATATTATACTTTACATACGTAACTAACAATATCAAGTATCAAGTCAAGTATCTTGCAGCTTGTGCATATGGCTTGGTGTATTAACATGCACTTATGGCAAGACAAGCATTCAAAAACTTAAACACTAGTTCTTACATAAAATAGATGCAAGGAACTACTACTTGTACTATCAAAGAAGACTACCACTTGAAAAGACAGAGAGTCTATTGGATTAGGAGGTATACTAGTCACAGATGCAACAGATATATATGTTCTACGATTACCATCACAATGACTGAGACAAACACAAGGTTTCATTATGTACTAGTGGAAACAACAATACTTACAATGACATTTTCTTCTCATTATCACACTGCTTATAAAACAACTAGGTCATTAACAAGATTCTTTTAGCTATTGAAAGTATTTGGTTGGGAGCAATCAAAAAGTTTTAGGTGTTGTGTATATAACATTGATTAAACATTCTAAACAACCCACGTTGTGAACAAAGAAGGTAATCATGATTCAACATGTCAAAGCTAAAACTGATTTCAACTTCCACTCAACATGGGTAGGTTAGAATTTGTTAATTCCTTATTATGGATAAAAAAAGTTAAATGTCTAAGAAATAAGACAGAAATACAGTTACGATAGTCCTCTCTTGTGACTGGAACGAATGCCACCCTGCGATTCAGAATAGTAGGGCATGTCGCTCCCACGACGGCGTACATCTGGGCGTACACGTCGCACCGTTCGGGTGCGGTCGTGAACTACCGAAAGAAGGGCACGGCCGTCTCGACGTCGCGGCGCGTGCCCGTCGTGCCGTCGAACGGGCACAAGGCGGTCCTCACCGGGCTCGAGCCCGACACGAGCTACGTGTACCGCGTGAGCTACCGCGGCGAGTCGAAGGACGAGTTCTGGCGCGGGTCGTTCCGCACGCCTCCGGCCATCGGCACGCCCCACGCCTTCCGCTTTGTCACGAGCTCGTGCATGAAGTCGAAGGTGAAGTACCAGGATGCCTGGCTCGCCGCGCTGCGCGAGGCGCCCGACTTCCACCTGCTGCTCGGCGACAACGCCTACGTCGACAGCACGCTCCCGGCCGAGCACTGGAAGTACAACCTGCGCATGCGCGGCGTCGCGCAGTTCCAGTACTTCGCGCGCAACACGCCCACGTACGCCATCTGGGACGACCATGACTTCGCCGGCGACGACTCGGCGGGGCAGGTCGTCCCGCAGCGCGCCCGCATCCTCGAGACCTGGAAGGAACTCTGGCCGAACCCGTCCTACGGCACGCGCGAGATCCCCGGAGCGTTCTTCCACCTGCAGCGGGGCGACGTGGACTTCTTCGTGCTCGACGGGCGCTACTACCGCAGCCCGCGCACCGCGCGCAACGACGCCCGCAAGCGCATGCTCGGCGATCGGCAGTTCGCCTGGTTCGCCCAGCGCCTCAAGGCGTCGAAGGCTCCGTTCAAGTTCATCGCCACCGGCTCCACGATCGATGCGAAGGACACGGACATCTGGAAGGAGTACACCTTCGAGCTGCAGCGCATGTACCGCTTGATCCGCGAGTCGAAGATCGGCGGCGTGATCTGGCTCACGGGGGACCTGCACGACTGCCGCATCACGGTGCACCCGAAGGCCGAGACCGGGTTCTACGACATGGTCGAGGTCGTCTCGTCGGGCATCGCCAACGGCGCGTACTTCCGCTTCGCCGCCGTCGACGTGGACACGACGTTTCTTCCGAAAATTCTCAATTCGGATATCTGGTTCTGTCAGGGTTACTCAGAGCCTGGCTCGGGGTCTGACCTGGCTTCCTTAAGCACTAAGGCTGAGGACAAGGGTGACCACTACGTGGTTAACGGAGTAAAAACCTGGACAACTCTGGCACAGTACGCAGATTGGATGTTCTGTCTGGTACGCACCAGCCAGGAAGAGATTCGCCAGCTTGGCATCAGCTTTATCCTTATCGACATGAATACGCCAGGCATTACGGTAAAGCCTATTATTACGCTGGATGAGCCGGGCGAAGGCTTCCAGGAAATTAACATGGTGTACTTTGAGGATGTGAAAGTTCCCAAAGAAAATCTGTTAGGCGAACAAGGCAAGGGTTGGACCTGTGCCAAGTATCTGTTGGAGTTTGAGCGCGGTAATGCGTACTCACCCTCACTGAAGGCGGCGCTGTCACATCTTGAGAAGTTTGCACAGGCTGAGAGTGACGGCAATGGAGAAAGCTACTGGTCTAACGCAGATTTTCAGCGGCGGTTTCAGGACGTTCAGGTGCAGGTGCTGGCGATGGAATATACCGAACTGCGCATTCTTGGCGCTCTGGCTGCAGGCCAGAACGTAGGCCCGGAAAGCTCCATGCTGAAAACCAGAGGTACGGAACTGCAACAGGCGGTTACCGAACTGGCCATGGAAATCAGCGGCAATTATGTTTCGCCGCTGGACCAGACCACCCCATATCCGGGTGACAATTTCCAGGCGATAGGCCCGTGGGATGCCAACGGTACCGCGCAGGAGTATTTTAATATACGCAAGGTCAGCATCTACGCAGGGTCTAACGAGATCCAGCGTAATATCATGGCGAAGCTGGTGCTCAGCCTTTAGTCGGCCTTTTGTCAGGCGGAAGAGTCAGGCCCAGGAGTTATTCAGACCAGGCGTTTGCACCAGTGTTTAACCTGTTGCTTAAAGTAATACCAGCGCAGACGCAGGTGAGCAGAACCACTAAGCTTCGCCAGTAGATCAGTAATGTCTACAGCGTTCGAGGGGAGAGCTGTTATAATGAGTGATCATTTCTGTGGGCATACCTGTGCTGCCATCAGCAGAGTTCCGTGTTGTTCCTGAACGTAAGAGTCAGCTTGTCGTAGAGCTGTCTCTACTCAACATTACATCCGCCAAATCCATGATGGCCTTCAGATAATGAACTATCACTTGGTATATCACTATTTTTACCGACTTCTATTCATACACATAAATATACGGATAAAATACCTTCTACTCCCTAGACAAATAGAATGCAAAGACTGCTCGTATGGATATATTCCTGTTGATGCCTTTGAATAAAACTCTGATTTTTCTACTTCTAGAGGCTCGCGAATTCTATTGATTACATTTTCCTCCTTTTACAGAATGAGAACCTTTCATTGAATAGGATATAAATGTTAAATAAAACAGAAATATATCTTTGAGGGTACTGTAGTTGCTTAAGACACGTCTTGAGGTAGATGATAAGGCAGAATGCTGTAAACTGGTATTAATTTCAATAAGAAAATATTAAAGAGGACTGTCTTAATTTGGAAGGGCGCCTTATAACTGGCATCGCAATCTGATGAGTAGCGCAAAGTAGTGCGATTGGTGATAAGAACTTATGGATGATTTTGCTGTCACTCTGGAAGAAGGTGATGCATAACAAAGATGCCTTCATCAACGTTCGTTTAATTATATACTCTGGAATAAACGGGGGGTCACCATTACAGTCTAAAGGTAATAAACGGGGCGTCCAAATAAACGGGGAATCTCAACTCCTGTCTCAATTTCGTGAAGTTTTAAATAAGGATGACACACATGAGGACAAAACTCGAACTAATTGAACAATTAGCAACTGTTTCAGGGTCAAATGTTGCACGGACAGTTATTCAAGTGTTTTTCAGACATTATTTACATTTTGAGTACAGGGAATACTCCTTGAAATTAATAAACGGAGGGGTCCTAATAAGGAGCGGGGGGGTTATAAATTTCAAAAAATTAATAAGCGGGGGGGGGGGGGGTACGATTATTTGGCACTCGAGAGTAGAAAATGGCGGTATCATTCACTGTGGGAGCCGCTGGCGTACACCATAGCACAGGCAGTTTTAACGGATAATAAGTACTGTCTCTGTTTACTGCCACGTTGCCTTTATTTTCGCTTTACATGGTAAGCAAGTTAGGACTCTTAGTTGACTTGTTTAATAGCGAGGGTGAAAAAGTACTGATTTTATTTGGACCCAGGGGGTACTAAAAATATTGATAGCTCGAAGGGGGTCATATTCTTTCCAAAGCTGAGAATACGTGGTATAGCATACCATTCCAAATTCTATATGTCCCATCTATGTTTACATAACACCAATACCAATATATAGAGATTATCTATCAACTGTAAAGTTTTATGGCCAATGTTTGCATGTCTACTAGTTTATTTTCCTGTTTTTACGGTTACTAATGTTGTCTGGCACGCGCTCAGCCTCGAATCTAAGAATTTGGCTTACCATTTAGACTAATTGTAAACCTTCTCTTCAACCGTACTGCACCCTGTCGTACGCTAATTTTTTGTTCACGCTTCACTCATGCATCACTCGCTCTCAGAAGGTGGCTAAGGTCATCTCCTTTATTGTAGACCACCGCACTGCCAAAACGCTCCTAGACCAATCACAAGAGGATCCGCTTGGGCACGTGTCTGCCTCTGGACGCTCGCACGATTCATTAACACACAAAGTTTGCCCCATAGGTTAACGCATTTTGTCATATGACTGGATTATTGAATTTTATGTCTGATGAATCACATTTTCAGCATTAAAATGTAACGTACAACAAAGTAAGCATACGGGAAAATCGTAATCTATTTACCTCTGAAACTTACTGTAACTACCTGCATTAGTGTGTTAGTTCAGGTGCAGTTCATACCTTTGACTCCTGTCGAATCATTTCCATATCTTGAGACTGAAAGCAAATACTTGAGTAGCTAATTCTGAATAACCTCATAAGAAACCAGCCACAAATCCTGTTTAAAAAGGAAGGATAAAGAGTCAGAAATTATTCGACGTCTACGTTTCAATTCATAGCGACCATAACAAAAGCTGTTAAGGTTAACCTTTCCGATAAAAGGAGCCAGAAAGATGTCCTGCAAATAATTGGCAAAAGATAACATTATAAGTCTATATTATGTTTAAATATCAAAATTTACAAACATTTTAAATCAGTTGTGTTATGAACACCACAAAGTATTGGAAGAGGTTGCAGAGTAAACGAAGCGAAGCTGCTTTATTAACATACACATTTTTTTATAAGCAACTCCATTTTTGGGGTCAGGCCGCGAGTTGTTTAGCAATTTTTCAAGATCAGGTCTGGAGTTGCTTAAATAGTGTCACTACAGGTTATCGCCGAATTTCTTTGTACTGTCGGTGTGTGACAACACCACCAGATGCCCATGACGATGTCGACGATGTCGTCGATAATTTATGATGGTTTTGAAGGAGACGAAGATGGGAGAGATGCTGAGCTTGTTGTAAATTATGAAATATCAAATGTTGGTTGGATCTTTATCTCTTTGCTTGACACATTATCCACAGTGTAATATTTGTAATATATCAACAGTTTGTAATCAACTCTTAATGAAAAAGGTTTCTTGATTTGTTTTTCAGGCTTTTTAAAAGTGTCCCTCCTGAATTGGAGGCCTCGAGTTGCTTAGCTTGTTGCTTAGATTTTGGAGCAAATCGAGGCCTCACGCCTAAGCAACTGAGTTGCTTATAAAAAAATGTATATACAATACTGTATTTGATTTGTGTTGTTAACGCATATATCATAAATGTTTTGCATTTTAACTATGAGAACACAAAATTTTTTTGTTGCTATTTTTGAAACGCTTTATATATAGACAATTTTCTTGCATATCAGAGGAATGATTTAGACTCATGAAAGTATTATTGTGAGCTTTATTGACACATATATTCCATTCTATGTTACAAACATTTGTGAGAGCATAGAACTTCAACCTACGTCAAAGATTCCTGGCGAGAGACAATGATTATGCTGATCTGTGTAACGGCATACATATATACGTTGAATTCTATTACCAATCCCACTTTATGCCTTGGGCTAAAAGAAGATGTATTATAAGTATCTTAATCCAAAATCGTACTTATTAAAACATATATATGAATGTGTATTGCCAAGATCCAGTTACTTGAATACACTGATTATCATCAGATCCATTGCTAACCTGTATATATTACGCTTCGTTATTCTTTTGTGTCACTGTTTCCAGGAATAAATTAGTGATCCTATCATTGACTGCAAACAAAGTGTGTTCCATTGATTCAAGTCTGTGTTGAGCACTTCTGCCACAAGCCATCCCTCACACAGACACATCAGCAACTTACTAAAAAATGTGATCTTCTACAGGATTTTGTACAAGCTTACAGATTAGCATTGACTAACTCTACTTGAATCAAATCCTGGTAAATTTATTGGCAATGCAAGTCTATTGCAACTCAGTCACTGTGATATTCAAGAAGACCATTTCTTTAAGCTTGCAACAGACTTTCCCTTTAAACAAGAACCCTCTTTGAATAGTCTTGTAAAAGATAAACCTGGCCATAGTGTCTATGCCAATTTTGACAGTTTCTGATTTTAAAAGAAGCTTACAATATGAAACAAGTTGAGTAAAGGATCACTCATAACTATTTCTGATACTATACACGAGCTACTGTTAGCAGCTAAAACTTTCCACTTTTGGTGGTAACTCTAAAATTGTACCTGTAAAAAATAACTCAAATATACATATTTTGTATGTGTCTAGTTGAAATTAAAGAAGTCAGAAAGGCAAAACAGCATAAGAAATAAGAAATGAAGAAGGAGAAAAACTCTAACAGCCTAAGAGTGAAGTTGGATAGGAAGTGTGTTGGAGCGACATACGGTATTGTCCCATTTATCATCTCCTCTTCACTGACTTTGGACAACAGTCATCTCTGGTTTCCCTTACCAACTATTTAGGTAAAGTTCAAGAACACTGGAATCATAATAAGACAGTCAAGCCAATCAGCTAAACGAACTCTTACCATCATCATTGAATCCAGCAGAACTGACTTATCAAATGTAAGTGACGGAGCAATAAAACAGAAGACGGAGGCCTGAAAGTATTGGGCAAACCTGAGCGAGGCTAAGCTGAACGAAGCGGACCTGAGCGAGGCTCAAATAGCAAGCTCAACCCTCGTCAATCTGGATCTTAGTATGACCAAAGGTTTGGGCAGTTGCGTTCACCGCAGTCAGAGCTACATCGATTACTGGACCCTGCGACAATCGGGTAAACTGCCACTCAAGTTCCTCCGCGGTTGCGGTCTGTCCGACAAGTTCATCGAATACCTCCCCTCGATTTTCGACGACAGCCCGATCCAGTTCTACTCCTGCTTCATAAGCTACGTGAGCAAGGACGGGGAGTTCGCGCATCGCCTACACGCCGACCTGCAAGACACCGGCGTCCGCTGCTGGTTCGCCCCAGAGGATCTAAAGATCGGTGACGAGCTCCGGTCGACTTTCGATCAGGCGATCCGAGTCCGGGACAGGCTCCTTGTGGTCCTCTCCAACCGGTCCCTGCCCCGCCCATGGGTCAAGCGAGAAGTAGAGCAGGCCTTCGACGAGGAAGAGCGCCGCGGCGAGCCGATGCTGTTTCCGATACGGCTCGATGACTCGGTCCTAGAGGCCAAGGACGGCTGGGCGACCGACCTCAAACGCCGCCACATCGGCGACTTCACCAACTGGAAGGACCACGACGCCTACAAGAAGGCTTTCGATCGGCTGTTGAGGGATCTGAAGGTGGAGGGAGAGGCTGGGGACAAGGAGTAGGAAGTATGCGACTTTCGCTTCTCCACGAATCAACCATGAACCAGGTGCAACAGATTGAAACCGCTCCTCATCGCCTTGCTTCTACTCTCCGCCCCCGCCCCCGCCCTCGCCTTCGAGGGTCCGGTCCAGGTCAACGACGGGGACACCCTGCACTATTCCATGCGGCTCTGGGGAATCGACGCTCTCGACAAAAAGCAGATGTGCCGGACAGGGGAGAATACCTGCTACCCCTGCGGTCGGTCTGCCGCGGATATCCTAAGGCGCATGACCGAGGGCCGGAAGATCCGCTGTGAGCCGACAGGACCCCGGACTTCGGGCCGCACGGTCGCGGCCCATTGTCCGTCTATGACGAATGATGCTCCATGTTCTTAACCTGGTTTCAGAATCTTCCAAGCCAGGATTCGAACCTGGAGCCTCATTCGTCATAGACAGACCGTGGGCCAGACCATGACAAGGCGCTCTACAATTTGAGCAACTTTGGCTAGAGTAGTTCACTTATTTTATTGATTTAAAATAGCAGTACAACACCATTGGTTTAATTCGAGCTACCACTGTTTACTCATCTCATTTTTAATCTAAACTCTTACATATAAGGATTAGCAAGGCTATACCTACAATTTATTGAACAAGGGAGGGTTATCAAATGAAAATTAAAACTGTATACAAATGTTATTAAATACATTTTGATACGTTATAACGATTCAGATTTAAATTTTGGTTGAATTTCAAAACAGCCAGGAAGCGCCAAGGTGGCAAGGGGGCATCAATTTAGAGCTGGCTTGACTCTGACTGAGCATTCAACTTACTCAATCCTCTTTTAAACAATATAACTTGTCACGCCAGGATATGAGCCAGTACTCACTCCTCTGACCATGGATTCCTAACCCACTGTGTCATCTCCTTTGATATGACTGAATAACTACTAAAAAATTGATTTTTCCTAGAATTTCAAAGACTTCCCATCCTATACCGTTTTTCAGATCTAAATTTGAAAACGAAGAGCACTTATTTTAATTTATTTTATCATATACCAATTCAAAAACTAAAAGATATAAGCCGAAGTAGCTCAAGTGGTAGAGCGCCTTGTCATGGTCAGGTCCACAGTCTATCTATGACGAATGATGCTTCAGATTCGAATCCTGGTATCGGTATAAAAATAAAATGCACTTGAAACTTTTTAGATGTCTTGGAAATAATCTTGCCTCTTTGTTGAATGACCGCAAACGCGTCAAACATTTAGCACAGTTATGTTTGTTTCTCTTATCCTCTACAATAAATTTATCCATATAAAATAAAATTTTGGATAAAATTTATCCCTAGAAAATATCCCCTCCCCTGAAAAATTTCGGTCCACTTTCCTCTAGATCGGGGCAGACAAAGGAAGTTTCTTTTATCCGAATACGGGACAGTTCCCGAAAAGAATCTTGTGTTTTTTAAGTCTAATGGTTTTCGTACCAGTGAGACAGCAGGTATCAGACTAGAATCAAGAAGTTTACGTAAATAATTAAAAAGAATTGCATATGCATGCTCAGTTGAGTGCCTTGTCCTAAAAACAAACTGAGAATCAAGAAAAAAAAAATTATATTAGAAAAATCTATATTAGAAAAAGTCAAGACAGCATAGCTTTTTCAACTGTGTTAAGTAATACATGTTAAGTACATGTATTAAGTATTAATACATGTTAAGTTTCCACTTAACCAATCAAAGAATCCAATTTTACTTTCACGGTTTTTGGTACTTTAAGATTTTTTATTTATTTTTGTTAATTTTTGTTAACGTTAATTTTGTTTCCTACTTCCACCATCTCATTAAATTTTTACCCATTTCCAATACGTTGGTTTCATTTTAATTACAAATGGAAAGGCAGTGTTGTCTAGAAAATTGTTTGCCATACACTAGAACAAACAACTTCCGAGAAGCTAGCAGTCCAGAAAATTTTCGGCGATTTGTCTTCAAATGAGCTGATCCTCATAAATTAAACAAAAGGACAGTGTAATCTCCATCTTACCTAGAACACCTGTCCCCGAATCTGCACGCTCCAACTTTACTGAAAAAGGGACAATTGATCAGCCCCTCGGGTATTGGCTGAGGAATATTCCAACCATATGGTACAGAGTCCTTAAAAGAAATAAAAACAATTTAAAAATAACGTATACAAGGTACGTTTTTCTACTATTGTAACAAGATTTGAGAAAAAAACAAAACTAATAATTTTGACAAAAATTGTCAATAACAATTGTTAAACATTCTAAGAACTTAGAAGGTAGCTAAATAAAATTTCGATGTATTTTGAAGCTCAGAATTTAAAAAATTCGATTAATGAAAATCGACTTGCAAGAGCCTTCATTTGAAGAATATCTGTGGCCGACTATTGTGTTTTACCGTTTCATATTCCAAAAAACCAGGCTCACACTCAACATTTGACGCCCACATCCTTATTGTTGACGGGCTTGGGAGGTGAAGGGCTTTCCTTACAAACATGTAAGCACGTGGGATATAAAAGTGAAGAGTGACTGCAAACTCTTTTGCAAACTGAGTGTTCCTGGACCACCTTTGACCATTTTTCATAATATTTTGAAACAGGATGATATTCATATCATTGACGTTTTTATGAAAGAAAGCAGCTTAAGAGGTTGACATATGGTTTTGCTCTTTAATTTTCTTGATTATTTTTTGCAGTCAATTGTCACTTCGTATTTTCTGCTCATGTAGCCTTTTGATGATATTTTTCTTGATTACAATGGTGAGATGATCAGTTTTCTTTACTGGAGACACATAGTAATAATGCTTGACATTGCTTGCTTCGTTATCATCGATGCTTTCTTTCACAATTGACTTCCATTGTTTTGAAGTTTTTCTCTCTTTTATATTACATTTGAGTTGCATAGGGAAGTCAAACATTAAGGGTATTGCCTCTCATTTCAAGTATTTCTTACTTGGAACAAGAGAGCTTGTAGATGCTAGATCCAACTTTGAATGGTTGTAGTCACTTTCATTAACGTGCTTCTCAAAAAGATTTGCACCTTGTGCTGGGGCCAAATCTTGCCTTTGCATAGCAATTACCCATCTCTTCAGCAGCTCTTTGATCTTATGTGGGAATCTGGGAAAAGGTAGAGACATTGCCGTAAGCTTAAACAATTTAATGCCATTCAACATCATATTAACAGAAAGGTATTAAATATTTTGAAGAGGGAACAAATGGCTAGTTAGCCAGGGTTTATAACATTACATTAATCGGACAGTTAGGATCACGTACTTATGACATCAAAAATTCTTTTGATGAAATTAGTAATCATAGATCCGGTGTGTTGCTGCTTACACCCATGCTTTTCAAACTGGCGACGAGAACGGCGACGAGAATGGCCACTCTGCGACATACTTCATCCGTTACAAAGGGCAACAAACCCGTTACTTCCGATGGATTAGCACTTCTAAAAGCACAAATTGCACTTTTTCTTCTGAAAGCCCCGGTCACTAGCTTAATAGCTAGAATAGAAACGTTTTTTTTAGAAAAAGGTTTTTTAGTGCCAGCAAAAACTGTTAGGGTCCAATTTTCTTATTTGTGTAAAAAGCAGTGTTAAAAAAGACGCTGCTAGCAGCGTAAAAAAAGAGGACACATCATTGCTACCCATGCAAAAAGCAACAAGAATTTTCCTGGTTATTCACATAAGGGGACTGTAAATCTCTTGTACTAGGCTTTTGATCACGGCGATTCCACTGGTATGTTCCTTGTTTCAATCTGACGCCTTTTTGGGGAGTCTTGGGCATGTTTTGAGATTCCAAGAAATTATTTTCAAAATTTCATTTTACTACTAAGACTAATCGTGATAATAATTACCATTCCTGAATAAGATACAAAGGACAATTTTTTCTCAATAGCCAGTTTTTTTTAAACGCCTATTTGAATTTTTTGTTACTATGGGCTGTGGTTCGGCCAATAGTAGGTTGTAGCTACTGCTGTAACCATTAACCAACTTTGTGTTAGAGAGTTCGTGCATACTTTTGTGTATCATCGTGGGAACACCGTGAACACGAAAAAAGTACATTTTCAGGGCTCAATCCTTCTGAAGAGATGGTTCACACTCAACATTAGAATAGGAGAAGAGGCATACATTATTGACCAGGGTTGGATTCTTTCTGTAATAAGATATTTAGTAACCCTTCTCTCCTGCTTTAAAAGCAACCCTCTGGTAAATAGGGTATAAGTCCTGCTGCACCAAGTTCCCTCACTTTTAACTGTGTTGTTTGTGTAAAATGATAACAAAAGTATGCCCAATTGCTAATTTTAATGTAAAGAGGGTTGAAGATGGGGTAGCCTTGCCTCATGTGTGGAATAATCTCTCTTCGTTTTAAGTTTTAATCTTGCTCCTAACTTTCATTTGAAAAAAAAAATGTTTTTTTTTATTTAATTTATGAGCGTTTTTAAACCATACGAGGAAATCTCCTTCCTCCCTCCCCCAGAAAATAAAGTAGAAAAGGATGCTTTTTTTCTGGTATGATGCAAGTGAATTGAGTGTACATTTATACTAATGTTTAATAGCTTAGTTTGCTGGCTGGCTTGCTGGCTGACTTGCTGGCTTCCTTCCTTCCTTCCTTGCTTCCTTCCTTCCTTGCTTCCTTGCTTGCTTCCTTCCTTCCTTCCTTCCTTCCTTCCTTCCTTCCTTCCTTGCTTCCTTCCTTCCTTGCTTCCTTCCTTGCTTCCTTCCTTGCTTCCTTCCTTCCTTGCTTCCTTCCTTGCTTCCTTCCTTGCTTCCTTGCTTGCTTCCTTCCTTCCTTCCTTCCTTCCTTCCTTCCTTGCTTCCTTCCTTGCTTCCTTGCTTGCTTCCTTCCTTCCTTGCTTCCTTCCTTGCTTCCTTCCTTGCTTCCTTGCTTCCTTGCTTCCTTGCTTCCTTCCTTCTTTACTTAGTCCACGGTTTAACATTTTCTTTTGCCAGCAACTGGGGTAGGACACCTTTTTGACCGGTATGCATGAAAAGCAATCTCTAGGTAGCAAGCACTTCCTAGTTAGAGCGAGATAGCACTCGCTTTTCCTAGAAGTCACACACGGAACCTATGCATGAAAAGTTTCTACGTCGTCTAGACACTACGTTCGATCGAATATTAGGAGTCTCCTCTATTTAAATTGTCACGTGCGTTCGAAATGAATGAAATACTTTGCAATTTGTAAGCGAAAGTCCTAAGAAATTAATTTTAAAGCACTTTGTTGAGAATTAGAAATGGATACAAAAATCGAATTGCTCTTTTTAAGAAAAATTGAAATTGTCAAGAACGTTTTGTTATGCAAGGAAAATACAAAGCCAAGTAGACAAGCCAGGTCAGGAGCATGGAGCAAAATGAAAAAGAATTTACTAATTGAAACGGGCAGTGAATTTACGCAGACTCAACTTCAAAAGAAATGGAGCAACATTCAGTCGCGAGTAAAAGAGAAGCTAAGAGACAGCAAGAAGACTGGAGGACGGCCGCCCATTAAACTGTCAGAGAATGATCTCCAAGGTGTTGCAAGTACCCTTATTTTTTTAGAAAATGTCTAATAGTGTCCCATGAATCTACTGTCTACGGTGCTTTCCATAGTATAAAATCATTCACTCCTCTACACTAACTGTCTATCCCAGCACGGCGCTAGCCAAGCACTTGTGATTTATGTATCTAAGAGTGGTTTTACTTTTAAAAACGTGTTTTGAATATTTGTTGTCTGCGAGATTTTTTGTCTGCAACGTTGAAATTAACAAATTTATTCAAAACGATTACATATCTTCTTTTTTTTTGAACTCCAGCAATCTGGAAATCATGATCAACTGTCAAGAAAAAAAAGCATTTTCTGGGCAAACGAATAGAACCACCAGCTAACAAAATGGCCAAGGATGCTTTGAAATCGTCTACGCCCAGCTGCATAGCATAACCAGTTTCTGTGAAATGCTTGTGGCTCTAGTAAGAAATTGGTTTTCACTACGAAAATAAATTTTCAAACAAAGGTATTTGCAATTTGCACCATTCAAGTGTCAAGGATCCTCTTTCCCTGGAAAGTTCTGCTGAGGTTTACGATTCCATATGCGGTTATTACCATTCCAGTTGATTAGGCCTTCCCCTGGTCAGCCCTGGTTCTTTTTCTTTACTAATTTCTTTGAGAAGGGATTTGGTTGTCATCATTTTTGTTGTGGTTATGTTGGCAGGTGACAAGAGTTTTATAAACAATACGATATTTTAAAATATTCTGTAGAAAAGAAATGATCATTACAGAGTCAATGTTAATCATATGCAAACAATTGAAGGTTGAACAAATGGCCATATTTTCGAACATGAACAGCAATATTAAACAAAGCCCAAAACACAAAATGTTTACTCAAAATTTGCATAAACATATAAGGATTGTTTGTGAAAATGTAAAGATGATCTAGAAGTTACATTGTGGTAAATATATTTGATTCTGAAAAAGTAGCTGTAGGCTTGTTTGACCGGCGCCAGTTTAAAATGAGGGCAACAAAATGTCATATTATAATAAACATGTTTACATCTTTGTAGTTTTCATTTTTCCAACAACCATGGGACCACTTCCATCACCTACGGGCTGTCCCGTTTTAAATACTGGAATTGCTTCTTTCATCGCTTCTGCTTGCTCCATTATAAAAGGGAGAATCATTTGGAGAGGTAAAATTAATGGGTAGTTATTTTGTTTTTTTGCAGTTAAGAACATGTGATTGATAATTTTGTGAATCATTTGCAATGAAGATGCAATTTCAAGTAATGTTTGGACTTTGGATAATTCAATATCATTAATTTCTGAAAAAAGGGATTTCATATGTTCACGAGTATAATCTTCTCTTGATCTTACTGTGTGTTGTACTTTTTCAACAATGCCATTAGGATCCATATCAACTGGCATGATAGTAAAGTAATCCAAAAATCTGTCAATTTTGTTTACATAGTCATCTTGAGGTTTACAATTCTTTTCAATGTACTTGATTAGTTCAGTTCTTGATTCAGAACGAAATCCATCTAGTTTCTTTATCCCTTTCTTGATTTCACCCGAGGTGATATAGAGTTGAATACGTTGACCATAGAATACGAAGATAATGATTGGGATAATCCAGATAAGCATCATGAGTGGATTAGTATCATCACTCATTCCAAACAATTGGTCAAAATCAAAATTGGTAAAATTCACTAACCTCAGCGATCTTCAAATCTAAATTAAATCATTCGTAAAGCCAAAATGGAAAATCCCCCAAGAAACCCCAAAATACGTAGCCTAAAGCCAAATTGATGGCGAGTGCTTTTATTATAGTTTAGAAGCTCGTTTTGCGGATTAACAAATTTCCCATAATGAGGTATTTTGACCTTGATCGAATCAAGATTTTACCTAGATACTTCATATCTATCTGAAAAATATTGAATTTCCATGCCAACAGGAATGTGCTCAAAATGCTTCTCTTCCAATGTTTCTATCGTACTAAATGAAGAAACCTTTGAAGCTGAATGCGACAAATGTAGAAGTCTCTAGATCAGTTTTGGGATGAAGTGGTTCTAAGGCGGAATCTCTATTACCCACCCGTAACCCACCCCTTACCCTTATTATATAAAAGAAGAATATAGGGTGTAGGGGTGCTTCGCACCCCTACCCCGATTTAATAAAAAAGGGGAAGAATAGGGGTGCTACGCACCCCCACATTCTAATATAGCCCCACCCACTATTTAGAGTATATGCTGGAACCCCTACCATACCCCCAAGTTTCTGAAACGCGCGGTAGGCGCGAGGTATAATCAATTATAGGTGTTCTATATGGTGTATACCAGGGTGAGAGGTGGGGCCTAGTGGATGGAGAGAGGTGGGGCCTAGGTGTGGGGATAGGTGGGGCCTAGGGCGTGGCGAGAGGTGGGACCTAGGGGGTGGGGAGAGGTGGGGCCTAGGAGGGGGGGGGGGGGGGGGCCTAGGGGTGGGGAAAGTGGGTCCCAGGGTGTTGGGAGAGCAGGATCCTAGGGGATAGGAAGAGGTGGTACCTGAGGGATGGGGAGGGTTTCAGAATGTGGGGAGGGGTGGGTCCTAGAGGGTACCAGGTTGACCAGGGAGTAGTTGGCTTTGAGATGAGCATGGTACAGGGGAGGTTTGGGTCCAGGGTAGGCAGGGTCCTGCAATGGGATGGAACCCAGGATTTATGGTTTCCAGGGAGGTAATGGCCATCTAGAAGGGGCTGGGTCCTTGGGAGGAGCAGACTCTTTGAAGTGGTAAGTCTTGGAAGTGGTGGGTCGACCTTAGAGATGGCCCTCTTTAGGAAAGTTAAAGAATATGTCCTAGGATGTTGCTTGATAGACTCTAGAAAGCTAAAAAGTTGCGGCCTTAGGATAGAGTGAAGCCTGGGGAGGTTGGCTGAATTCTATTGGAAAGACAAAATTTCAAGACTAGGAGTCAAATGGATCAGATAATAGAACTTTGAATTTGGACCCTGGAAATCGGGGGTTGCTGAAAATTGCAATCCTTGGAAAAAACGGAGTCCAGGGAATTGCAGGGCTCATTGAAAGTGCAGTCCTAGAAAAAGCTGCACAGAAGGAAAGGGAGAAAACGCAGTGCAAGGAAATTAACGACCTCGGGAAGCCTCGGCACAGAGTTGGCGCAGACACGGCGCTTTGCCGAATGCCAGGTTACCAAGGTTTTCGAAAAGGTCTGCTACCGCACGCCGAACGGGCCTGACGACCTGGCGGCAGTACAAACCATCGCCAACAACTTTCAAGCCAGCAACCACAACATGAAAGGTGTGTTTGCTGAAACGTCTGTTTATTGCATGGGAGAGTAGCCGATGAAATCAGCAATATTACATACCGATAACTGCCGGACCACATCCCCCTACCGGGAGTGGCTGCAGCTGCTTATGCTGGTGATACTAACGGCATTTGTACTTGGCGCGTGTGCGCGCAACGAAGACTCACCCGGCTCCAGCAACGAACTGACAGACCCGCCTGCGCAGGAAGATCCGGTCAATGATCCGCCGAATACGCCGCCGCAGATGACCGATGTGGCTGCCTTTGGGTTACATCTGCATCCGGTGTTGGTTGACCCTGCTAATATGTGCGTGAGCTGTCACGCGGAGGCTCAGGATCCGGCTTATGCCAACGCGGTAGTACAGACGTCTTATGACATTGTTATTGCGGAGTCGCTTGCCGATCTTAATACACCGGCCAGTTCACTGTTGTACGTTCGTGCTGCCACCGATCGCCATAACTGTGGCGACGATGCCAGTTGTGATGCTATTGCAGCCAGAATTCTGGCTGGCGTGCAAGGCTGGGGCAACGAGGTAACGGCACCGCCCCCGCAGGATCCCCCCGAAGACGAAATGCCGCCGCCGGTAGATCCTGACCCACCGGCTGATCCGCCCATAACGGATGTAATGGTATTTGAAAGTACTTTGTACCCGCTGTTGCGTGACCAGGCCAATTTCTGTGTTAACTGCCACGGCGTGACACAGGTGCCGGCATTTGCGGTTGAAGACGTGGTGGCGGCCTACAATGTGTTGATATCTCAGCAGAAAGTGGATCTTGACACACCGACTAACAGTCGTATTTATCTGCGCCCTGCCGACGACCGGCACAATTGTGGTGGTGAGGTAAATTGTGACCAGATAGCAGCTTGTTTTTTCTCTGCAATCATCTGATAACTTTTTTCTTCGCTTTACGATCTACATATTCGGAAAAGTTTTTAATTTAAATATAATCTTTTCGTTTAATTTTTAATTTAAAGCTAAAAATTAATGAAAAGAAGAAACGAACGAAGAAATAAATCTGCAAATTTAATACCAAGATCGAAAAAAGCAAATGGGTTTACACTGTGCAAAAACAAAGAGGATATTGCGAGTTGTTGCGGACAAAAGAAGGCGCATGGCAATAGAACATCTAGTACCATGTCCGTCCGGTCCAATAGTAGCATGTCCCGAAGGGCAAAGTCGGGGACAAATATTGGCATTAAACTTTCATACAAACGGTAGCTGATCTTGTTTTGGGTACCTATCAATTGTATCCTGCGGCTGGTCGTAAAATGTCTTTCTACGGCTTAGGAAATAAATACGAGGATAAGCAATTACGAATATTATAAAGAAGGGATGCCGAAGTGTCCTGATCCACATAATGAAGTTTTATATCGGCTACCATTTGAGTACAGCTTACTGAGCCTTTCCCGATATGATGAATCCAACGCATAGTCAGTCACTGGATTCAAAACTGTTGAAATGACACTTCTTGCCAGTGATTGCGTTGTCAATGAACATTTTGCCCCGGCCATTCCGTTAGGCATATAAACATTGAAATCATAACAATGGAATTAGGTGGCTGTGAAAGCCTACTTAACGTTACAACTTCACGGAACATACACTCCGGCCTCAGGCTTTCTTTAAGCAGCTTCACTGACAAAATTGACGGAGAACCAGCTTGCTGATTTTTCATTAAAGTCCCTGGTGTGGGTCGCCTACCGGAAACGACGCAGCATGATTAAAAAAAGAAACCATTTCTGGTCCAACATTTTTTCATGATATTTCTTGAGGATTTGGTTAATGAATGGTTCCCCAGGCCGTCAGTAGCCCTAGTACATTGACGCACTTGGTACTTTGAGTAGGCAGTTTGAGGGAAGGTCCAACTTTACAGTAAGGTGCACATTAGTCACATACCTGTAATAGTGTAACTACGCTCGATGGCACTATAGAAATGCTCACATTAAAGCATGCAGAACGCATAGCCAATATTTTCAAATAGTGTAACTACACTCAATGGCACTATTGAAATGCTCACATTTAAGGATGAAGAACGCATTACCAATATGTTCAAATCATGTAAGTACTCGAAATGGCATTCTTGAAGTGCTCACATTCCTGCCTGCAGAGCGCATTCCCATTATGTTCGAATAGTGTTACTACGCTCAATTGCACTATTGAAATCCGCACATACCAACGTGCAGAACGCATCCCCAATATGTTCAAATAGTGTAACTACGCTCAATGGCACTATAGAAATGCTCACATTACAGCGTGCAAAACGCATTCCCAATCTGTTCTAATCGTGTAACTACGCTCAATGGCACTATTGAAATGCTCACATTTAAGCATTCAGAACGCATTCCCAATATTTTCAAATAGTGTAACTACGCTCAATGGCACTATTGAAATGCTCACATTGGAGCATGCAGAGCGCATTCCCCTTATTTTCGAATTGTGTTACTACGTTCAATTGCACTATTGACATCCGCACATTCCAACATGCAGAACGCATCAACAATATGTTCGAATAGTGTTACTACGCTCAATTGCACTATTGAAATCCGCACATTCCAACATGCAGAACGCATCCCCAATATGTTCAAATAGTGTAACTACGCTCAATGGCACTATAGAAATGCTCACATTAAAGCATGCAGAACGCATTCCCAATATTTTCTAATAGCGTAACTACGCTCAATGGCACTATTGAAATGCTCACATTTAAGCATGCAGAACGCATTCTCAATAATTTTCAAATAGTGTAACTACGCTCAATGGCACTATTGAAATGCTCACATTTAAGCATGCAGAACGCATTCCCAATATTTTCAAATAGTGTAACTACGCTCAATGGCACTATTGAAATGCTCACATTTAAGCATGCAGAGCGCATTCCCATTATGTTCGAATTGTGTTACTACGTTCAATTGCACTATTGACATCCGCACATGAGACATTTAAATCAAGAATATATAGAAAAATTTCGACAAATGCCTTGATAGATACCAGGGAACGTTTGAATTGACAAAAACTGTCATTCGAAGGGCATATCAAACTCGTCATCGAGCATCATCGTAATTTTTAGGGACAAAATATGTTTGTAATAAAAAAGAATATTTAGCTAAGCATCTAGACTGGCATGAAATGACTAGACCAATATGACTAGTCAATAAACTTTAGGAAACTAATAAACTACTCAATTAGTCTTTCTAAGCGTAAAAACAACAAAATAAACCATAAAGAAAAATCAAAGAAATAAAAGATGACATGGCCAACTTTGGTAATTTGTCAAGTTTGGCAAAATGTTAGTATCCCCACTCAGGAAAAATAAAAACCTCACGCATATAAATCTGTTTATCAAAACTATAATTTAAAACGCAGGGCGATTTTGAATGGTGAAATGTATTTGTTAAAATCAAAGTCACCTTGTTAACCTGTGGTACTATTGATATCCATTTTGAAAGCTTAAAACTCATCTTTTGGTGTTTTGTAGAGGAGAATTTCTGCAATGTTTTATTTTCTTCTTTTACCATATTTGTAAATAAAAAAAAAAAAATTAAAATTATCGTATAACTTTCAAGCAGTATTTCCTCATTATTTTCAATAATAAGATTATAATGTCTCATTCAACAAAATCGATTGAAGACTATATTAGCGTTTCAATTGTTCATCTCCGGTAAAGAGCCGCTTGGTTGATTATTGGTTGAATTGGGGTCACTGGTTGTCATACAAGGGTATTTGTTCATATAAGGATGGTTCAACTTGCAAGTCCCTATCATATCAGCAACGGATTGTGAAAATTTAAAAAAGAATCCCACTCAGACATAAGGGAAAGCAAAATCATACACAGTGAAGACTCACCTCAATTTCCATGACTTTAATGGCATGTCGGTGGTTCTGATTATCATTTTCCAAAAGGAACGTACGCTCCAGCACTAAAAAAATTCAACCAATCAGTCAGATGTTTGTCATCTGAGGCCACGAAAATCTGCCGGTGGTCAATGCGCCAGGCGAACAGATAACGGTGGTTGGAATGGTCTGGCCGTTTACCGGCTTGCTACCCCAGTTGGCGGAGGATCACTGGGACAGCACAACAGAGCGCGGGGGGTGGCCGGCACGTGTGCAGCGCCTTGATGTAGCCAGAATTGCGGCGGATGCCGGTGCGCAACCCTTCGAGATACGGTTGGAAGCGGGCCAACCTTCAGTATTTCAAGCAGCACCTTTTGCAGCGGTGTTGAACGATGATGTGCATCGAGGTTATGCCGCCACCTGGTTCGGGCTGGCCGGGGTGCTGTTTACCGGCTACGTAATTTTTGGGCTGAAGCAAGCAAAGTACTATGGCAAGCAAAGTGATGAAAATGGAGGCAGGCTGCGGTCATGACAAAAAGTCAGACTCAATTGGTAGTGATTATGCTGGTGGCGTTCGTTTCGCTGGGTGGGTCTTATGCGCTGTATTATTTTGCCAAGAACGGCGCCAGTTGGGGCACCACAAACAACGGTGAGTTTGTCACACCACAGACCAGTGTGCAGGATCTGGGCTGGCAGGTGCAGGGTAAGTTTGCCGCGGATGTAACCGGGCATTGGTGGTTATGGGTGGTGGCGGACCAATGTACGTCATCGTGCCGGCAAAGTGTGCGCGACCTGCGGGCACTGCACGTGTTGTTAAACAAGGAAGCGGAGCGGGTGCGGCGCGGTTTCACGGGCGCACCCCAGGCGTGGGCTGGTTTGCAGGTAGACTTTCCGGCGTTGGCGCAGGTGCGCCTGCCCGGACCACCGCCGCTGCGTAAAGGCATCTATATTGCCGACCCACTGGGCAACCTGGTGTTCTACTACCCCATGGACGTAAATCCGAAGCGAGTCCAGGAAGACCTGAAGAAATTACTGAAAGTCTCGCAAATTGGCTAATGGCGGGCATAATAGCGCTGGGGTGACAGTAATTTATAAGAATAAGTCGAGCCATAGATAAGTATCAGGCTGTAAAAACCGAGAATAGCTATGAGTGAACTGGTCTCAAGTTATTGGCGAGTCTCAAGGTGGCTCTCAATTATGTTCGTATTAGCCGGGTTTTGGATTTCAATCGGGACCGTCGGATTATGACGGCTCTTGGAGGTATGGGCACCAAACTTTTTGTAGCCAGTGGTTTGTATGCCTTGGTTCTGGCGGTCATGGGGGTTTTTGGCCTTACTGCCAATACCATGGCGCAACGACAACACGAACTCGGCATCCGCCGAGCGCTCAGCGCAAAAGATGCGGTGATTCTCAAGCTCTTGATGCGACAAGGTGCGGGTCAACTTTTACTGGGTTTGGTCATCGGTATGTTGATTGTGCTCGCTTTGGGCCAATTGTTTTCCTATACCATGCCGGTCGTGCCGTGGATATTCGCAGGCAGTATGGTGGTTGTGGGTGCCTTGGTGGGCCTCGCTTTCTTTTCTGCGATTTACTTTCCGGTCAAACGCGCTTTGAGCGACGAGCCCGCTCAAAATTTGAGGGTCTTTTGATGAGGCCGGCCATGCTGGAGATGATCTGACGAGATCGGGATCACGAGTTAAAATAGGAGGATGGGGGTTGGATGAAGCCGCGAATCTTGATTTCGGATGATGACGAAAAAGTATTGGTGGCCCTGAAGTTATTGTTGCGTACCGAAAATTATCAAGTTACCTCGGTACAAAGCCCGGGCTCTCTTTTGGAGGCACTTCGGCGCTTCCCTTTCGATCTCATCCTGTTAGATCTCAATTATTCTCGAGATACGACCTCCGGACAGGAAGGGCTTGACCTGATCACCGAGATTCGAAAATCTGAAGCCTGGGTTCCGATTATGGTCATGACCGGGTATGCGACCGTGGATCTTGCGGTGACCGCTCTGAAAAAAGGTGCGGACGACTTCATTCAGAAACCCTGGGACAACGATCGCTTGTTGGCCCAGATCAAGGCCCAACTCCGGATTGCCCGAAGCGAAACGCAAAGCCGAAAACTTCGCGAGGAGAACCGGCTGCTGCGCCGGCAATTATCACCTGCACCTGAATCTGGAATCATTGCCGCCTCACCTGAGATTGTGCTGAGCAAAATTCAAAACTGGGCAATAATAAAGCGTACTGGTATTCCAATTGTCCATGATAAGCAAATATCACTCACGACTTGGCATCAGTCCAAAAACAATTAAGTGAAAAATGTATATCCACAGAGAAGTTCTCAATAAGCACAATTATGAAATGATGCACACTGGCTAAATAAATGTAATGACTTTTGGGGACTTTTAAAGAAAATACCTTGTTTCTTTGAGCCAAGACTATATTTTTCAATTGACAAGGGAGCACGTGAATAATATTTTCTCTTCAAACTTCACATAGTTTTGTTAGAGGTAAATTTAAGTCAAATTCAGATATTTTTGAGGACGTTTAATGAAAATACCTAATTTTTTTACTCAAGTGTTTGATTTCACTCCTCCTTTGTCACAAAATTTCTTTCAATACCTCCCAGCTTAACATTTAGCTCTAGAAAATGCTCATCCAAACAATTCACGCCACTCTACCACACAAACACTGACCTTTGAGTACCCTTTGACCCCCACCCCCATTATCATTCAGTGACATTTTCCAGATATGTTTTCGTTTACAACCTTGCGTTAAACCAAATGTCTCGTATTTTTGCTAGCCAACCCTCCATGATATACCATTGCCATTCCCACCACCATATCACGCTAAAACTGACCATCTGGCACATTTGACCTCCCCTTATCAATCCTGTGACATTTTTTAGCTATTTTTGTGTTAAGAATTGCAAATTAAATAAAAGCAAGCCACCCTCAATGTGATAAACCGTGTCAATTCACGTCACTTTGCAACACTTTAACTGGTCCTCCGGCACCCTCTGGTCAGACAAAAATAATGTCAGACACAAAGGCACGGAGAGAGAGACAAACAATCACAGAGGGAAAACACAAACAAACTCTAACAAAAAACACACAGACAAACTCATACACACACACGCACACACACACACATGCACAAACACACACAAAAACACACACACACAAACACACACATATACACACAAACACACACACACACACAAAGACACAGATTATTATTGATATATTTATGTTATGTAGTAAGTATATTGAAACAGATAAATTTATTGAAGGTTATAATCCTGGAAATGGAATTGCTCATTTGCTCAACAATTTGAGAGTAAAGATTCCTCTCCATTTTAATACCAATTCATCTTGGCCAAGTCAAAGTTGATTCAAGTCTTCTCCTATTCTTCAATTGCATGGTTTAGTGTCTGTAAAGTTTTTTAACTTTGCTGGTTCTGCTTTTTTTTAAGAAGTTAATTATTTTTTATTACAAATTAAAAAAATCACAAATACAGCTGAAGTACTGTAAAAGTCGTATGTATTTGAAATCAGCAGGAGAACACTCAGTCCAGGATACAAAATTATCGTTGAGCCCTGTCGTTGGCATACTACAGATATCCAATAAACAAGTGTATGAAAAATAGTGGATAGCTAAAGAGGTTTGTTCTTGACAATTTCAGGGTTGCTATTTCATGAAACTGTAGGTGAGGCAAGGATTTATATTTAGTTTTTGTAGAAAGATAGAAAAATAGGAATTTTTCAAAAATACAGACGAATAGGAATGACGTGGTTTGCGGGGGGGGTCAGTCGTCTCCCCACCCACTAGTTGGCAGTTTGGCACCCCTGGACAAGATATTCTCGCTGTATTTTTGTTATTTTAGATTGACTGATTTGTGCGTATATTCAGCCACATGTGATCGAAGGAGTAGTGTCTGAACCTCTCTTCACTGAATTTCAAAATTTGGTTTATCCAAAATTCAACTATACCAATGATACTACTAAGAATTCACTGTGGCACCAAGCCGCCTAAGATCAACAGAGCTGCGTACGCTCCTCTGGCATTCCAGTCTATCCAAAGCTTCCCTATTTACACCCTCCCAGGAAGTCACAGTTTTCCTTAAGTCTTTCCTTAGGACATCCTCTCACCCAATCCGGGACGACCTGCTTTTCATTTGACCCTAGACGGGTGGCTGGCAAGGACAATTTTTGGTAATCTGTCATCTTTGATCTGCAGAAATTGTCCTAACAATTTCAACCTTGATACGTCATTGGTTTTTCAACAAATACATGTTTTTTTGCTTCAAGTAATTTTTTTGCAATAACAGTATGGGTTGATGTTGGAGTTACTACAAATGCACCATCAAATTCTTCTTTGTCTAATACATCATCTAATGACTCATAGTGATTAACTGAATATTTTTCTCCATACTCTTTGCTTTTTTGAGGATCTGCATCACAAACTGCTACTAGTACACCTAATTGTGATAAAATTCTTGTATGGTTTTTACCCCATCCGCCTGTTCCAATTTGGATGATTTTCATCTAGTATACCTCAGTTAACCAATGAGTATAATCTTCATTTTTACTCATTACTATCTCAGTATAGTCTTGCATCATCTTTTTTGTAATGTCTCCTGGTTTTCCATTACCAATTTTCTTTGAGTCCATTTTGATGATTGGTGTAATTTCAGCCGCGGTTCCTGTTAAGAAAATCTCTTCTGATATGATTAACTCACTTCTTGTAATTTCTCGTTCAACTACGTCTATGTCTAAATCCTTTGCAATTTTGATTATTGCATCTCGTGTGATTCCTTCTAATGCAGATGAAGATAATGATGGAGTTACTAATTGGCCATTTCTTACAATAAAGATATTTTCTCCTGGGGCTTCACTGACGTTTCCGTTATGATCAAGTAAAATTGCCTCATCTACACCATTTCTTTTTGCTTCTTGCGTGGCAATAATGGAATTAAGATAATTACCACCCATTTTTGCTTGTGGAGGTGTAGACATGTCTGAAAATTTCCTCCATGATACAACTCCTGCAGTAATTCCATTTTTGTTAAACAAGTCTCCAAAAGGAAACGTAAAGATTACAACGTTTGTTGGTGCTTTTTCAGTTACATGTAGATTAATTCCATAATCTCCAACAAAATAAAATGGTCGTATATAGCATGATTTTTTTATTTTGTTTTTTTTACAAAGACCAATTACGGCATTTGTAATATCCTCATCAGAATAATTTAATGAAATATTGTTAAATTGCCCTGATCTTCTAAATCGTTTGACAGAGTATTCAGAGTTGGAGCTATATTCTGTCTATTAAAAGGAGAGGGTATGAAGTTTATTGATCTGTAATTATGAATGATATAGGCTAGGTAGGCCTAAATATTTTGGAATGTTTCAAAGAAGCCTAGCCCTGTTTGGAGAATTATAAAACACTTCCTTGTGGAAATTGTGAGAACTAAACGGATACCCAAAAAGCCACGTGAAACTTGAAAGCTGCATGTTGCCAACTGCTGTCCTATGCAACAAAAGTGTGATGATTTTGTGGGTTGGCCATTAGTTTTTACTACAATGATTAGATAAAGTCAATGAATACCTAAAATTACTCAGCTTGCCAACTTAATGGCCCAACTAATAGAAATCTTCGGATATCCAATCAATTTGTCATCCTTAATGCAAGCCCTCGTCCTAATATTTCAAATATTTTGCCAATTTGACTACACCTTTGTCGATGCCGGAGAACAGGGGACAAAGTGGTTTTAGCCGTAATTACGCTGACTTCAGATGCCATTCAAGATTGCCTTTGAAGAGTAATACAAATATTTTGTCAACGACACCATCCATACTGGTGCAATAATCGGCGAACATCACCATTGCTGGCTCCGAAAACTATATAAATCATAATTACCCATAAAAACATATAAATGATAAAAAATGAAAGTTCATATTCTAAAAATCATAATAAACTATAAAAACATATAAATAATAAAAAACAAAAGTTCACTTACGGGTGTCGTAAATACTATGCCACATCCAAATCCAGCAGTGCACAAAGCAAGTGTCACCCGCCAACGTTGCCAGTGTGGGAATTCGTCACATATTATCGTGATGATTCCCCCAACAAGAGCCATTGCGCTCCCAATACCAAGAGTAAACATCATAATAAAGAACAGCACTGCGAATAGCTGGAATAAAAAGACCCAACTTACTTGGGGTAGTAAGGATAATAAAGATTCTGGGTCTTAGGAAGTTTACACAAAAGTTGGGAAAAGCAGATTTTCGCAAATCAAACAGTTCGTGGTAACGAACAGTTGTAGCTTGGACGCTCGTTGTCGATGTTAAAGCTCCGGTGCCAACGTAGCCCCCAAAGTCCTTTCAAGGGCACCGACCGTGCGGATAGATCCATAAACGTCCCATTGACTCTCCCGGCATGGCGATTCACGGCGAAGCGTCCCATGCCGTGCGTGTGATCATCTTCCTTCGGCGGAGGCCGATGATTGGCCCCGGAATCGGTGGGATGCCCGCCCCAACGCCACCCTCCCATGAAGAGCGGGACGGAATTCAAGTCCGCGCCCGAGACGGCAATGCTCCGCCAATTCTCCCTTACGGGATGCCCCCAAAGTGATGTCATACTTCCCGGGATGTCATAGGCCCAGTTGTTAATCGCGTAACTCCCCCGGTAAACTTCGGCGACGTCGGTAAACTGATTCACCACATCCCAAGCGGCCAACGCACCCCGAGCCCCTTCTTCCAAGGAACGAGTCGCCCGCGGACAGACGCGAATCTTCTCACCGCCCCCTTGGTAGTAGGTTCGCAACGGCTCCACCCACACGCCTTGGTCCGGGTACATGAACCGATCATTGTTGTCCATGGTGTAGAGTTGAAAATAGATCCCCCACTGTTTCAGATTGGAGAGGCAATGGGTCGACTTCGCCTTCAGCTTCGCTTTGGACAAAGCGGGCAGGAGCATCCCGGCAAGGATCGCAATGATCGCAATCACCACGAGCAACTCGATAAGAGTAAAGCCCGAGCGTCGCCAATCTGAGGGCCGAGCATCGAAGATCATGGTTCCAACGTCCACTGCTCCGGTGATCTCGTCAAACGAATTCGGCCGTTCCGCCTAATCGGCCGCTTACACTCAGGCAAGAGGTGGGGGGAACAGACTCGCGAGCCGCTTCCACTCTGAGTGCGTCTTCGAGCAGACGGAGTCTGCGTTCGCGGCTCTTGCCCAACGGCTCGCGGGTACGCTCGCCCTACCAGCCCCCAGGATACACGCTTGCTACCCATGCAATTCTTCGCTACTGATGATCGTAATCCCAATCTTTAGGATACCAGTCACCACCGGCAATTAAATTGCTTAAGATCTAGAAGATGCGGTCATACAGCATAATACTAAAACATGGTACTGTCATGTTAATAAATTGAGAGGGAATAGTCAATCTAGATTTTTCGCAGTTGAAAATAGGAACAGGACCACAATTAGTGATCAGGAAAGAGTTAAAGATAAATGGGCAGTGCATTTTGAGAATGTGAAGGATTTACAGGTAAAAATATAGAAAAGAATGAAAAATTTTGTGACACTTTGGATGTGAGGGAAAATTTATTTTGTGTGGAAGAATTAGAGACAGTAGCAAAAGGATTAACAATAATAAGGCCCCAGATGCTGATAATGCGGTAAATGAGTTTTTTGAATATGATGGCTATGAAGTTAGAGATGAGTCACTGAAGATTACAAATATGATGTTTGAAAAATGGGAAGTACCTAGTAGTATTGTGAAGAACTCTAGTCAAGCCACTCTGTTAAAAAGATGGTAAGAGTGTGGTAATTATAGAGGCATTAGCATGGTTTTTGCAGGAAGAAAATTAATTAGTTTGATAATACTTTTCAGACTTAGAGATGCTGTTGGTAAAGTCTTAAGAGAAAAACAGTGCGATTCTAGGAAGGGGAGGGTGGGAGGATGCGTTGACCAAATTTTCACTCTTAGATTAATAATTGAGAAGTGCCCAAGCCATCAAATATCTTTAGTCCTCAGTTTTGTAGATTATAAGCAAGCGTTAAGCTAGGTTCAAGAATTGACGTTTCAAAGACTAAGTCACTAAGGCTAGGAATAAGTGCAGGCCAGACCAGAATATAATTTGCAACTATTAAAACTTTAAAAAATTAAAACTATTTAATATTAGTGTATGTATATTATACTGACAATCCGCGTTTTTTTCAGTATAGTGCAAATTATGGTCTGGTTTTGAGGAGGTTTTATGGTTGTCAGACCTACCCTTGTTAATTTTTGATCTTTTTGAGTTTGACTAGGCTATTGTAATTTCTCTTCGATTTGCTAGATGCTTTCCAGAGAAATTGCCTACGGATCGTTTTGGGTACTCATGGCAGAAGGTGCATGTCAGCGTGCAGCCGACCTGGCTCGATATACACAGCGTGCCGCGCCCGTCCTCCGGAATGTAGACGGTCTCCACCTCGACGGGCCGCCCGGCGCCGCGCGACGGGAAGCGAAACAGCCATTTGCGTGTGCCGTCGGTGGAAATCTGTTCCTCGACGATTTCGGGGCGGGTCAGCGTGCACTGTTCGGCCAGCGCCGCACGCAGGTCCTTGGAAATGTTGCGCATTGCCGCGTAGTCGGAGACGCCGCGGACATAAAGCCAGTGCCACAGCTGGCTGACGCGCATCCTGATCTGGCGCTCGGCAACCCCGGCCTGTTGCAGGACGGCCGCCAGTTCATCCCTGTCCATTCCGATCAGCGACGGCTTCGCCGCGCCGGCAGGCGATGCCAGCGTACCACGCTGTTGCGGGTCCTTGAGATCGATCGAGACGGCCATACGCGGTCACATGAGCTTGCGCTGTTTGGTGGCGGGCTCATATCACGAGGCTCGCCGGGCGTCACCTGCGCGCGTGCGGAAAAACCGCTGGATGGCTTCGGGTTCGGTTACTTGCAGCTCGAAATGGAATCCAACGCCGCGGTTATGCCGCTCAACGAGAATTCATAGCTGGTTTCGTTACCGCGGCCGGACTTGGCCTTCACGGACATGGATGCCCCGGCTTTCATGTTCTGCACCAGCTGCGGTTCCTCGGCGGCGTTTTCGAGCCAGGCCGATGTGCCGTTGGTGAACAGATTGAATGACTTCGACCCGATGGTCACCACGACCTTGGACTCCTCCTGGAGCTTATAACTCGCGGCGAACTGCGGCTCGAAGGAGACGCCCTGGCCGGGTTTCTGGCTTACCAGGAAGTAGATCTTGCCGTGATCGAGCTTGGCCGGCCGTTTCTTGGTCGCTTCGGACAGCACATAACAGACCTTGCCCTTGTCGGAATCGTACCTGTAGGTGCCCCAGTCCCCGTGTACCCCGAGCTGCCGCACCTGCTTTTCAGATTGCGCAAATGAGGAGCCTGCCGACAGGAGCGGTGCTGCAGTGAGTTATTATTATTAGTAGTAGTAGTAGTAGTTTTTGCAACTTGAAGATGATCGACGTGATCAGTATGAAAATGAAGGGTCTAGACTCTAGAGCTTAACAACTTGGCGGAATAACTGATACCACTTCATATATGGGTTTTAGCGTAAAGTTTTCCAAATTTCATTTACTGTACAGGGAGTAGAAAAGGAATTAGCAAATAAAAATTTACTTGCGAGTCAGTATTATGTTTATGCTTATTTAAAATTGCTATTTAGATTATAAAAATGTAGCCAATGATCAGGCCTTCCTCTCTTTAGATATCTGGTGAGATTTATCTCTTTGTCTGGTCTTCATTTTAAGTATTAATGTTGCTTCTTACTTTCAGTCGAAAAAACTTGTTTTTTTATTTAATGAGTAATAGAGGTACCACAAGGCAAAATTTAAAAGAGAGATAGCTAACTTACAACATCGAATGGGAGTAGTAGTAAGACAATTTTAGGGAAGAAACTTCCGCGTATCAAATTGAACAAGGGTAAGAAAAAGCGACACAAGAGCAGAATCTATTTGAGCAATACTATTTTCGGAACGGTCAGCATGTAAGATAAGAAATACCAGCAAACCCAGAAAAGTAAGTGCTCAAAATCTTAGCCTCAACCCCGGAAAATCAAATAGTAAAAAGGGTAAGGCAAAACCCCACCCCATTTTACTTCTCTTCACTACTTTACAATATTACTTCGTGCAAATTTTAGCTGAAGAAAGCAATTGAACCACTAAAATCTAAGAAAGGAAAACAAAGTTGGTTCTCATCAGCGCTTACGCCACCTCGCTAATATAACAAGAAATAGAAACAGGTCTTTACAAAGAAAATCAACTGGTTATTTTTCAGTTTTTAGATTTCACAACGCTATGCCAAGAAATACAGTGTTTAATCAACCATTGAAAAAGTCGTAAGTAGTGTCTATACTAAGCAGACGGGAGAATATTTGCTAGCTATATTCGATTATTTGTCGCTTAGAATTAATCACGTTTTGCCAATCTTTCGCACCGCAAATGGCACAGGCAGCGGAATAGACAACAGCAGCCATCCGAATGAATACGCGGGGTCGCCTCACGTGGCGGCACCGCCTTTTTTTTGCTATGGCGTCCGCCCGTCCCCAATGAGGACGGTTTAACGGACCTGAGGCCATGGCCAGCGAACCGCTTTACGTCAATAACGCGATCACGATAGCCGGTTGGGAGCTGGTGGAGCAGTTCATTCGTGCTTCCGGCCCGGGCGGGCAGAACGTCAACAAGGTTGCGACAGCCGTGCAGCTGCGTTTCGACGTGCGTTCATCGCCATCGCTTCCGGATCGGGTGAAGGCCAATGTCGGAAAGCTCGCCGGCCGTCGTCTGAGCAAGGACGGCGTGCTGGTCATCGAGGCCGACCGGTTCCGAACCCAGGAACGCAACCGGGAAGACGCGCGCGACCGGCTGAAGGAGCTGATCGTCAAGGCCGCCGCGCCGCCACCGCCGAAGCGGCGCAAGACCCGGCCCACCAAGGCGTCGGTCGAGCGCCGGCTGAAGGCCAAGGCCAGCCGCTCGACGCTGAAGAAGAACCGCGGTTCGATCGACTTTGATTAAGCCGGATCGTCGGCCTCCAGGTTAAGCCAGGCAACCTCTCCGGCCGATAGCGTGACTGCCAGGGCCGGAAGGGTCGTGGCGATCTCGCCGGGTGTGCGGGGTCCGATCAACGCAAAGGACGGAAAGCTTTGCGAAACGACCCAGGCTGCCGCTACGTGATGGGTCCCGACGCCGCGTACCCTCGCCAGCTTTTCGGCGCGGCGGCGGCGTTCCTCGTTGGCAACACTGGCGAAACAGGCGTCCGGCGACGTGTCATCGGAAAGTGCCGTTCGAAGATGCGCTTCGACGAAGTATCCGCGCGCCTGGGAAGACCAGCTTAAATGCGCCGTACCGGTTCGCCTGAGATAATCCAGAGCCTGTGCCGTGTTCGCGGTGAGACATCCAGGCCAAACGGGCTGTTCCATCACCGCCAGCGACAGATTGTTGTTGAGGACGGACAAGCCTGCCTGACCGTCTTTTTTAGGTGAAGGGTAGGTAGTTACCGAACCACATCTCGTGTTCGCAGTTATGGTTGTGCACTTTCATACAAGTCTGTAATAACTCAAATCAAGCTTTTAAATTAAAGCCTTAGCAGGCCCTTCAGATTATATGAATTCTCTTTCTATTCTTATGGGAAGAAAGTGCTAATACAGCAAAATGTCCCTAAAATCGTATTTTGGGAGAGTCTTAACAATTCCGAACTATTTGGCTTGCTTGAAATTTTTCTCATACTAATTTAACCCTTTTTGGGTCAAAACTATTGTTTTTTCGCATACAGTGATGATATGGCATTTGTGTTGTGGTTGAATCTTTTTCAATAATTAAACTAACTTTAAACTGCCTCTGGCAATTCCAACAGACATCCCTTTTGTAGCTTGAGCACTCTGGGTATGCATCATTTTATTTTTGAATGTAAGTTTGAATTTTTTACGGGGGGGGGGGTCTTTTAAAGTTATTTTTTCTGAAATAATTATTATCAAAGGAGTGCGAAAGTCGGCATGCATTACTGCGGTTTTTCATAGAGTGTCTTGTGTTAAAACTGTCTCTTCCCAGTTATATTTAGAAACGACAATACAAACAGACATCCAGTTTCTCATCATTCTTGCATCAAAACATTTGTAATGTGATATTCTGTATTCCGTTCCAACCCTTAGAGTATCATAGATGTCTGACCCCATATTAACTTTTAGGGGCAATGAGCATATCGCAGGTGTTGCGATCTTCTTTTTATGATTGTTTTCGATAAAAAAAGATTCAAAATAAATATGCAATATTTATGTGTATTTTCATATATATGCTATATGCTACATTTATGCATTTACTTTTTTGGGGGAAGTTTCAAGGAAAATAATTTCAGGAGACAATGAGGCATTTCAGGAGATATTTCTTTATAAATTTGGCTTTTGGGCCACCAACATTCTAATCATGTCTTCTATCTTACCTTCTTCTTCTATTTTTTTATTATTATTTGCATAGCATAATTCTAAGTTTCAAGCGACACAAGTCAGGGTCCTCTAGAGGGAGAAGGAGTGGAGGTGGGTACTTCCACTCCTTCCACTTCAAAGTTTCATTTTCCTAGCCTAAACCCTTTCCAAGATAGCAAGAAGTCAATTAACTAGAATTTTACCTTAAGTTATAACATATCCTAGGGCAATATGAGCCCATTAGAACGATAGGCTAGGATGTATTGTCTAACATGCAAATAAACCATAACAATGAACATACATTAGCAATCTAAAAGTCTTTCTTTTTATTCTACTACTGAAGAGCTACTATTCTAAAAAATTACCATAAGAACTTATACCATCTATTCAAGGCAGTTTTCCAGGAATTAGAAATAGGAGCTTGAATACCCCTTCCCAAGAATAAAGCTTGGGCTTTGAATTTATTTATGTAAGTAATGTTACATTAGCTCAGTACCCTACTTTAAAAGCAGAAACACTGGGTTATCTATAATTTTTATAAATAATAAGAGAGGCTTGCCAAAAAAATGATTGTTCAAACCTTGTATACCCTAGGTCTAGCCAATAAACAAATTTATGAGAGGAACAAACCATGGGAAAGCTTGTGCAAAATTTTGTATTTCAATCTCCCTGTTGTAATACCAGACGGTTTGTGAATACAAAACAGTCCAGTCAGCTCTCTTGCAGCTTTTGAAGCAAGTTTACAAGAGTCAACTGAAGTCATTTCCCAATTCACGTTTTTAAGATTTAAATATTTGAGAAAATGTGTTCTCCGCTTTGAATTTTTAATAATAGGAACCGATTCAGAATTTCGGCAAAGTTTGTAGCGATTTCAGTGGCATGACTCTGAAAGGACATTCAGAGTTGACCCAGCTCTAAATAGGTATTAAATAAAAAAAGAATTTTTAACTGAAAATAAGGAGCGACATTAAAGCTTAAAACAAACGGAAGGGGCTTTTCCCTCCTCAACGCCCCGCTCTTTACGCTAAAGTTTGAATCTTTTTCTCAACTCTACTTTTTAAAACAGTTAAAAACTTTAACGTAAAGAGCAGGGCACTGAGGAGGGAACAGCCCCATTAAGCGCTTAATCTGACAATAGGTTTTGGGGCCTAAATCGCCACGCAAAACGGCGACGTTTCCTTTGATCTCCAGTTCGCTACTGCCCTGGAATAAGAGCTGAACTGGAATGTCGAAGGTAATTTTATGAAGGGATGCTTGAGGGCCGCTCAGGGTTCCTTTGAGAAGAAACTGTTGACCTTTTTCCCTGAAGTGCAGATTTTTTCCTCGCCAGGTTTGACCATCGCGCCAGGAAACCTCAAGGGTGCCGTAGTTTGGATCCTGGTGTATCTCAAGAAAAATCTTGGCTTCCTCGGATTGGAACCGGGCGCTCAGGAACCCTTCCTCCAAATCAAGCAGTTGTCCCTGGTTGAATTGGGTGGTTTTGTCACCCTCGCTGAGGGTTGCCGCCCTTTCCTGATCGCAAATCATGCGATCTGAAGCAGAGTCCAGCCCATTTGTACCTACATAGATACAAGAAGACATTGCCCAAAAAACAGTGCTGACAATGCTCAATTTCAAGACCAAAGTTGCTCTGCTCATAGTTTCCATCCTTCCGCTTCGAGTTGGTCCAAGCCCTCTGCCAAGAACTTTAAACCGGCCTCGAACCGATCCGGTGGTTCGCCGATACCCAATCTCAAGTGTCTTTCCATGCCGAATACATCGCCAGGCAAAACCAAAATGTCCTTGTTCTGTCTTAGCCAGTGACAGAGTTTTGTCGCGTTGACGGGCATGGTGTAGGCGATGAAGGCCATGCCGCCCGCTTCCGGTGGTGCAAAGTGGAATTGATCGCCGCGACGCGCCAGCCAAGCGTTCAAAATATTCAGGTTCTCCAGAAGAATCTCGCGGTTCCGCCCCAAAATTTCAGTGCGTTTATCTCTGTCCAGAATGATTTCTGCCACAAATTCACTGAGCCGGCAGGTCGTAATGGTGGTGTAGTCGTTTCTCGACCATGCTTCATCAATGAAATCGCGGGGCCCGATCAGCCAGCCGATGCGGAGGCCGGTATGGGCCAAGGCTTTGGAGAGCCCGCCCGCCACAATGGCACTGGGGCCGAAAGTTTATTTGATTCCAATGTTAATGATGATAAAATTCTGAAATGTTGTCTTCATATGAAGCAAAGAGGATTTGATGTGGCTCTACTCTCTAATGATAATATGCTTTTGACCAAAGCTATGGGTCATTCAATGAAAGCCTTTTCAAGGAATGATATTGCCCAACAAATAATCGACTTTGCTCTGCCCAAGCCTGATGTGCAACTAATAATGACACCGAGAAGACTCCTTTCAATGATTGAAGAAGCGATGATCTGTGTTCGTAGTCAAATGATCGAAAAAAGATTTGAGACGCTTTTCGAAGAATTGTGGCCAAAAATAATATGCATTAAGCCACCGTTTTCTGATTTATGTCAAGTGTTTCAGGTTTATTTGAAACATTGGATAGCTGTGTTTGGTGAAATTTATCCTCGAGGACGTGATTCTGATCTGAAGACATGCAAGGAACTACTTCTAAAGGCGAAAGGTAGTAATATCAGCTTGGCTCAAGTTGATATCTTTGTGAAAAATTTGCTAAGATTTTTGGAAGAAAGCAAACCCAAATACGACCTTCGAATGACAATAGATGACGCTATTTCATTGATTGAAAGTTATTACAGTGAATTTAAAATGCAAAATAAAACAGAAGACAAAACAAGTGCATCAATTTTGTGCCTTTTTCAAGCAGTTTGGGCAACTATTCACAAAATTTGTGGTTCTTTTTCTGAAACTCTTGGAGTTGCATGCGATGGATATGAAAAACTCTCTGTCCCAGTGACTATATCGGATATGAGGGAGCTAATTCCGTCCATAGCACACAAGACTAGAAAACTTCAGCAACAAGTTGAAATGTTCCTTAGACAACCGCAAGCGGAATTAAGTGCTGTTGAATTCTTCACATTTCTTGTAAATTTTTTGCCTCGATTAGGTATAGGAATGAATCCTGAAGGTGTTGAGAAACTGTCTCTACAGAGTTTGCTTGATTTTGTCAAAGATAATGAAAATGTCCGACTATTGCAAAATGGGTTGGAGCAGGTGAAAGAATTCTGGGCTATATTTATCATGTTTTCGCGTCTTCATCAATGGTTAACTAGCCTTTTATAACGTTGATGGTTATTTGCCGTCCTTCTAATGTCTGTATGAAGACTGTGTTATCTGGTTAGTGGTGGGAGGACAGTAACCCTACTCCTGTCAGTAGTAATTTTGTTTTTTTTTAGTTTGACTAGACTTTCCATTTTATTTTTATTCGTTTTAAGATTTATTTATTCATCTTTATCAGCATTTGTTATCTTTAGGTATGATATGAATATTTATTTCAGTTTCTGTTTTTTGGGGGGGTTTCACTTAATCATTGATAGTAAATCCTGGCCATTTTAAATTTGAATTATTACAGGACTTTATTTCATATGGTATTAGATTTTCATATGGCTCCTTACTTTTCTTTCAAAAATTTTTATTTCAGATTTTTTTTTTAAATTAAATCAAACATAAGAAGAGCTTTCCAATTTTGAGAAGTTCTGAAACTGATGGAACAAGAAATTTCTTATAATTAACGTGTACTGGCACCCGATTATCAAAGTTTGAATAAACAAAATTCGGTCAAATATTCCGAAAAAAAGATGATGGTACACTCAGCAACAGTAAATCAAATAAGAGTAAGCAATAGAAAAATATATTGATAGAAGCATTTTAAGTGGTAAAAAAATATTTAAAAACCTCAAATCTCGAACATTTTTAGAACACAGGCGTTGTCTACATTTTGAGAAACTAATCTTCTTGTCGGTTATTCCACAAATATTCCAAAATAGTTCACATACATAAAGACACTAAATGCTAGAAGACTAAAAAAAAGTTCTTTTTACCAAGGATAACAATTTGGTGAGATAAAAAACATTATCCAGTGGGGTTTTCTTATAATTCATTTGTAAGTTATTAGTATTTGTAATTAATTATCCAGCTAAAATATAACGAACTGATTGAATCCCACTTCATGCTTTATGCTTGCTCCAAATCCCCCAAAATGGGAGTCATCATTACAAATTGATATCAGGGTTCAAATTTCCAAAAAGTGTGGAACTAACATATCGTACCATGAAAATTCATTATGCCTGTAGTGAGATTAATGAATTGTATTGGATGAAAGAAATAGATATTTGAAATTTAAAAATTATTATTATTATTATTATTATATTATTATTTTTATCATCATTATATTATTATTATTATTATTATTATTTTAATAGGCGCAACAAAGAATGGACCTCCCCGGAGCTATTACTCTTCAATTAAATTTTTTTCTTCTCTCCCTTAGCTATTTTTTCTGTGTGTATGTGTTAATATTTTATCATCGTTTTCATTATTTTTAAATTTCTTCCGACTAGACACTCTTTGGATATCAATCCTACTGTCACATGTACTACGCCAGGTGACAACAGTGGGAAATGTTTTGTAAAGATTGAATTTAAAAGTCAATCACTAAATTAGTTATAACTGTAGTAAACATGGTATGTACCGTCAAGAAATTTTATGAATAAGACAATTATATTCCAAGCCAAAGGTAACGATATTTAGATGTTTTGTAGTTCAGCATCCTCGGGGTTGAATTCTCTGGCAGCTGTCTTCGTCGGAGATATACTCAAGCGAATTAAACCAGACATGAACGAAGTGGCAACGTCGAAAGCACTTAAAATTTCTGGTGAGTAGATATTATTTCATTGAATTGTTGCCCGGTTTGAGATAATAGGCTGCCATGGCTACCCAGCCCTTTCTTTCGTTGGCCAGAGCTAGAACGTCCATTGGTGTCACGTTTTTTAGCTGCGTTCACACTGCTGCTTAAAACCGTTTTCAGATCGGTTTTGAAAACGGCTCTAGTCCATAAATCTATAAAACAGGCCAACTGTAGGCCTGAAGATATCAGAGAGAGGCAGAGAAAGTACATTGAACAACTCTATGAAAAAAGTAAAATCCCAGAAAGTTTCAGACTGTAGGAAAAGGTAAAAACAACTAGGACTGACCATTTTTATGACAGAACAGCTGGGTTGAAAAAATGAAGATATTAGACTATTTTATGATTGCACATGGTAAAGAATGTGATTAAAGGCTCTTTTCCTATTCATTACCTCGGGACCGTCCGCGGAGGACATTTCAGCCTTCACCGGGCGACCAGCGCTGGATCCGATCCGCGTCTATGTCGGGCGCGCCAATGGCGAAACGTCCGAGCAGCGCGCCGAATTGGCTCTTGCCGAACTCAAGCGTCAGGGAGCTTTCGATCGCAAAGTGCTGATCGTGACAAGTCCGACCGGTACCGGCTGGATGGATCCCGGATCGCACGACCCTGTCGAATACATGCATGACGGCAACATTGCGACGGTCGCCGCACAGTATTCCTATCTGCAATCCCCTTTGGCATTGATCCTCGAAACGAATACCGGCCTCGAGCAGGCGACGGCATTGCAGAAAGTTGTGCGCGAGTATTGGAAGACACTGCCGGAGGAGACCCGTCCGCGGCTTTACGTTCACGGGCTCAGCCTCGGGGAGTGGTCATCCATGTACGCAACCAATCTTTTCCGATTGCTGGACGAACCGATCGACGGGGCCTTTTGGGCCGGGCCACCGTTTCCTTCAGCATTGTGGACCTACGTGCAGAACCATCGAGCGGAAGGCTCCCCCTGGGTTCTGCCGACGATCGGGGACGGATCGCTCGTACGCTATGCTTCGCATACCTCGGATGCGTCCAGGGCGGCGGCCGGTTGGGGGCCGATGCGGATCGTATTCCTGCAATATTCAAGCGATCCGATCGTGTTCTACGATCCCAAATCGCTGTGGCGCTCGCCTCCCTGGATGCGGGACCCGCCGGCGCCGGATGTGTCGGAGCATCTGATCTTCATGCCGGTCGTGACGCAATTCCAACTGGCTTTGGACATGGCCCTGTCCTTTGGAGCCCCACCGGGCTTCGGCCACGCCTACTACTCGCAGGACTATATCAGCCCCTGGGTGCAGGTGACCGCGCCGGAGGGCTGGTCGCTAGCCGATACGGAACGCCTCAAGGCCCATTGTGACAATGGCTTCCAGTACGGCTGCTCTCATTGAGCCCTAGTCTAAAGTCGCCCAAGGCGCCGGTAGAGCTCGCGTTCCTTGACGATCATGGTCTCTAGAGAACTGAGAGACAGAAGGCTACCCTAACTTTGATTTTGAACCTCGATGTTTTCAAGTTCACTTAATCACGGCATTAGTTTCGTTACCGTATATAAAGTTTCGTGTATTTACCTATAATTTCAAGTTATTTGATTTGTTCTGTAAGTAAATACCAATCACCTTATGCTTCGCCAAAGTAATAACTAGTATTCTTACAAAGCAATTTTTGGATAACATTTTGGGTGGCATTATAGCGGAGTGTTCAAGCACGGAGAAACTTTGGAAAAGGTTTGGACCCAAAAAAATTCGTTCTTTTTACTTGATTAAAATTTCACGAAAACGAAACAATTACGGTTTGTCTTTTTTTTTGGCATAGCAACAAAAGGTAATTAAAAGCATGTGTACTAAAAGGTGGTGGTATTCATCGAATAATGACTTAGAGGTTTAGGACAATAGTCTTTCTTTTTCTGTCTGGTTCAAGGGAATGGACATCACAAGGAATGTAAAATACGTGAGGTAGAATTGTCTTAATACGGGTTCGCCAGACTTGAAAATGGCCAGTCATGACAGTGGTTCCGTCACAGTACTGCACACCAGAGCTTGACCAGCAGAGCCCTCTTTTTCATGCTTCATAGTCAATATACCTAAAGACATCTCAAGCATTGTTTCTTCATATGGAATCAGTCAAGACTTTTTATTGCCATTGTTAGAGGAATAGTGATAACCATGACAATGTTCATTGTTTTATTATGTGGCTGAATTGCTCAGTAAGGCAATAGTGTTCCCTCTTGGTCTGCAAGAACGAGGTTTCGTCGCCCCCTCCCCCAAAAAAATCTCCGGATAAACTGTACTAAGTATATTGTGAGAAAAGAGTTTTGATCCCGTTCTAGTTACTACGCAGTTTAAATATTGATAGTATAGCCTATATAGCCTGTCGAATTTGTTTTATGACAAATAAAAACATAGGTCCGCGAATTTCTTAGACTTTGCCAGTCAATTAACTGGTACAGGACCAGCGGTGACGTAGGGGTTTTGGCCTAAACCGTTCGAAGGTGACGACATGCCACCGGTGGCGGTGTTTGGCGGGAATGGGGAGCTGGCCGACGGACCGCTTCGCGCCGCCGACACCGAAAGTGATGGCGACTTGCCGGAGATCGTCGGCGCGGACCACCTCGCCTATGTGATTCATACTTCCGGTTCCACCGGCGCGCCCAAGGGCGTCGCGGTGACCCACCGGATGCTCGGCCATCTGGTCGCCGCCCAGATCGAGGCTTTCCAGATCGAGGCGTCCAGCCGGGTTCTGCAATTCGCCTCGCTGATCTATGACGCATCAATCTCGGAGATTTTCACCGCCTTGGCGGCCGGCGCCGAGCTTTTCATGGCGCCACGCCAGATTCTCCTCCCCTCGCGCGAGTTCGTTGAACTTCTGGCTCGGCGGCGGATCACGACGGTGACCCTGCCGCCCTCGGTCCTCTCGGCGCTGCCCGAGGCGGATTTGCCGGACCTTCGCGTGCTGGTATCGGCGGGCGAGGCGTGTGGGGCGGAACTTGTCGCGCGCTGGGCGCCGGGACGGCGGTTCCTCAATGCCTATGGCCCCGCGGAAAGTACCGTATGCGCCACCATCGCCGTGATCGAGGCGCATGACAGGGCACCGTCGATAGGACGGGCGATCAAGGGTGCGCGTGTCTATGTCCTTTCACCGGATCTTCGCCCGCTTCCCATTGGCATCGTCGGTGAATTGTTCATTGGCGGAGCCGGAGTCGCCCGTGGCTATTGGGCGCGCGCGGGCCAGACCGCCGAGGCTTTTCTTCCCGATCCCTTCGCCGGTGATCCCGGCGCCCGGATGTATCGCACCGGCGACGCGGCGCGATGGCTTGAAAACGGCGAGATCGAGTTCCTCGGACGGCTCGACGATCAGCGACCGGGTGGCGCGGGCCGGCTATGGCTGGTGCAGGGTGGCCGAAAACATCGCCCGGGGCCAGCGCAGCCTCGACGCGGCGATCACCGGCTGGCAGGGCTCTGCCGGCCACCGTCGCAACATGCTGAACCGCGACATGGCCGATCTGGGTGTGGCGAGATGAAAATACTTGCTTTTTTTATTTATCTTCGAATCGTTTTTAAAATGATCCCAGGAAATCTGTCCCCGCCTCCACGGGGGAATACCTTCACCGCGGAAAAACCCTCTACCCATTTAAATCCGATGAAAATTTACCCACGATAATTACCCTTAACATCTCCACGCGTAAAATTGAGACGGAAAAGAGAAAGAAAGCGATGTAAAAAACAATTTTACATAGGAATTCTTGCAAATTCCCCGTTGTATAATTTCCCCTGGTGATATTTTTGTGGAAAAGGGGCATGGTAAGGGGGTTAGTCGCTTTCAATTGTGTTTGGTCACAAGATTGGTTATAAGATAAATTTCGAAAATGATAAAGGAAAAGTATGTCTGAGCTTCCTGAAAATACCGAGACTCCTGCATATCTTTATCTCCATCAACTTAACATGAGGTTTGAAAGATAAGTTTTCATCGACAAAATATGCCCAAAAAACGAACATATTGATCTTCAGATCTAGAATTATTCCATTTGGCTGGTGAATTTCTGATAACCGGGGATAAATCCGAGAAACATGCGAAAATATGAAAAAACTGGATTTAGATAAATCTAGGATAGGATAAGTAGCATCGAGCCACAAAATTACTCTCTCGAAAAATTGTTTTTTTTTTTAATTTTATGAAGCTTTGATTCGTAATTTCCCGAATTGCCAAGTGTGGCGTCATCAGCAAAGCAATCAATGGTATCAGAAGATGACAAACTACAGTTGGCACTATGGGCAAGGGAAGGCTTAGGATGCCAAAGTCTACAGCAATTAAATTTTTTTTCCTTTTTTACTGCATAAAGAAGATCATTTACATAAATCAAAAATAGCACAGGTCTTAAAACTGATCCCCAAGGGACGCCAAAATTCACTTGTCAGGGTGAAAACGGAAAATTGTATCAACAGAAATTAACCTATCATTTAAATAAGTCTGAAACCAAGAAAATACTTTAGTCCTAATACCAAGATGAGACATCTTCGATAGAAGAATTTCATGGGTTAAGGAATCATCAACTTGTTTCCGTAAAGTCATCAGTCTTCTATAAAGGGGACTTGTGCATCCTAAGCTTGAAGTTGGAATGTCTCTTGCCTCCCCATATTTTAAAAAGACATAAAAGCTCAAAGATGTGCAGAGACATGCTACCAAACTGATATCTGACATGCAGGAGCTTTCCTACCTTGTAATACTATCCAAACTGAATTGCCCTACACTTGCTTACAGGAGAAATAAGAGGGGGTGCCATTTTAGCCTTCAAGTTATTGAGGGCCAATACTCTCCTAGCATTATTCCCTACTGTTGGTACCAACTCAAGAGCCTAGAGGTCATAACCTGAAACTTGTCAAGCAGTCTACAATAGCTAGAGTCCACACTTAAATGTTTTTATTACAAATTGTCAACAGTTGGAACAGACTATTTAATGAAACAGTTGCTGCTGAATCTGTTGATGTTTTCACACAAAGGCTGGATGCTGAGTGGTCCTCCAGAGAGTGTAAACTCAATTGGGATGCTACTGATCATGGAACAGCACCTGGTCACTAGAGAGGTTGTAACTAAACCACCATATAGCTGAACCCCAAACAACTGAACCACTCTACAGCTGAACCACTGTGCAACTGAATCCCAGGCAACAGATCCCCAGTATAACAGAATCCTCGTGCAACTGAACCTTATGCAATTGAAGCCAATTTAACTGAACCCCCATGCAACTCAACCCCATTTAACTAAACCCCTGTGTAACTGAACCACTGAGCAACTGGACCACTGTGAAGCTGTACTGCCATGCAACTGAACCACCGTGCAACTGAACCCTCATATAACTGAACCGTGCAACTCAATCACTATACTTATATTGGGTAAAACACAAGTTAGAATCTTTACAAGCTCAACTGTGTTGGAATTATTTACTTTTCAAAGTCATGATATAAATGACTGTCGAGATGAATAATAAAAAAGCTCTTTTTTGTTGTCACAAACAAAAGGAAATGGGACATCACAAACTCTTAAAGCAAGATTTATTACTCCTTTTTATGTCTATTAATTGAGACGCTGTCGGGTTGCGCAACCCTGCCCAAATCATTGCGCCCGAGGTCCACCAACATCACGTGTTCTGCCACTTCTTTCTGGTCGGCCAGGAGTTCTTTTTCCAAGGCGAGGTCTTCGCGCATATCCCGACCGCGAGGTCGTGTTCCCGCAATGGGTTTCGTACTCAGTGTTCCGGCATCCAGCGTGACCAGCGCTTCGGGTGATCCGCCGACAATGGTTCGTTGGTTTTGTTTGAGGTAAAACATGTAGGGGCTGGGATTGATCTGTCTCAAGATTCGATAGATTTCAAAGGGTTCGCCGTGGAATTCTCGACGAACCGCACGGGACAAGACCACCTGAAAGATGTCGCCTTCTACAATGTGCTTTTTGGCTTTTTGGACCATGTCACAGTAGGCTTCCCGAGACAGGTTGGAGGTCCAGCTCTGAGTACTGATGGGATGATTGTCGACGTCAACTGTTGCGTTCGCAACACTAAAGCCATTGATTTTCCGCATAACGGCCCGGAGTTCCCTTTCTGCTTGGACCCGCGCGGTTTGGCGGTCACCACGGACCATTCGGTGACAGAGCAAGGTCACTTCATGGTTGAGGTGATCCATGACCAAGAGGTTTTTGGGAAGAATGAGATCCAACCACGGTGGACCCGAAGCGGAGGGCAGGGGACCAATATCTTCAACCAGCCGGACGGCATCGTACCCGATATGGCCGACCAAGCCACCGCGGGCATTGGGAATACTCTGCTCATTGAGCATATCGATTTTCAGAAGGATTTCTTTTAGCAGTTGCAATGGGTCTTTGGTGGTAATCTCGCCCGCAATGGCGCCGCTGACCACGAGCTGCCACGGTCGGTAACTGAAGCGAAAAACGGGATCCCATCCCACGAAGCTGAAGCGGCCTGAATACTGGCCCTGCTCAACGCTTTCGAGAATGAAACTGTGCTCGCGGTCGAGGGCCGTTTTGAGATAAAGCGAAACAGGCGTTTCACAATCCATCCGAAAACGGCGAGATGCAGTAACGATTTCCACTCTTTCGGGGCTCATGGAAGCGCGGGGAAATCGTATTCAGCGCGACCGTCAGTCGGGCCAAGACCGTCGTCGAGTTCGAAGTAGGGCGGATCGGCCGTTACGTCCGCCTTCGCCAGAAAGCGCGGCGAAGCCTGCGCGTCGCGGAAATCGAGGTCTTTGGAACGCCGCAGCCGGACACGGCGCCGAAGCGCGATACCGGCGAGGTCACGGCGGCCGCCATTGTATATCCCGAAGGCTGGGAGAAGTTCGAGGGCACGGCCCTGGACATGGACATCGGTGCGGGTGGGGACATGTGGGTCATCGGCACCGACCGATATGCCTACCGCTGGAACAACCGGACACAAAGATGGGTACGGCACGGAAAACAACAGGGCCTCGCGCGCATCGCCGCGGCCGCCGATGGCAGCGCGTTGGCGGTGGCGGAGAATGGCGGGCTGCTGTTTACCAACAGCGAGAGCAGCGAGGCTGCGGAATGGACGCCCGTTGCCGGCAAGACCCGCGATGTCGGCATCGGCGGCGGCTGGGTCTGGATCACCAGCACCGACAGAACGCGGGGCGGTGGTCTGGTCGCGCGTGCGCGCTACGATGGAGCCGGAAACTTCGAATGGGAACGGGTTGACGGCGGTCGTGTTCGCATCGCTGTCGATGAAAACGGCGAAGCCTGGGCCGTTGACGATCGCGGCCGTGTTGCTCGGTATGACGAGGGGCGGTGGCGCGCAATCGGAGGTACGGCGGCGGTCGACGTCGGTGCCGGTGGTGACGATGCGGTCTGGATCGTCGGCGCTGAGATAAGCGAAACCGCCGGTGGTGGCAGACTGCACCAGTTGGAGGCTGGATCGCGCTGGGTTGCCACCGATGCCCACCTGCAGACGGTGACGGTCGGGCCCGGCGGCGAGCCTGCCGGGATCAACAGCCGGTTTGAAATCTGGGCCCGGAATGTTTCCGACGGGTCGCAGGAGTCGCAACCGGGTGCTGAAAAACCTGTGCGGGTGGTGGAGTTGCCGGGCCCCGCTGTCGACCTGCCGGCCATGCTCGCCGGGCCAGATGTATTGACAACAGTCACGTAATAAAACAGCCAGGGGTGCCACCACTAGTGACCTACCACTATTTCTAGCGTTTTTTTTTTTATATTGCCTAAAAAACTATTCTCTTAATGAGCACATAAAACGCTAGATTAGTGAAGAAAATCCTTAAATCAATAAAAAAATCACTCAAATCTAGTGATATTTTTTTTCACCGGGTGGCAATCTTGGAAACAGCTGTACAGTAATTCAAATCTGTTTTTGTCGAGAAGTGTTGCGGTCTGTAGCCTATTAGCTAATCGAATGCCCGGCGAACATCGTTTCCTGCCAATATACCAAGCTGTTGCAACCACTATCTGCACAAATCGGGGCATTAGACTTGGCTTTAAGAGCCTTCAAACATTCAATGCCATGATTGAACCCAAACAGATCTGGAGTCGGTAAAAATTTTGCTTATGCAAATTTCATCAATACAAATCAGTTCTGATAGCTGACCCAAAGTGTTGGGAACCGCTATTGGGTACTTCGCCTTTCTTTAGGTGAATTTCCCTGCTAGGGTTCCTCTTGGATGGGATCCTTTACATGAAAAGTGGGAGGTACCACTCTTAGTAAATCCTCTTCGTTAAAAGTTGCGAAAGTGTTCAAAGCTAGAATCTACCATACTTGACATGTGTTATATAGCATCGGCATTTATATCGATTTACTTGAAAGTGTCCCTTCGCGGTTGGGCACGTGTAAATACTATCTTTTTTTGTTTGAATTGATATCATAATCTCTGAAAATAGATACTTGACCTTCTCTAGTCCATAAAATTTGTTTCTGAGAAAAAGAAATCCTTGTTCTTTGAAATAAGAAGCTAGCTTTCACAGAAAAATACTCCTATGATTTTTGACGAGAAAAGTATCCTATAACACCCAATTTTGTCTTTGCTATAGTAGGATAGCATAGACAAAGATTAATGCACCTTTGAAACTAAGACCAAGGGAATATCGGAATTTTGTTCTATCGTACTGTTAAAGAAATATGATTTTAGTTCGAGTGATTCTTGCTACTCCTGTAAACGGTCGATCAGAACGTTGCCGCGCGGTTTGGAAATGTCCAGGAACGCCACCGTCCCGGAGATACTCTCCGGCCGTGGTGTGACACTTCTCGCCACCGGCACCCGCTCGTTAGTGGGATCCATTATTGTGGTCATATCTCACTCTCAAGTTGTGCTAAAGCTCGTCAATTTTACGCGAAACGGAAATTGAGCCAATCTCTCCGGTCGCCCAGCCGTGAAAGGCGCCGGAAAACTTACCGGCTTCCGCGCCTGCCACAACAATATGTATATCATCTTCCGACTTGAATTTTGGTAACTCGCGGGCCATTTCTTCATCCGTCATTTTAGCCGCAAGCTTCGCCGGAAAACCCGTGCCCGAAACATCGTCCGCCACCAGGTCGCGAATGGGGCGTGATGTTACCGCCTGTATGCGTTTACGCAGATCAGCCTTGGTATAGCCGTCCTGCATCAAGGTGTCGACATGTTCCGGCACCACCACCAGCAGACAATCCGTACCATAATGCGCCTTGGGGTTAAACGCCGCTTCCAGACACAATCCCATGGTGCCCGCCAGGCCGTCCGCCGTGCGCGAGTCCTGGTCAACAATTAACGTTGGCCCGCTGGTCATGGTAAATATGGTGACAACAGAATCTTCCGCCTGAAAACCACGCTCCACGTGCAGCGGCGACCACGGGTTACGTTCTTCCCATTCTGCAAAACACATAGTGAATTTCATTGGGTTACCAAGTGTGGAGCGTTCCGTGCCACCCGGTTGGGCGCCACCCATGTTGCGGATCAACAACCGCACCGCGCGGCCGATGGTTGCGTTCGCGCGGTTACCCTGCCCCAACGCGCCCAACTTCATGTTCATGCCAATCTGCTCACGAATGGGCCCGTTCACCACAATAACCGGGCTTGCGCCCATGGTGGTCGCCATAACGCCATGGATATTGTATTCATCGGTGCAAATGGCCTGCACAACCGTGTTGATCACCGGCATATATTCCGGTTTGCAACCCGCCATTACCGCGTTGATGGCCACTATCACAAATCAATCCAAAGGAGCTTTAGAAGTAAATGAACTTGGCTTGATGAACTTGATAACTCATTGAACTCATAATTTAACTATTTCATTGAGCCTTCTTCATTGATGCAATTTCAGATGCAAGTGATAATGATGACTAGGATAAAGCAGAATTTTTCTACAAAGTCTTGGTATCAGTTTGCAATAAACTTTCTAGTTTTATCCTAATTAGGGATTTGTCTCTGAAGTTTCTATTTTTCATTCATTTAGAGATTCAAGTTATAGTAAAGAAGAAAGACTTGAGGAACTAACCAGCTTATAAGCAAATATAATGTAGGTCTTGATAGTTTCTCTGGATCTGATCATATCACTTATTTGTTCAATCATATTTTTAACATTGGCGTTGGTCATTAACCTGCAGTTATTAAACCTTTTTGAGGTTCTAATTCTGATTCTCGAATTACATAACATTTTAAAATGTTTCTGTATTCTTTAAAGCTATGGAAAGGCTTGTTGTTAACTGCATCTGGGACCTTTTTCTCAACAGAAGAATCCTTGGACAGATATTCTATCTTAAGTTGCATACTGTTTTAATGGTAGAACAATGACTGTGTACATTGGAGTTTACTAATCTTCGCATGTACATGTTCTAAGCGGTGTTTCATGCTGAAATTGTCTCAGACCTATGGTTTTTATAATTTGCTTAAATGACTTTCCATCTCTTTTTAACTCATCCAAAGCTCAAATGTCAGTAGACAATACAAAAGTATATGAATTAGTAAATTCTTCCAAGCATATAGTTTCCCATTAAAGTCATCTTGTGACTTTTATTGATTAGTATTTTCAAAATTACATAATTAAATACCCGTCAAAATATAAGAAAGATAATATTTATGTTATGAGGGACAGTCCTTACTAATTTTATTATTTTGGTGATTAACCAATAAATTCTGTTGGCGTCTCAACAGAGCTGTCACTGAAATTCAACTTGAATGATTTTGAAGTCTGTACAAGACTTTGGTTTTTCCAGATTTGACTGTTGTTCTTCTTTCTATTTATTCTTAGAATTTTTTTAGAGCTCATACCTTATGAGCTCTTGGCTCTTGGCTCTTAGCTCTTCTAGCCTCGTCACAGGTGCCATATGAGCTCTTAGCTCTTCTAGCCTCGTCACAGGTGCCATATGAGCTCTTAGCTCTTGTTATTGGGTTAAAACTGTGATTTTTCTGTAGGTGATTATTAATGTGATTTTTTGTTTTTCAAAGATCAGTTTTAATTCAAAATTCAGACTGCGTAAAGTAGGTCTTGGTTACCTTGAAGAAAACCTCGGCATGCTATTAGGCTACTTGGCTTTAAGCTGGTAGGTTTACTAGTGACAAAGTTCTCCTTTTTTATTCCTCTCCTGCATTTTGAAGCACCTGAAAGACAAGTATGCAATAGTTTAGGGTAGATTAAAAATGTAAGAATTGCCAACTGTTTGATGGTGTTGATGATTGTTCGTTTGGGCGCTAGTGCCAGTTTCCACTTTTATAAGTTTGCCATGCTCGGATATAGACCGTGGTAAGGAACTATCTCTCCTTTTGTTTTTATAAGTTAAATTAATTAAATAACAATATTTAATTTTTAAATTTAATAACAATAAAAAAACGAGTTTTCTTAACTGAAAGTAAGGAGCCACATTAAACATTAAAACGAGATAGAAGTTATTCTGTCTATAAGGAGTGTCTCCCCCCTCCTCAATCTCTCGGTTTTTACGCTAGAGCTTTGTGTACTTTAAGAACCTTCTCATTCCAATTAAATGCTCCTTGTGTTTCAGAAGTCGTTCTTTAAGGGTTGAACCAAAAAGTAAAAGTTTAGCTTAAAGAGAGGGATTGTAGAGGGGGGAGGGTGCCCATGCTTCATAATCATGCTTGACCACTGTCACTGCTGTGAAAAAAAGCACCCTACGCCTTGGAAAGACGCAATGCTAGCCCTTATACAAAGCAAGAAGAAGGAGAAGAAATCTTGGAAGAGTACTTAGTTTCAAATTGAAAACAACCTGCTCTGGATTTTTATTTATTTATATTTGATGTTAATTTACTGTTTGGTAAAACCTTTTCAAATCCCGCTTCATTTTCATTCTTCTTGGTACTTTTACAGACCAAATCGATTAAAAACCCTTTTCATTTTCAGGGTTCTTTGTAGTTTTACCAATAAAAACAATTCAAACCCTTTTCATTTTCACTGTTCTTAGTACTATTAAAGATCAATCCGATTAAAACCCCCTTTCATTTTCAAAGCTCTTGGTACTTTTACTGGTCAAATTGATTGAAATACTAATTTCATTGTCTGTGTTGTTGATACTTTTAGCAGTCAAATCAATTAGAATCTCATTTCAGTGTCTCTGTTCTTGGTACCTTTACTGGTCAAGGCGATTCACATCCTCCTTTCAATTTCATTTTGCTTGCTACTTTTAATGATCAATAAGTTTCAACCCCATTTTATTTTCATCGTTTTTGGTACGTTGACTGATCGAATTGATTCAAATACTCATTTCAGTGTCTCTGTTTTTGGTACTCTTACAGGTCAAATCGGTTCAAATCTTATTTCATTGTCTCTGTTCATTATACTCTTACAGGTCAAACCTGTTCAAATCCCGTTTTATTTTCATTGTTCTTGGTATTTTTCAGATCAAATCGATTAAATACCCTTTTCATATTCAGGGTTTTTGTATTTTTACCAGTAAAAGGAGTTCAAACCCCGTTTCATTTTCACTGTTCTAGATATTATTACTCGCCAAATTGATTCAAATAATCATTTTACTGTCCCTGTTGTTGATACTTTTAGCGGTCAAATCAATTCAAATCTCATTTCATTGTCTCTTTTCTTGATACTTTTACAGATCAAACTGATTAAAATACCCTTTTTATTTTCATATTTCGTGGTACTTTTACTGGTCAAGTCAATTCAAACCACCTTTTCATTTTCATTCTTCTTGCTACTTTTCTTGATCAATCTGTTTCAACCCCATTTCATTTTCGTTGTTTTTGGTGCTTTAACTGATCAAAATGATTCAAATACTCATTTCATTGTCTCTGTTGTTGATACTTTTAGTGGTGATATAGATTCAAATCTCGTTCCTTTATGGGCAATTTCAAAACTAAAACCCCCTCACAACTTACAAGGAATCGGTTAGTTGTTGGAAGTGCAGGCAACTGACCAAAAATAAAAGATATAGGGCAGCGGGAACGTTGCAATGGAATTCTAGGAAATTGAAAGATACCCATGCCAGAAAACAAATGGAGATTTAAAATCAAGCAAGGGATTAAATGAAGAACGGTTAGTTTCCTGAATTACAGTCCTTGCTAGATCATAAATTTTCAAAATTAACTTCAGTGTCGAGGGAAAGGCTGACATTCAAATAATAGGACAATGTGAAGCACAAGATTGGACTAGGATGTGGAAAATTATTCTAGGCTTATGTCTCTAATCCATTAAAACATTTTTACAACATATAACTTCAAACTCTTATAGTATTTAAAATCTCAAATCAAACGACACCATGTCTTATGGTGAATCTGCAATAGCTTGAGAGCAACCTTGGGTATAAAGTTGAAATTTCCAGAGAGGGTCAGGGTAATTAGACATTAAGCCATGGCTTAGAGGAGAAGATATAACTAAATCAAAAGACCCTATGTGCAACCAGGTTGCCATAATATCTTATTTACAAAACCTCAGGAAAAGGATGCGGGGTGGAATAAATCCTTTCAGGCCATTAAACAGCATATCTGTAATATCTTAGGAACTGTAAAAGGTACTATGTTAAAGCTTTCAGAGAATATTCAGGGGGATGTTTTACTAAATAAAAAGAAACTAGGTGCATCAATGTTGTCAAAAGCGTATCCTGGTTATCTCTTATCCTGTTATCTACAATGATAACAGGAACAGCTACAGATGTTAAGTTGAACCTGTCAGGAATGGCTAAGCGAGATGTTAAATAAAGCACAAGACACTACTTGCATTCAGATTATCAAGACTGAATATCTAGAATGCCTCAAAAATAGTTAAGGGCACTAAGTCGAAACTCATAGAGAATTTTAAGGAGAAGATTAACTTAAGGACACACGTGCATCCCAGTTGTCAAAACAGTGTATCTGCAATATCTCTGGAGGGCTATGGCACGCGACGTACTTACCTGTCTGGCAAAAAGCACACAACTATCATGAATTCTGATTGTTTCCAGAGCGCCTCAAGCAGACGCGCTGGCGCAGACGTTCGGCACCGAACGTTTTGCCGAAAGCCCGGACGCCAACCTGCCCGAGGCCCTTGAGCAGGCCACTCGACACCTGATGACACACTTCGACGCCAGCGGTGTCATGGTTGTGCCTGCCGACGTGCCGGGTATTCGTGCGGCGGAACTGGACGAATTGCTGGCGGCGCATGAAACCGTCACCATTCTGCCGGATGCAGACCACATAGGTACCAACGGTCTGATTTGCTCACCACCCTTGTGCATGCCGTACATCTTTGACGGCAAGAGCTTTAAACCTCACGTTGACGCGGCATTTGCGGCCGGTATTACCCCCAGGGTGGTTCCCGGAAGCGCATTTATCCTTGATGTCGACACACCGGATGATCTGCTGCGGCTGCTGCAACAGGAGCCGCACAGCCAGAGCGCCAATTTCCTGCACAAGTCGGGCATCAGCAACCGTCTACGCGACGCCGACCACTCCCAATCCATATAAGCGAACAAACACATGTCCCAGTACAATCCTGAAACACCGCCTGCGCACGTGGAAAAAATTCTGCACAGCGCATTGCAGGGCGTTCTACCCAGTGACACAGAGGCGCTGCAACTGGCCACCTGCGATGATACGCGGGCCCTTGCGGACGTAGCACAAGTGTTGCGCGATCGCGGGTTCAACAACGTGGTGACCTTTTCCAAGAAGGTCTTTATTCCACTCACCCATTTGTGCCGGGATGTTTGCCACTACTGCACCTTTGCGCAGGTACCACGCAAGCTGAAAGCGCCGTATATGACCATCGAGGAAGTGCTGGAAGTGGCGCGTCACGGCGCCAGCATGGGCTGCAAAGAGGCGCTGTTTACCCTGGGTGAGAAACCCGAGCTGCGTTACAAAGCAGCCCGGGAAGCGCTGGCTGAGATGGGGTATGCGTCCACTACCGAATATCTGCTGGCGGCGGCACCCAACCATAAATTATATGTTCTGTTGATGAAGAGAGGTAGTTTTACTTGTTAACGTGTTTTTTTTGTGCAAACGTAAAATTGCAATAAAAATTTACTAGCGATTTTTTGAGGGTAAAGGTTCTGGTTTGTTCTCCTTGCTTAGAGACCTTTGACATTATTAGTGTTTTTTTTTTCCCAGATTGTATGAGAATTCATGAGCAAGTGCGGTTACAGTGAATCACATGTCTCCCACGATAATCGGAAAACCTGGCATTTATGTTTTAACTGAATTTAACCAATTTATTTGCCATGGTTCATGCTTTTTAAGAAACTGTCTTCAATACATCATAATTACAGGTCACTCGTATTATTCGGTGTCTAGATTCAAGTACTAAAATTCAAGAGAAAAAGAGATAAAACACAGAAAAGCTAGTATGATAAACTTAAAGAGTGGAACACTGGCTTTGCTTTGAGTTTGTTCCGCGGTCCCTTTAATTAGTAATTACATATTCCACAGCTGAAAGGTTTACGGTTGTATATTTTATGTTTGATTTTGTAGATACACAAAAAGGATACTAAATCACGGAATATGAGCTTAAAATCAACGAAGATGAAGATTCAAATTCCATATTATTTTGGTGTTTGGTTTTTCTCCAAAAGAAAATCGGGTTCTCCAAAACATCCCCGAAAATTAGCGTTGACGAATATTACAAGATTATATTAATAAATTAAGGTCAGTACTATGATATTTAGCATATTGCATTTGTTGGGCAAATTTCGTGTACGGTAGGTTCTATTCAAAAAAGGGAAACTGTACTTTACCTAAAATCTAGAATGTAAAACCAAAATCAAAATACAGATGGTCTTAATAGCAATTATTTAAGTGACAAACTAAGAATACTTTCCCATTTTGACCCCACATTCAATAAGCTTATTGTAATTGATTTTTGTAATTTTTGGCGTTCAAGACGCAGATATTTTTGTAATTTTTGGTGTTCAAATTGCAACTGGGATAATTGAATTCCGTTCAAAAACAATTAAATTGAATTAATTTTGTCTAACGAAAAGTTTAAAGGTGTTCGATTAAATCTTCGTTCTGGTGAACTACAAATTACAGCAAATAACCCAGAACAAGAAGAAGCAGAAGAAGTTCTAGATTTAGATTATGAAGGAGACACTCTAGAGATTGGATTTAATGTTGCTTATCTGATTGATGTTCTAAATGCCATTTCTTCAGAAAATATTAAGTTAACCTTGGCCGATTCTAATAGTAGTGCACTAATCGAAAGTACTGATTCTGACTCTGCTCTTTATGTTGTAATGCCAATGCGTTTGTAAAGGTCAGTAGTTCTTTTATTAAATGGCGTTAACTCTTTTACGTACTTCGGCTTTTAGGAATATTCAGTTTGCAGATTTAAGTTTTTCCAGAGAATTGAATATTGTTTGTGGCGAAAATGGGGCAGGAAAAACAAGCTTATTAGAAGCTATTTATTTTTTATTAAATGGCAAATCGTTTCGTACAAACATTCTCGCGGAGGTTTTGACTGAAGGAAAAACTCTGTGTCAATTGTTGGGGGAAGGAGAGTTTTCTAAGACTCTGCCTTCCTCAAAGGATAAAGTCACTAGTAATCTACATCTAAAACCCGTAGTTAAAGATATTTCCTGGAACCAAGAAAAGTTGCGTTCCGCGTCGCAGTTGGCTAAACGAGCCCCGTCTTTTTATTTTTCTCCAACCTCATTAGACTTTGTTTTGGGTGATCCACAGTACCGTCGTGATCTTATTAATTGGGTTATGTTCCACGTGGAACATAATTACGGTGAGAAGTTAAAACAATATAATAAGGCGCTTAAACAACGAAATTTAAGCCTAAAGAATATAAGCAATTCAAAGGAAACGGAGTACGTTTGGCGAAAGCAACTTGTAAATTATTCCCTTGCTATTCATCAATATCGAAAGACACATTTGTCAAAAATTATTGAAACTGTTCAAACGTATTTGAACGATTATGAAGAAGATATCTATAGTAATATTCGTTTCAAGTATTTAGCAGGATGGGATGATGGCTCTGACCTTTCCATGTTTACGCCGATAATATTGGCGCTAATACTTACAATCTGAAACTTTCGGAGGAAAGGGCTAAAAAAGTGGCGCTATCTATTATGGAAAACAGTATTTTCGTCAACAAAATTTATCTGGAAGGTAAAGGCGAATTGGAAAACGACCGGCCTAAACAACTCAACCGGCGGGTGGAGATTAAGGTGGTAACCAAAGAGTTGAAGGATTAATAAATATAGACTTAGAGAAGTCGGAGATCAGAAACCTGTCTTCTGACCTCCGACTTCTTCTTAAAATATTATACGAAAAATGTTAATGTAAAGAAAAATTCATATCTTATCTTTAATTTTGCTTCGCTGATTATAATCATTCTGCACTACTAACAAATCGTACGGCTGTACAAAATACTCCAATACAATACATTACATCTGATTTTTGAGAATACTACTAGCTGAGAAATGAACTTTGCCTCAGTTTAGAAAGCTATGGGGAGAACGCGCTTTCTAACAATAATTCATTTAATCACTTTTTAAACCATTGAACAATGTCAAAAAAATCCTCCCTGCCTTTAATTGTCATTTTCCTTTTAGCCGTCGCTGCGGTTTACGCTCAAAACGGCGCGCAAAAAACCTCGGACGGTATTTCTTACGTGGTGCTTAGAGAAGGTTTCGGCGCCAGCCCCGGGAAGGGGCAGGAAGTTAAATGCCATTATTTAGAGAAAGATATTAATGGAAGAGTCCTATTGTCTACTCGCAGTCGGAAAATGCCTGAATTTATAGTATTAGGCGAGAAAAATTCACAAATGGCGAAAGTTCGAGACAATTGTTTTATGATTATGAATACCGGAAGCCGATACAGTTTTGAATTTCCCAAAGCCCTGATGAGCAGCGCGGCGCAGTCGGCGGCTATTCCCGGCACGCATGTCGCCTATGAAATAGAATTATTGAGTATTGGGAATGCAAGACCTTCGGCTGTAAAATTATTTAAAGATACTAAAAGCCGGGAAGGCGTGCAGGCGGCCGTCGCTAAACTACAGAATTTATTACAATCGGGATCTGGTCAGCGCAAGATTGAAATGAATTTCCGGCAATTGATCATCCGCTCGTAGGGCTTGTTCAAAATGTTGTCTCGCAAGTTCCCATTTCCCATTGTTGTAATCCTCAATCCCCAGGAGATTAATTTCCGAAGCTGCAGGACTCACAATAGGCAAGGTCGCAAGTGGCCCGGTCGTTGTCGCACACCCTTGCGCGAAGATCATTAACAACCCTACCCGACCTAACCTCATAATAAATTTCATTACCTTGGTCTTCTCCTGGATTAACCTCATATGCTACCTTCTTAGGAGTAAATTAAAAGCAACTCAAATAGCCATCAGCAATGCTGCTTCACTTTTTACATTATAGAGAATCATGAATTACGACGTCATAATCATCGGCGGCGGCTCTGCGGGGTATGCTGCAGCACGCACGGCTCAAGATGAGGGAGCCAATGTCGCCATCATTGATCATGGTCCTTTGGGTGGTCTCTGCATTCTCCGCGGTTGCATGCCCACTAAAACGATCCTGCGTTCATCGGATGTCATGTCTTTGATGAAACGCGCTAAAGAATTTGGACTTCACCCTGTGGCTGCCAAAGCCAATCTCTCAGCTATTATTGACCGCAAGGCAAGGCTCATTCAAGAATTTGCCGACTATCGAATCGAAGCCCTCAAAGATCCACGTTTCACGCTCTACCAAGAACGTGCTCAGTTCATTTCACCAACGGAAATCCATGCCGGCCCACATCGTTTGAGAGCAAAAACATTTATTATCTCCACCGGATCCATTGTATCACGAGTGCCTGTCCCTGGACTGGAACAAGTGGGGTATATCACAAGTGACGAAGCCCTTGAACTACGCACACTCCCGGAATCAATGGTCGTGTTAGGCGGCGGAGCCGTGGCTCTTGAGTTTGCTCAATTCTTTTTACGACTGGGCACAAAAGTGACGCTCCTTCAACGAAGTGCTCACACCATGTCTCAAGGCGATGAAGATCTCGCAGGTCCTGTTGAAGAACGATTTCGTGAAGAAGGCATGACGGTATGGACTTCCGTTCTATGATACGATGAATACGGTGGTGTGATTTTCGTTAATATTATATGGCTTTTAGTGGGTGTTTCCCCTTATTTTCTAAAATAAGGCAAATTTTCTAAATTCCGTTTTTAAGTGTTTCGGTTACTATTGAGTCGGGTCTCTCCTTACTACAGTTCGTCACCACGAACTGTTTGATAGTCTTCTTCCTCTATCAGCCACACTCATTTTCTTCTACTAAGGGACTCTTTAACCAAACTATTTATTTGAATTAAAAATGACAGAAAATCTCTTTCAAATATTTGATCCAACTTCCTCTTTCTTTTCTAACTGGTTGAGAATGCCGACTCCACTCTTTTACGATGATGTCTTTTTGACTAATCCCCTAATGACCTCAACTTTTAGCTAAGAGGACTTTAATGGGGTTAAATTATGAAATATCCTTCTTATAGGGCCAACTAGATTTGGGGCTAATATCCTTTTTATTGCCCTTTTTTGTTTATTTGGTTTAATAATTTTGTCGGCTTATTCCCCTGTATTTTTACTGCCACCAGAAATTTGGCGGTCACTTTAAGACTTGCATTCCCCCTATGACTCTCTTTTATCACCTACGCTTGGATTAAGGAAACTCTAAATGTCTTAGCCCATCTCGTCCCATTGGGGACACCAGCACCTCTTATACCTTTTATAGTGATAGTTGAAATCATTAGAAATATAATTCGGTCTGTTAAGCTCTTTGTGCGACTTACAGCTAATATAATCACCGATCTTCTCCTTTTATCATTTTCTTAGCGCTAGAATTTTCTGTGGCTATTATTCAGTCTTACGTCTTTATAACTTTGATGACTCTCTACACAAGAGAATATGGAATCAATTGAATCACCCTTGTCATTTTGTTAACGTTAGACCGTGACCCTTGGCCACGGGTATGGGGGCCTTTATAATAAGTTCTTCACTTGTCAAATGGTTCCACTCTTTTGATAGAGTATTATTCCTCATAGGGTTGATTATAATCAATCCTATAATTATATATAGCAATATATATAATTCAAGGTTCTTAGCAGCGAACCCTAGTTGAGAAACTCATCCCTGCCCAATATTTCCGTGCTTCCGATGTCAGAGTCCAGATTTGCCGATTCACTGCGAGTTGCCCCGCTCATCAGTTCCTGCGTTGCGCCAATGGAAAATCTGCGATAATCCGTGTCATCTGTGGTTTAACCAATTCCCTCCAGATTGCATCCGTGTTCGATATGCGCAAAATCACAAGAAAAATACGGAAACCCACATAGCGCTTGGATCCGTGATTCGCTATTAAGGTAGGCGTAAGCCCGTTTCTAGCGTGTTCTCTGATTACGCTTGAACCGGTGTGCTCCGTAGTATCGCATGGAAAAGAAATGTTGGCAGATTGCAGTGCTTCCCGGTGACGGGATTGGGGTTGAGGTGGTGCGTGAGGCTGTTCGGGTCCTAAGGGCGGTCGAGGAGCGGCTGCCAAACGCTCAGTTTGAATTAACCGAGCACCCGGCAGGTGCCGGAGAATACCTGCGGAGCGGGTCGCCGCTGCCGGAGGCCACGTTTGCTGCCTGCCGTGCGGCGGATGCGGTTCTTCTCGGAGCCATGGGCTTACCGGACGTAAGGTGGCCGGATGGCAAGGAGATGACGCCGCAGATCGACTTGCGTGAGCGATTGGATCTCTATTGTGGGATCCGCCCGATACGGCTCTATCACGAGGAACACTCCCCGCTAAAGGGTTATCAGGCCGGGGAGATTGATTTCGTCATCGTACGCGAGAACACCGAAGGCTTGTTTTCGGCCCGGCTCGCCAAAATGTCGCCCGAAAAAGGAGAGGTCTGCGATACGATGAGGGTAACCCGCCCCGGATCTGTGCGAATCTGCCGTGCGGCGTTTCAAGAGGCCATGAAGCGGGGCCGTCGCCTGACCTTGGTCGATAAGGCGAATGTCTTGCCCTCCATGGTTTACCTCCGGTCGATCTTTGACGAGGTGGCGCGTGATTTTCCGGACGTACAGACGGATGGTGTCTACGTCGATGCCGCATCGTTGTTTCTGGTTCAACGGCCCGAGAAGTTCCTCTACAAAAGCCTCACTGCTGTTGCGCAATGGTGCAGACGCGTCGCTCTCCCGGTCGCGATAGCCGATGCGTATTTGTGCAAATGAAAACGGTGTGACTTCGTACACCAATCCGTAGCGGTAGTCGGTGTCCCTGGTTAAATCGGATCGTGCGCTTTCGGCCGTTATTTTCAGGTTGTGGCCGCGGTGGATGAGCCAGTTGGCTTCCAGGTGGGCCACTTCGTTTTCCTCTTCGCCAAACAGATCGGACTCGTCCTCAATAAAGTTGTACTCGGCCAGCCAACTGACTGGTCCAGTACGCAGGCCGGCAAACACTGCGTAACCCTGCCGGTCCACCACATCCGTATTGTTGTCGACCAGGCTCAGACCCACCGTAATGGTGTTGGACTGCCACGCGGCCCGTGCGGTGAACTGCTTGCCGTCGTCGCGCTCGGTGCCGCCGCCGCTGCCATTGGTCACCGCCAGTTGCGCGTTGAACCGCTGATTCTGCCAACCCACCTCAACGCCATCGTCACCCTGCAGCATGTTGATGCCGCTGATCTGTCTGACCAGCGCGCTGAACGACGAGAACGGCATCCCCGCGTTGTTGACCCGATCAGGGTTCACGGGCAGTCCCGAACTCGCGCGCCTGAAGGGGGTGTCGGGCGAGGAACGAATATTCCGCTACCGTGCCGCGACATAAACATGTCTGGTTGCTCTTAACTCGGAAGCTCTGAACCTCGGACAGCGAACGCGGATCAGAGTCGCGTGCGTTAGTTCCCTTGGCGCTGGGTTAACGCCGAAAGGCATGTCTTGGCTCGGCGTAGGGCGCGGGTAACCAGCAGGGGCCTCAGGGCCGGATATCACCCCTTGCCTGGCACGCGAAAGAACATGGCGTAAAGAACCGGCACAACTCCCAAGGTAAGGATGGTCCCGACACCCAGTCCAAAGGCGATTGCGTTCGACATGCCGTAGAACAGTGGGTCGCGTGACAGTATCAGGGGAAGCAGGCCGAGGACCGTCGTGATGGTGGTCATGATGATCGGGCGCAACAAGTACTACAATGACGACGAAATGCGAGTAAAAATGACGCAACTGACAAATCCTCAACGACCTCCAAATTTATCGCTAAGTTCTAGTTTGACAAGCTTGTTGGTTATTTCATTGAGAACTCCTTCTGTTAGTTCATCTGTTTTTTTGTTTTTGTGATTCTGTCTCTCTTTCTCTCCCAGAGATGCTGGTGCAGCTGCAAGATTTTTTTTTAATGCGTTTTTTGCCAAGATTTGAAAATCACTGTTAGTTTTCTTAATCTTATTGCATTTTTCATGTGCTAATAACAAATTTTCAATCCTGTGGTCTTTTTCATCATTATTTGCATGATCAATTTCTCTTCCTAACCCTGGAATGTCATCTCGAAATGGTTGTTTGTCATAAAAACAGACATTTCCGTCTCTTTTGATGATTTTAGGAATATCCTTGTCTTTTTGCCGTGATGTCGATGTGTTGTGATATGGCATTATCGTATACATCCTATTTTGTTTGTGAAGGGGACAATTTTTTCAATTTTTAAAATATTCTCTGAAAAAACTTGTAATTTCTGGCAGTTTTTACACAGGTGATAGATTGCAGTTTTGTTTCCGCCAATATCAAATGTGATTTCAAACATGTGGGGTTTATGACTACATTTTTTGTGAATCATAATTTTTCTCCAATTCGTTAATTCTTTCTTGCATGACATCTAATGCTTTGTTGATAATTTTGTCCCCCCCTCTGATGATGTGTTCTCCAGTTATTCCTTCAAGACGATGAATTGTTTCTGATTTGATGATTACTTGACTCATGAAAATATTGAATTGTTTAGATTAAAGGTATTATCATCAAGACATCTTTAATTTTTCTTTTTTATCAACAATTCTATTTCTTGTGAAGTCATGTTGTTGATAATGTCTAGTACTGCTTCTCTTGCATATTCTTGTTGCTTCTTTCTCATATCCTGACTTTCTTTATCTTTTTCATCCATTCTAAGCTTGGTTTTCTCTATCTCATCATAGACCCCACCATGGATGGGATAACATCTACTATTCACAAGAATAATGAATGAAACAAAGAGAGCAATATCCCTGATGATATGTGGAAATGCAGAAGGCGGACTGCTATCACCCGGCAGCAGCTTTTGCTGCTGCGGACTTAGCTTTTTTCACATAAAAAGCTAAAGACATGTTTAGCTCGTGGCGTACAGGAGGCCCTAAAGAAGTTAGCTATGCTGCATTTAAATCAGGATGGTTTGAGAGTGAAATTTTTGAAGAGTGGCTTATGTCATTGTCACTCTCCCACCTAAATAAAAGAGCAGGGGTGAATGCTTTACTGGGTGACAATCTCTCTTTCCATTTCTCCGCTAAAGTGTTGAAAGCTGAACAGAAAAGAAGATTTGCTTTCTATGCCTTCCATCAAACATAACAGACATACTACAACCTTTTGACTTTGCTTTTTTTTGCTCTAATGAAAAGAGCATTGAGGAAAATGCTTGATGATCACAGAATACATTACCCGAAAGAAACCGCAGTGAAAAAAGACTAATTCCTCCAGCTTGTGAAGCTAGTCTTGGAGAATCTAGCATCAAATGGAAAGAAAAATCAAAAAACGGGTTTGCCAAAGGCTTGTCACCTTCCAGAGTTATCCAAGACCCTCCACTTTCCAACCAGCAAACTCCACAAGAGGTTGTAGACAACATCATCAAAGCTTAACTAGGTATCCTGCAAGTCTACAGATTTGACAAATCTGCAGGGAATACCACACACAAACGTCTTGACGTCAAACCAAGAAAAAGCATAAGGGATGAAGAAGATTCAAGCTGTGAGTCTGACATGACTGACGCATCTGAATGGGAGATTGACTCTGAAATGGAAGCTGATGAGTTGACAAGCGTTGGCCCTCTTACTTTGTCAAGCAAGGCAGCAGTCCACCAAAAACCCAGGAGGGACACAGGTTCAAAGCAAAGTTCTTCATGGGTCGTCTTTATAAGTATTTTGTAGTGTTGGAGGTAGATGCTCCTTCTTCTGACGACTTGCTGAAAGTGATGTGCCTGCAAAAAAACAAGGATGGATCCTTCTATTTTCTTGTCAAAGAAGGTCGACCAGAGGATCACCGATTCCATCAGGTTGCGACCGACCACGAACAGCGTGATGGACAGAAGAAAGAATGCCGTTCCTCTGCCGTCGACGGCGCGGGCCGTGCGCGCGAGGGTCACGACCACGATAATCACCAGGATCGACAAGCCGATGACACCAAGGTCGAGGGTGATGTCCAGAAAGCCGTTATGGCTGCTGCCGGTGTTGTTGCTGCTGGTCTTGGCAACAGCCTATCGTAGCGGCAAAGACATATTGGTCAGCAATGCGTGGGACCCGCGTACGGCGTATGTTGTGGGTATCGGTGTCGCATTGGTGCACGCGCTGGTTAACTTTGTGTTTTATGTGCTGCCGATAACGGTGATGTTGGGTGTACTGTTAGCTAATGCGTTTGGGTCGGCGAATAGTGTTAGTGAGGCTGATGCCACTAAAAGCACGCGACCTGCGCGTACCGCACTGTGGTGGCTGTGTGGAATAGGCCTGTCGATCAACCTCGCATACCTGGCTTTGGACGTTGTGACGTATGACCTGTTTGCAACCCGCTCAAATCTTCCTTTTGCCGAGAAATTTCGTGAGGGTGGGAGTGCTCTACTCGGCGATGTGTGGGTGGCGGAGAAGCTGAATCCGCAACGCGGTGTGCCTGTACTCGCAGAAGCTCGGTTGTTGGAGCGCCGCCTGCAGTCCAGCCACCGCGATGCCCTGGGACAGCGAGCCAACGCAGCCTATCAACGAGCTATTTTAGTGGATCCCTGGAACCCACTCGCATACACCAGCTACTATGAATTTCTGCAGGGTAATCCCGAATGGGTTGGCAGCGCCGGGGTCGCGGATCCGCCGCAGTTGCTGGCAACAGCGTTGCGTTACGATCCAACTTACCTGCATGCCTACACCCTGCAGATTGACAGCTATCTCAAGGCTGGTGAAGTTGAGCGTGCTTTGGATTTAACCAGTGATCTGCTCGGTTGGTGTGAGATGGTTCAAAGAGGACAACATGCTGAGTTTGCACCCTTGCTGGAACGGCTGGGCGCTTGATTTCCGTAATGTCCGAATGCACGGCCACCGTGCCGCCTTCGTCCGTTCGCCGGTTGTTGATTTGCTGCCATTGATTGCCGGCAGCCTCCACGATGATGGATTCCGCTGCCTTGCGATGGCGGCTGATCTGGCGATCGACCCAGCTCGGTAAGTCCTCTTTGGCGTTCGCGAACCGTTCCAACTCGCCGGCCTTTTGCGCCAGCTCGGTAAACGTGGTCCCCGGTGCCAGTTCGGCCTCGGCGCTGCCCAGCATGATCTCGCGATATCGCCCATTGGCCACGACCAGACGGTCGTCCTTATCGAACAGGGCAAAACCTTCGGAAATGCTCTCGATCGCATCGGTCAGCTGGTTGCGGGCCTGTTTGGCTTCGGACTCGGCGGTGGCAAGCATCGATGTCCGCTCGGCGACCCGGCTTTCCAGATCATCGTTCATGGCCTGCAATCGTTGTTCGTAGGCCGCCTGGTTGTCTTGCATGTCATTGAAGGCCGACACGACGCTGCCGATTTCGTCGTTGCTTTGCCAGGCAACGGCCTGCCGCGTACCCGAACCCTTCGCTTGGTTGATGGATTCAAGCAGCAACGCCAGCGG
>JAAAKM020073195.1:146052069-146215126 GCA_010016025.2 Alatinidae sp. Z8VKAUB7J3
TGCCGGGTTTATTCAACGGCCACCGATTTTTCAGGAAGGTTTATGACAGTACGTACCCGAATTGCTCCATCGCCAACCGGAGACCCGCACGTTGGTACCGCCTACGTGGCCCTGTTCAACCTGTGCTTTGCCCGCCAGCACGGCGGCCAGCGTCAGCCGTTCCTTGGCAAGCGTCGCCAATTGCGCGTCGGTCAGGGCGATTTCCAACTGACCGATGCGGATTTCGTCACCGGCATCGTCGTAGATGATGTCCTTGCTGGCGACGTAGTTCTGCTCTTGCAGTGTTTCTATTTCGCCCGCCTGGGCGACGATCAGATCGCTCTCGTCATAGACGACGGCCGCGACCACATCGGGATCTGTCAGCAAGGCCGTCAGGATCAGTTTGATCTGTTCGTCGGCCACGTTCCACAGCGATTCGGCGACCAATGAGCATTGATATTCTGCTTTTTAAAAAAAAAAAATAAATGGCCAATTCTTTATCATTTTGATAATCCTATTCTACAAGTTTTTTGTCTCTCACATTGTAATCATGTTGGGAAACAATATTTAATAAGAATACTGTTTTAACCTTTGTTTGAATATTTTTAAACATTAGAAGTGACAGAACCCGCCTCCCTCCCCTCAGAAATACGGCAAATTGAAATATTTGTGATTGCTGATTATAGAACATGGTTATCAAAATTCTTTGGTTATATCTATCACACTCGGAACTGGTCATACCTCTCCCGAAACGAATTCCTGGCTGTTCCCCCCCGGTACATATAGCATTCTATAAAATCTTTCGCTTATATCACTTTCACTGTGGTTATAATTTCTGTAGCTAAGGAAAAAGTTGTATATTTTTCCTTATTTCTTTCGTCAAGAAAGAATTTTTCTGGGAAAATAATTCACTGATAAATGTAAAAAAGGCTCGGAAATGCAAGTAACCTAAACAACGCGTTGTTTATTTAGCAAGGTTTGTTTTAAAGAATTTGATTTGGCAAATGGAAAGTTTTCCAGAAATACACTTATATCTAATATGAATTTTCAATAAATATTTGTAAAGGTCGCTAAACCTTAATGACAAGAGTACCATTTTAGCCATCAGACTCCAAATCGATCAAGTTCAGTTTGAGATTTCTCTTAGATTTTAGCGTCAAAGCATTTAGTTGAATCCTAGTTTTATACGTTCATAAGTATATTTCCTAAAATAAGGTCTACTAAAAACGATAAAAGACATGTTGTATTTCAAAAGAATACATCCTCCTTTTTTGCATTTCATGGGAAGTGCTGAGGACAAGAGCAGTGTGTGTTGAGGCTCAGTGGTCACCAGTACCTTGTCTTCAAGCACATTCAGTCTTAGAAAAATTCGTTATAGCATAATAAGATTTGGAAACCTAATCGCAGATAAAAGAAAGTAATCGGTTGAGCTCCAACTTGATTTTTCGAAATAAGATGACTTGTTACTCAGCACAATTGGTAACTTCAATTATTAGTTCCAGCTCGTTAAAGATACAAACTTTTCCATCATCTCCTTCTCTCTTAAGATCTCTCTCGGCGCAGTAGTTTTTAGGAGGAGCGGGTGTGGCAATAATCAGGGCAGCCAGCTGTATCAGAAAGTGCTGATTTCACACTATTTTATTACGTGCTCATGGCTGCCAAAATAGCAGGAAAGACCTATTTTAGCATTATTACAGTCAGTTTTGTTACTATAGCACCAAAAATCGCAGTGTAGTACGCAAATTTGGGAATTGTGTTACTTTAAAAACTGACCGAGGTGGCAATCCTGTGCATAGCCAGTAATACCACTGCTGCCTCCGGGGCTTTTGATATGGATATAGGGCGTTGCACTAATGTTTTATTCAGACGAGTAACACCACTCTGTCTATGGTGCTACTTGTTTTAAGTCCTGTTACACCAGGTTAAAACACCAAAACTTCGTTTACATTAAATTAGTGATTCTGGCAAGAAATAGCCAAAGTATCCCATAAATCTCCTTATTTTCTAAAATGCTTTTATAAGTCACTTTATTTTGGCAAATTTAATCCCTTCCCTAATTACATACCACCGCTTCGTGCCCAACCCCGTTACCGATACCGAGCAAAATAATAAAACTAACTATTAGAATCTAAATTTCTCTACTCACAACTTTCCTAATTAGGGCTTTAAACCTATTAAGAGTTTCCCTTTAATCAATTCCCCATATTCTTTGACCTGGTAACGAAGCTGATTCATAAAGCAAATTGAATCCAAGAAGAGAAAAAAAGAATTTCGAACATTCACCGGTGAATGTCGTCATTAACAAGATTTCGGACATTCACAGTAATGTATATAAATTCTTATTTTTGAAGAATATCGCTAGGACTGTAAAAATTTAGGCCCAATAAATGTACCGGCGATTACCAGGGATTACCAATAAAGACCTGGGAACAAATTGGGTCAGCAGCTTTTTCTTAAATATGGTATTTACCGAAGTATGTACTGCATTGTAGAAATGTCTAAAACAATCCACGCTAACGATCAAGTTGCACAAGCGTTGGCTAATCCACTTCTGAGAATCCAGTTTGAATTTGAAAGCCACGTTCTGGAATTATTCAATAATTTTAACAAACTCTTAGAGAGCGAGAAGCCGCTCTTCCATTATATAAAACCAGAAATGGAGCGGCTGATCCATAAATTGGCAATGAGCTTTATGAAAGCAGCCTACGTCAGAGGGACGCCTGTGTTAGAGTTGAACCCTGAAAATGTCAGGGATTACCTTGCTTTGGAAGAGGTGTACATGGGGATGCTCGCCTATGAATCTCTGGAGATGTTGCAGTCAACCAAAGAACTCGCACTGACAACCTCTTTGTTAATTTGGCGTATGAGTCAGCCCGTTGTCTTTACGTCGAGGCGATTAAGCAGATACAGAAAAGATTTGTATTTGACAAAGAAATTTTCGCATACGCTGATCTATTAGACCCTTTGACGGCCACCGACTCGGAAGCTCTAATAAAACTATCAAAATTTCTTCGCAAATATAAGCTTCCAAACTGGAATTCTAAAAGCATTAACGAAGAGTGGCGAGAAATACTGGTCTCAGACCTCCACAAAAGTACTGAAACTTTGGACTTCTGGAGAAAGGCTTCTGAGGTGAATACTCCTACTGGAAGTCCAAGATTTAGAAACGTCATAGTTGCGATTAAGTATTTACTTTCACTACCATTCTCGAACGCCGTCACTGAACGTTTCTTTAGTGTCTTAAAAAACATCAAAACTGATTCTTGGAATCGTCTCTCATCCATCTCGCTAACGACTGTGATGCAAACGAAGGTAGGGATTATAAGGCTGAACGTTCACTCCGAATCGATTATCCTGGACCAAAAGCTGACCAAAAGAATCATATCAGTGAAGGCAAACGCGATGGTTGAAGAGTGTCAAACACTAGTCAATGTGCAACATGAAGCTCTTGTCTCCGGAACTGATGCCGTCGCCGACATGTAGTGGTAGCTGTTTTCCATTGTTTCCCAGTACCCCAGAAAATGTTTTTTTTATACAGCATTTGGTGTTCTGCAGATATTATTTATTACACTCAGTCGCCCAGTTGGGTATAGCGCTTGTTTTGAGTACCACACCTGTCTCGAAAACGTTCAGGGCATTACGCTGCATTGCTGCTTACATTACGGAAAATTACTGATCTCTACAGTTGACCATATCTGAGCTTAACGCCGCCGCGTGGATTAATTTTTTTGTATTTTCATTTTAAAAAATGACAAATTTGCCCCCCTCCCTTATTTTGCCGTTGATTTTTCTGTAGGGTGTAAACGTGAATATAGTCCAGAAAAACGTGTTTTGACAAGTGCCTGTTAAGTTATGTCCCTAAAATTGAATTTTTCGTTTTCAGTCATAACTGGGAAAGACCAATCTTTTCTGGTCTTTTAAGGGAGCTTTCAAGTCCCTGTTTAAAGCTAAGAATGAAAAGAAACCCAGGTGAATTTGGCTTGCAATTCGATGAAAGGAAATAAAAATAGTTTTAGGTCCCTTCAGTAATTACTGAATACCTTAGCTAATGCGTGAGTTTGAATTTAGTTCAAGAAATCACTGGTTACTTTGTTGATCCAGCTATGTTGGAATATCGTCACTTAGTGAATTTCTCTTAATCCAGTTTAATTTTGAACCCTACAAGGAATTTAGGTTAAGACACATTTCCACTCATGAAGTCGGATACATTCCTGAGGACAAAAAAAAAGGATAGAATTGATTAAATAAATTTCTTGTTCTTTATAAAACACTTAAAATAAGTAACTCAAAATTAAACTTTCTTAATCTAGTTTAGTTTCGGCCCCAACAAATAATTCCCGTTGAGACTCATTTTCATTCATTAACTGATCAATTAAAATCACTTAGTCGTCCAAATATGGATTCATCAACACAAAATCCGTGTGCCACAATTCATTCTCAACCCAAAGACAGAATTTGCTTTGCCATATTGCTGAGGACAAAAAAAGAAAAATAGAAATGATAAAATTAAGCTCCTGGTTTTTATGAAACACTAAAATTAAATAATTCAAAATTAATTTGTCTTAACCCAGTGGAGGACGATGAAAATTGGTAGCCGTGTCAAGGAGCTGCACAAATTGACTTGATAAAGTCGTTTTCCCCGATTCGACCATCTGGGGAAGAAGGGAGAGGATAAATTAGAAAAGATGAGGTACTTATAACTTACAAGTTGGTAATCGGATCTTAATGAATTTTGATATTTAGGAGGACCTCGTGACTCAGCTCTTATTTTAAATCTCGACCAGCATTAAGCCTCTGATTTTCCTTTTAAATCAATCTATTGATTCTTAGAATTTTGCTAGAGCTCTTACCATATGCGGTCTTTGCTCTTCCAGCCTCATCACAAGTGCCATATCGGTAATAGACCTCAGATGACCCAAAGTAAAGTGTTAGACAGTCATGAAAACTAGTGCGAACATGTCCACTCTTAGAAGCAAATTACTAAGCCAAGCCTTTTAAAGTATATTACGTGAGATTCGGTCGGCTTCAACCTAAATACCAAGCAAGTCCTTAAGTCCAAAGTTAAAAAATTATCAAACTCTCGGCCTTTGATACGTTAGCGTAAAAAGCTCAAAATGAGAGTTAATCTGGAAGACACTTCTAGTTTAATTGTTGACATAAAATCTACCCATTTTGAGTAAATATAGCTATTTTTGACTTACAAGACACTACATTGGTCCAGTAATTCGAGTTCGGCAATAATTAAGCCACCTCCTATTCCTCTTCTAATTGAAATCTCTTTTAAGAAGGGTCAGGTAATCCACAAGATAGGTTGACCACTGGACATTCTTCCAGTCATCGTAAGGGGAAAGATTTTAAAGAAGTGCAAGATCTTATAACAGTCGAAAAATATAGTGGTTGTCTAGCCAAAGACACTTTTTTATAAGCCATGGATAGCTTTCGCAGGATTGGATCCCTTCTGAAATGATTGAAAATCAGAGGGTTATGGAAAGTGATCTGAAACTGCAAAAATTAGCCTAAATATCCAGCATTGTTCCGGACAATCCTTCTGAACAGAGGCGACATTTGGGCCAAATCTTGGAGTGAGCATGAACTCCATCTGCCCCAAACTGTTAATAGCAAGGGTGAACTGAAACTTAAATTTCATAACTTAACTTAAACTTAACTTTTTAAGTGGCTTATCGCCACTCAAGTCTATGTTTCAAGGATGTGTTTTTCGGTACACGTTTGACTGGATGAAGAAATAAATCCATATATAAAAAAAGATGATTGTTTTAATACGTATGGAAGGAGAACATGAGGTCCATACGAATATGTGTTCTTAATAAACCACTCTCGTTCTTAGGATTAAAAACTATACGGGCGGTTTTTTTATCCGGCTTTGTGACTTTTTCCGGCAAAATATGTGGCAAAACTGCTTCAGAAAAAATTTTGTCCCGAAATCCATTCTTTAAAACCAATAAATTGCGATCAAGAAAGACAGTTTTGAAATGAACTCCAGGCTTATATAATATCTAACTTGCTAAAGTGCTTCAATCCCTGATATCCCGTCACTCAAAGTTACATTTACTAAGTTCTTAAAATTCTAAACTCTTAAGTTCTGATCGTTTTAAAAGTACGTAAGGTGAACAGGAGTTCAACTGCCATCCATATGAGATAGGCCCTAAATCTACACTTTTTCTTGTCGTCAATTAGTATTTTAACTCGATACTTGCTATTGTGTATGAGTAATCTAGCATTCTTGTATTGAGTATCAGTGATCTTGCAATCTGGCTATTGCGTATCAGTATTCGATTAATCATTTTCGTTTTATGTAATATATTGGAAGAACCAGAAGATTCACAAGTTGATTATGTTCTGCAATTATTACTATTGGTACCTCAAAAGTAATGAGTAATAAATGCTTAGCGATCCTTAGATCACCATGCTTAACTTCACTTAATGGAACTTATAGGTCAACATCGCAAAATTTACCGAAATTGTAAGTTTGAGGGGTGAGTTTACCAACTTGCTCAGTATAACCTAGGATAGAATAGGCTAGTAGCCTACAATTATTATTTATAGCTAAATTGAATGAGTAGCCTACATGAAAGGTTCTCTGTCTTGAATACGAATTGAAATAGATAGGCCATGTGAAAGTATTTATCGCTTCAAGGCTCTCTTTGTCAATACTTGAAAATATTCTTCGACATTGGATGCACAAAATACTGTCATCAAGCTTACATAATGACTTCAGTAAATGTCAAATCTTTGCATTAAATTTGTACCTTTTGACATGAATGAATATGTCCTACGGTTAAACCGTGTTTCATATTGAACCAAGGGGTTTTGTATTGCTTGTTCCTGGTATACATGATCGTGTATCTGCAGTTTTACCTTTGAAGTGACCTAATATGTTCTTACTCTCCATGTGCCTCTGAACCTTTCTGCTTCTATTCTGCCTCTGTGGCCAGGGCTGTGATTTTTTTGGGGGGGGGGGATACAAAAAAGCTTTAAAACGCATCAGAAATTTGTTTATAACATCAAATCATTTTCTCCGACATTGGATGCACAAAATACTGTCATCAAGCTTACAAAATGACTTCAGTAAATGTTAAATCTTAGCATTTAATTTGTACCTTTTGACATGAATAAAAGCGTCCTGCGGTGAAATCGGGTTTCATATTGAACCAATGGTTTTGCATTGCTTGTTGCTGGTGTAAGTGATCTTGTATCCACAGTTTTACCTTTGAAGTGTCCTAATATATTCTGACTCTCCGTGTGCCTCTGAACGTGTCTGTTTCAATTCTGCCCCTGTGGCCAGGTTCGTCTCCAGGATTTTTTGTTTGGGGGGGAGTGCAAAAACATTAAAAACGCATCAGAAATTTGTTTATATTCATTTTGTTACGTTTTTTACGAGTCGGACAAATATTTTGGGGGTAAAAACCCCTACCCCCTTGGATACGGCCTTGTCTGTGGCTTCCAGCCTTTGGTGTCTGTCAAGCTACCTAGTGTTCAATTCCTTGCTCTGAATTATATGGTATGAGGAAGAATAGCATTTCGGCGGTTTTGTCATTGAGAGAGACGATATGCTTGTCCTTAAAGTGATTTGAGCCTTTTACTGTTGTTGACTTAGATGAAGCAAAATTGCATTCTGTTGATATTGTGCTAGTTCATGCTCCAGGTCTAAAATCAAGATTAAACCCTCGATCAATCGGTGTCGGGTAACCAAGTGCCCAGCTCTGTGAAGGAGCGTCGGAGTGATTCGATCCAAACCACACTGAAAGGCCAACAAACTTGATCAGAACGAAGGCTGCTCCGACTGATAGAACCAACGTCCTGATTCTCTTGATTCGGCTACCCATCCCCTGTGTTTACACGTCTTTATCGGAGTTTTCTAGGCTTCAAAGTACTCGTGAGCCACGAAGAAGACAGTCATCAAAGAAAGCTTGGCGCTCGGTTGATCGAAACAATCTCGCTAAACTGTGGGTCACCAATTGAAACGCTCATCGCAATGGTGCCCGAGCTAATCGCATGAATTGTAGTTGGTAAGAAATCAGAGTGTTTTAGTAGCCTCGCATCTCTTCAGGATTCGACTCTAGGGTCGTATGCAGGGTTTGAAGTCCTCTGGTTGCTACATCGTGATTGTGGTGTGGCGAAAAGTCTGGAGAGGTATCGAGTTGCGCGCGCAGCCGCGTAGTCGAGATCTTTGTTGTTCAATAGTATTCTATTTGAGACGAACCGGTTGGTACCGAACGAGATTCCGGTCGTGTCCCTTCCTCGCCGGCGGGCCAGTGACGCGAGAACTCTGATCCGCCAGGCCATAAGAGAAATCTTGGAGTGTATTGGCTCGATCGTTCAAGCGACCTTGGCCTGGGCTTCCGCCGCTTGGGGATAGGTTCCGGCCACACGGGCGCGCTGCTGGACCAGGGCCAGCACGCAGTCGATATAGGGTGTCGGCACCTCGGCCAGGCGGCCCAGCTCCTGCACCGCGGTGACCAAGGCGTCGATCTCCATGGCCCGGCCGCGCTCCAGGTCCTGGAGCATGGAGGTCTTGTGCGCGCCCACGCCGGCGGCACCGTCGATGCGCTTTTCCAAGTCGATGCGGAACTCGACCCCCAGCTTCTCGCCGACCTCTTTGGCCTCCAGCATCATGTTGCGCGACAGCGTGCGGGTCCCCGGATCGGTCGCGACGATGTCCAAGGTGGCATGGGTGAGCGCACCCTTAGTACTTTTGAAAAGGCTATTTATTCTAATTAAATGGCCTTTGCGATTTAGCAGTCAAACAGTTGGTTTTTTTGAACAATTGGTTGGAAGAAATCTTAACCAATTGGGACAAAATTCAAACTTTAGAAAGAGCAAGGTATCGACAAGATTATTTGGTATTTTCAATTAAAATATTAAATAAAGCTTTTCTTGTGTTTGAAGTTTTTTACAACTGTCGCAGAGTATTTAATTTGTTCTGATTTAAATTTCTAAAAAGAATTAGAATAAAAAATATCCACACGGCTTATTGTTGATGTGAGTCATTCAGACGAGTACCAAAGGCTGTCCTTAAGCCATTCCAGTAGAAAATGTATTACGTGCCACTCCTAGACCTGCAGAAAATGTGCAAGCTGATATTAACAAAGTGAAAAACAATTTGGATGTATCAAAATGTGAAGATCAAAAGGATAAGCAGGATTTGCTAGTTAGTCCGATATTTGTACCCCCAAAGACATCAGCAGTAGCAACAACAAAAGCGGTAGATGAAGCGGCGAAGTTATTTGCGAAAGCGGAAGCAGAGATTGCTGAACGATTTTACTCACCAACAAGAGATGTTAGCAATCATATTTGTGAACCTAAAGTAAGTGCCTCAGAGGCCGTAGCAAAAAGAGTTTCTCGATTCTTGAGACCGGATTTTTATGAGACTCCAAAAGATCAAAGTGATTTTGCAAAAGAAAAAGAAATTGCTGCGAAATCGAAATCCCGATTTTTGAAGAATTTTCAAAAGAATTCAGAAAACAATAATGAGACATCCGAGCCTGCTAAAACTGTAGGTGCAGATCTAAGAAAAGAAAATATCAGTCAAGATGTCTCGGTTGTGAAAAGTGAGATTGCCAACAGTGACGCTGTGAATTTCAATGTTGTGTCTAATACTACTTTACGCCCTCTACTTAGGTCTTTTCCAGATAAAGCAACAAGTCCGAGCATCATGCTAGAGCCTAAAGCGGTTTGTACCATGAAAAAAGAAACAACCGAACTCGAAGTGGCTCCTCAAATTTTTTAAATAATGTGTATGGGAAAATGATGGGCTTGGAAGGTGAATCGGTTAGCCTTCAGTCATTTTGGCTATTAAAAGATCCCTAGCCCTTCAATTTTCAATCGAATGAGCCCTTTACAAAATTTCTACGACAAATCCTTCTATACGAAGTGCCCTGGTCTAAAAATAAATAAATGATACATTGCGTCAATATCGTTCTATACTTAGGCAGCGCTATTGCACTATCCATGATTGTTATTGATATTCTGTGGTATTGTTTATTTGTGGTAGTTTTACACTTGGAAGATTATTCGACGTTGTTACTGTTCATTTTGTGTTTAACGGAGCTCTTTATTTTTCTTTGAAAAACTTCTTTTGTGGAAAGAGCTTTTCCAATTAATATAGTCAAAAAGATGACAGGTAGTTTGCAATGTAATTTGTAGCAGAAGGAAGACATCGATCAACATACCCAATTTCACATTGCTGGTAATCATATCATCTGATAAAAAACTAAGGTGGTTCGTCCCCTCACTTCCATGTGCATCGGAGTAAACATGAATGATCTCGTGTTTTGTTTCTTCAACAATAACGCACAGCCAAACACAGAGATTGGTTGCAATTATATGCATTAAACCAAAATAGGAAATCGTCCGGTTCTTCTTTACAGGCATCTAAAATCGAATGAAACTATGTAAAATTCCGACTCTAATATATAATGCTGAAATCTACTGACACAATAGGTAATTGTTCCATTCTACTTTTCAAGCATCTAAAATTAAACATAGTATTTGAATTTTAACGTTTTTACTAATATCGGGCCCTGGTTTGATGCCCAGTTCGGTGCTTTTTATAATTTCAGGTGGGACAACAGCTTACAAAGGAGCAAAACTACAAATTGCTTTTGCTGACAACTTTGTCCTAAAAATCAAAAAGAAGAAGATCAAATATGAATTCAAACATTGTGGGATACGAATTCAAAGCAAGAACATAAAATACTTCCTCTAAACAGAGCAGAGCAAGCCAAAAGTCTTGTGATATGCAGCTGAAAGAGGCATTTCAAAGAAATAAATGTTTCATTGTTTTAAGATTTAGTGTGTTGAATCTTCTTAGTGTCTTTTTAGTGTGATTTGGTGAGTTTTTTGGGTTATATATGAAGCCGAAAAGTAATGTTGTGAGTTAGAAATATGTGTGCTCCAATTTTGAAAAAACGGATTTAAGAGGAATATCAAGAATCGAGCTTGGTCTGGATTAACAAAATAAAGCCTTTTGAATTGTATTTGGGTATTCATAAAATCGAAATGTAATGTTGAGAGTGAAAAAGATGTCTTTTTAAAGAAATAGCTATTTAATTTATTTTGTAATGATTTAGTGTATTTTTTTTAATTCAGTGTTTTGAATATTGATTTTTTTTTCAAGTTTGATGTTTCATTTTTTGTTTAATATAATTTTAGTTTTAATTTTTTCTCGTTCATGTTCTTGTATAGTTTGTAAGGGAAGAATGATTGAATTCTTGTTCTAGTGCTGTTGATGGTTTACCATTATATATACTCATTGAATCGCTGCCTCTTTAAGAACTCTATAATTAAGGACTATAAATGGGTACCGAACACTTTATATAATTTACATGCTTTGTTCTTTAATTCACAATGCTTGGCCTTGGGGCATAAATAGTCGAAAATAATGTTGGAAGTAAAAAAGATGTGTTCCCCAATTTTTAGTGCAGGATCTCGGAGGAAAAAAAATACCAATTTGTTCTGAATTAATAAAATAAAGCCTTTTGAATAGTATTGTGGTATAAATAAATATGAAAAGTAATTTTGGGAGTGTAGAGATGTGTAATCCAACTTGAAAAAGCGGATTTAGGAAGAATATCAAGAAACGAATTTATTCTGAATTAATATCATAAACCTTTTTGAATATTATTTATGAATTATTAGTATGTTCTGAACTAGACACTATACAATGTCTCAGTACACCCCATATCTCTCAATTGAGTGTTTACATATGCCTCCCATCTCTCAATAGAGTGTACTAGTGTGTCCTCTATCTGATAACGAAGTGTCTCAGTATGCCCCCTCATGAATCTTAGTTTGGGTTTTGTACTAGTAAAGTATAGTGGAGCTCTAGTCTGAATGTGTTAGATGCAATTATTATGCATATCATGAAACAAAAACTGTTTTTTTCAACATGTTTCCTTCTCAATAACCTCTAATCTGAACGTTTACCAAGATTATTAAAAGTCATGCTCTCCAGAGGGAGACAGAGGGAATATAGGCGCTTCTATATATCTTCTGAGGTTATTCCACTCAGCACGCATGTACGCCATTTTGTAGTCTTATTGATTTGGCCTTAGATTTCGGGTTAATCCCAGCTGTTTTATTTTCGGATGCAAAGAAGGCATTCGATTTCTCATCAAAATTTTCTTGAAAAAATTGACAGCCTCGGAGCGCAAACAACAGTTCACTCTTGTTTCTGTTCGTACCTTTCGATTAGGAAAATTTTGGTTAACGAGAATCCTTGGAGTCCCACAGGGGTCTATTCTGGCCCCAAAAATTTTTGGTTTTTATTTATAAGATTTTTTATCCAGCAAAATCATGTATTTCAAGGATTAATCATGTATTTCAAGGATTTTTTGTTATTTGTGTCACCCTTTCGTACTGGTGAACCTGTATTCTAGTCAGATTCTGATGACAGCACAGTTTTATTCGATGAAGGCAGTACTTTATTAATGGTAGCATTTAACCAAGCTTTACTGTAGAAAAGTCTTCTTGCCTTATTTGGGACAGCTCTTCCATGGTTTGCTTTGGACTATTTCCATCTTGTTGTTTCCAAGTTTTAACTTCGGTTTTCTTCGAGTTTCTATAACTTTTTCGGGTAGTCCTGACACATACGTCACGCAGTAGTCTCTTAAGATTATAGGTGAAAATGAATAGGTTATCCCCATTACCTTGGAATTCTTCTTGATGAGATTTGTCTTACAAAATCCACATTGATATAGTTAAATCAAATAATGTGTACTTCCTCCATTTTCTGAAACCGATGATTTTTAAAAAGCACATTAAACAAGTAAGGATTTAGAAAGAGCATAAGGCCTCCTATCTGCGATTTTTTCTATCAGATGTATTTCCGGAAAACACTAGGTTTTGTGCATTTCCGGTCGGTATTGAGGAAGGGACAAGCCTTCATTTCTGGAATAAATCAGTCAAAATTAATATTAAATTATTTTAATTTTAAATGCAAATTGGGGCAGACTTGAATCTCTTAGATTAAAAACGCTCAAAGATTAAATAAGAAAAACAATATTTTTATACTGAACTTAAGGAGCGACGTTTAAACGTCAAACAAACAGAAATCCTTCCGTTATGAAACAGGCTTTCCTCTCCCCAGCACCTCGCTCTTTAGGTAACTATTTTTTTATTTTACAAATTAGAGTTTGATTTAGTTACTTCTTTTGAATTTCTAAGGATGTTGATAATTTATTTTATAGTAATTTCTATTAGTTCATGTATTCTTCATCCATAACTAATTAAGATTAAACAGGAAATTGATAACCCAGAAAGCTAATTGTTGTTTATTGTCTTTCTTTCATTACTTAGCTGGGTTTATACGTTGTATCAGAAGTGCCGGTGTTTTTGTTGTGACGTGAAAGGCCTAAGGGACTAATTTTTATAGTTCAGTTATTGTACTATTCTATCATTATTGTAAAAAGATGAACATTGTTTGTTTAACTTAATAAAACAAAAACAAGCCAAGCAAAGTAAGTTTAGTCAAGCAAAACAACCAGGCGACTTTTTGAACTTTGCCGTCTATAATAGAATTTTATAATAAAATTTCCCTAGAAAATTCCAAAAAGGTAAAAAAGAGACTCCTTTAATTACTTGTGTAATGAGAATGCTAACAATATATTTTTTTTTGTGAATAAACAGCAAAACTAAATTGCATTAAGTAAAATGTTTCTTGTCGGTTAAATGAATTTTCTAACTGTTCTATGACAGAGTCACACAGACTATTCACTCAAATCCACTATTTGTTCACATCTAGGGATATGTATCTGGCAAATAGAGCAACAAACAACTACGGATCAGAAAGTCTTACCCATGAAACCCCATATTTAATAAAAGTAATTTGAATCCAAATCCCGGTTTGACTTACTACTCATTTTTATCCCCCTTCTACATTGTGATATTTGCGAAATAATGCTCAATTTGTCAAATTTGCGTTTCAGCTAAGACAGTTATTTATTTAGCTTAATATGTGAAACTTATTTTGAGCAAGGACAGTCATTTAGTCGACGAAAGGGGTCAACGACGGAGGAAGCAACGTCTGTTGACCAAAAGGGGTTGGAAACCGAACACAGAACCTGTTAACTAAAGGAGTTGGAAACGAAGTGTTGCATTAAGATTCTGAGACGAAAAACAAACACTGATGACCAAAAGAGGCAAAATAAACGCTGTGCTTACTCTTCACCCGGGGTGGTCAGAAAACGAGCGCATGCATTGTTGACCAAAGGGGGTCACAGACTGCTTACTAGATTTGGTCGGAGGCAGAGCGTAAGTACTTTTGAATGAAGAAGATTGGAGACGGAAAATACATACCATTGTCCGAAAGGGTCGAAGGCTCGGCGCTCTCACTGTTAACCGATTGAAGTGGGAGGCAGTTCGTACACACCATCTACCAAAGAAGGTTGGAAACGGAGATTATGCACCACATACCAAAGGGAATGTGAGAGTGATCATCCGTGCTATTTAGCAAAGTGGGTCGGAGATGGACAATAAACACCGTTTTCCAAGGGGGCTAGCTAAGAGATAAAGGTGCGTGCTTTTCATAAAATGTGATTGAAAATGGATCGTGTACATCAATAATGTATCTCGTCTCCCTCCAAGACCCTAAACATTGCCTCAATCCCAAAGGAAATTTCTGTGTAGGTGCCTGACCCATACTAGCTTTTTTGTTTGAGACAAGATATATAGTACGTGATTTCATAGTAAATTACTTTATAAATCATTAGCAAACAGAATAAATTGCTATTTTAGAATTTAAACTTTGACATAATTTTTAAAATTAACTTTAAGCAGGGTTTACATTAAAAAGAATACACAATTAGGCCAGTCATTCTACGTGATAAATAAAAAAATAAGTTTGTTTAACTGGAAGCAAGGAGCGACATTAAAACGAATTTTAGGCTGAAAAATAAATAACGAAAAACATACTTAAAACTTGACTGCAGATCAGGAAGTTTTCATCATTGGCCAATCCAGCAAGACTACAAACAAAGGCTTCTGACTTCTCTAAAATGGTATATTTTTGTATTTATCTATGGTGCCAGCCCATAAAAATGCAGGGGGGGATTTTTTTGCAAAATCCAGAGGGATAAATTTTGTCGTTTATTAGTTTTTTCCCAATTGAAGTGCATAAAAAAGGCAATACTCTACGTTCAAAATTGGTATTGAATGGGTGTAAAAAAGTGCTCTCACTTTTCCTTCCAAACAATCTGTAAATCCTTGGTAGAGAATCGGTAGATGGCTCTCCGCATAAGAGCCATCTGCCGACTTTCTATTGAATCTTCTTTTTCTTTCGAGGCATGGACTTGGAATTCGGTAGACGGCCTAACAAACCGGTAGAAGTACAAATACTTGTGGAAACTACGCTATTACAGTTACACCGCTCTTAAATCATTATTGCTGAATGCGCAAAATCCGGGATTGAGAAAAATGTCGTTTTCATCTTGTAATGGTAACCTATAAATAGGACCCGTTTGTATTCTCTTCGTATGTAAATTTGACTCAGCTGAATTTTTGCTTAGCAATCATCCTATTTTTAGTGCTCTTGTATCAAACAACACAATACCTCTTTTATCTAAGGAACGGGTGCAGCTAAGGTTTTTTTTTTGTGCCAGCCCATTGATAAAATAAATACACAGTTGGTGCTTGGGTATTTTGTTGAAACGCAAAAATGATACTTAGCCTATTAAACCAAAGTGTATGGCTAACTGATAAGAGTAGAAACTGGCGCTAGTATTGAAAAAACACCAACGCTGTTTACCTTTTTTCTTTCTTTTTTTTTCAAGTTTCATAGTTGTTATTTTTTTTATCATTCGTTATAATTTTTTATTTTTTTTCATTGTTTTTTTTTTTTCATTTTTTTTCAAGTTTTATAGTTGTGTGTTCGTCACAGACACTTATTGCCACTCTAATTGGATCGTCCCGCTCCAGGCAAATTTGGCCCAGCCGGGAGCGGAAATATTGTAATGGACGTCGCCGGGCCGCGCGCCGACCCAGGCCGAAGTGGTCAGATGCCCAAAAGGGTAGGTGAAATGGGTATGGAGTACGACCTTGGGCAGACCGGTAGTACCGGAAGTAAAAAAATAGAGAAAAGGATCGTCCGCTTTAGTATTGGCATAGGGAGCGGATTTTTCTTCTTTGAGAATTTCGTCCAGAGATTGCCAACCGTTTCTTTCCCCGTCGACAATAACCTTTAACTTAATTTTTCTTGCGGACTGCCTTTCCGCCTCGTCGATTTTGCCGGCGTTAGCGAGATCGGAAACAATAACTTCCGGAAATACGCTTTCAAAACGATAGGCGAGATCGCGAGCCGTTAAAGTAGTCGCGGTAGGCATAATAATATAGCCGCCTTTGACGGTAGCGAGGAAACAGAGCCAGTTAGCCGGAACCAGCGGTAATTGAGAGTAAATACGATCGCCTTGACGGATACCATGTCTGCTCAGGAAATTAATTAGTTGATTGGTCAACTCGTAAATTTCCTGGAAGGAATAATGCCTTTCCTGGTTTTTATAGCGCCAGATCAGGGCGTGGGCGTCTGGAAAAGCCTGCGCGTTCAGGGGGTAAAAGACGTCTTTTACCCAATTGAAATATTCCGGCTTTTGCAGAGAATAGGTCTTTAGACGATCAAATTTGGCCTGCGCTATATCGGCTCTGGCCTGGGCGAAGAATTCCTGGATGGTCATAGTTTGCTTGATTAAGTCGTTTTGAATGGCTTTCTGTAAATCTGATTTTAAATTTTCAAAGTCAAAGTCATTCACCTCATTTTTGATTTGATTAAAAACGTAAAATATCAGATCACGACAAAATTCAACTGCCTCTATAAATTTGCTTGCCAGCACTTTATCAAGATCTACTTTTACGCCTGCTTCCAAAGATTTTTTAACCGGATCATATACTATTGCAGGCGAATGGAACTTACTATTGTAATCCTGAAATATAGCGTCTATCATAATCACTTAGCTATTCAGAAACCGGTGTAGATTCGCGGCCCATCATCGCCAGGAGGTCCTCAGGGTCTTTGGTATGACCCATGCCCTCCTCAATGAGAGGTAGGAGGATTTCTCGGACCAACTTCGGATCCCCGCCTTGGTTCAGCCAGGCAGTAAGCAATTTTCGGGTAAAGGGAAGGTAGCCACGGTTAGGTTGATGGTTCAACCATTGGTTTAGGGGCATTTGAATAAATTCCGGCTGGCCGCGGCCGATTAACCAAGTTAGGTAGAAATGCTGGGTGTCCTCTTTCTTTTGATAGCGGGAAAGCCAATCTTCAATTAAGGCTTGAGCCTCTTGGGTAAACCAGCGCTCATGGATTGGCTCAGAACACCCTCTGTGAGAGAACCATTGTTTGCAATGAGTATCGATTAATTCAGAAAAGCCACCATATACATGCCATGCAAGATACAGTGAAAGAGCTTCTGGCCTTTTCGCATTCTTGCCTTTCAGGCACCACTTTTCAAGAATAGGTTTGACCATGGTCGGGTCGCCCATAGCGTTTAACCAACTAAGTGAAACGAAGATGAGCTGGACATTCCAATTGTTAGGCGTGGCTAACCATTTCTCCAAATACTCGCGAATAAAATCCCGGCTACCGCCTGCATTCAGCCAGGCTTTGTAAATGAATCGGGCATTCGGCTTGGTTGTGTTTCGCCCTTCTGCAAGATAGCTCTTAATGGCATCTGCCACGAAGCTTAGCTCCCCACCGGCATCCAACCAGGCTTTGTAGGTCAGCAGAGCCTCAGGTGCGACAACATTTCTTTCTACGCCAAGAAAGCGAAAAATAAATTCTCTTACGCAACCCAGGTCACCACCAGCGCCTAACCATGTTTTGTAGATAAAAGTTGCTTTAGGATTAATTGCATTACGCGCCGCCTGCAAATACAAGCGAATTGCATCTTTCACGTGGTCAGGATCGCCGCCTGAGTTTAACCAAGCTTGATATAAATACGTGGCTTTGGATGCAATAGCATTGCTTCCTTCTTTAAAGTATCGGCTTAGAGTTCCAGTGATCATTCTAGTAGCTTTTAAAATAAAATATTCTTTGTTTTCATTCAAAAACCTTCTGAAAGTAAGGTGAGATTGGGTTGGTCAAAATTTTTCACAAAATTTCTTTTATTTCGTTTTGACAAGCCATCGAAAATATGTTGGGTGAGATTGGGTTGGTCTATACCTATAAAGAAAATAGTTTTAAAAATACAACATTAAAAATAGCCATCATTCATCTTTTTTCAAGTCCTATAGGCATTTTGGAATTGTTTGTATCAGTCGGAGATTTTTCAAATAGTCATTCTTCAGAGTCTGTAGCTTCCACGCAGACAAATGGATCTAACCAAGTGGTTTTCCCAATCACAACCAAGAAACACAGAAATGGGCGCGGAAGAAATTATTGCTATTATTATGATTATTGACAATTACTAACAACTTAAAAAAAGATTGCCAAAACTAAATCAACTGCACTCAAAATATAAGAAACTATGGAAATTTTTCAATGGTGTGGATTTACTTCTGGGAAAGGGGCATAGTTTCAAAAGGCCATCGCAAAAAAAAGTGTCTACCATAATATACTGTAACAACCTCTTGTATACCAATGAATTTGTATATTCTGTGCATTACAAATAGTTTTGTATTGATACAAATAGTTATTACTACTAATGAGACCTTTATTATTACGTGCAATTTTTAATCGACTTGTAATTTTTTTGCTATCGTAACACTAACAATAAACTTCATCACGCGTAAAAATGTTGAAAAAATTAAGCTCCCAATTAGGTTTAATTGAACAAAAAAGAAGCTAGACTAGTGTTCTATGTTTCCGTGTTCAGAAGCGCGCCTTTATTCCACTATTTTATTTGTGTGATGCAATTACGGGAGGCAATCACCTTATTTCTAGAGGCCACTCTCCAAAGAAAGGGAAGCCATAGAAAGGGAGGTCTTTTCATAGCATGAAACCATAAAACCCGCTTTCGTTTTTACCCGCTGTTGTGTTTAAGCGTTGTCACACTCTGAACTGTTAAAACAACCGCAAAACAAAATATGGAAAACAAATGATGTTGCTACAAAGTACCCTTTGCTCTGAGATAAAGCGCAGTTCTACGTTATTGCTTTTCCTACATCTTATCTTGTTGAAGTGGGATTTAGTCGTCTTTCTCAAATTTTATCAAAAGCTTGTAATAGACTTGAGATTGTGAAAAGGGGTGATCTTCGACTATTTAAAAACAAAGCTTAATCGTATGCTATTTGTTTGATAATTAAAACCTTAAAATTTATTATTAGTGAAGAATAAAAAATTGTTCTTATGTCCAATAGCTATGAAGGGGTCCACCAAGATAAAAAAAAGGGAATAGGGGTCCATGAAAAAAAAAAAGGTTGAGAACCACTGCTGTAGAGTTTCGATTACAATCGGGCTGAGTCGCTCCTTACTCAAAGTTCTTTACCACGGACTGTTTGATAGATAACATGAAACAAGCACCCAAAATACAGACTATAGCTTTAAAAAGAAACACAAGTTGCTAAAAAAAAGAAGAAATAAGTGTTTTGCTCTTAAACAAGCCTATGTAAGACTTTTGGTAAATACATGTTCGAATTATTTAAAGGATTCTTTATAAAGGAAGCGAATATAAACTTACACATGTTGATAGTGCTTAGTGCCGTGAAATAAAATATTAGAAAAGATACCATATTCTATGGTGTAGAACACTGGAAAGAAGCTACCGAAGATTCCCCTATTTTATTGTATCTAATAATGGAGCACAGCATAAACAAATTTAAACCTATTTTAACTATCCCAAATAATTTATTAGACCACACTCCGTTTCACTTCTAGAATTTAATAGGTGAAAATAATGAGAAAAAAGGGTATAGTAATACCTGCGGAAGTAATACTAGGCAATTGTCCAGACTTGGTATTAGATGCCGCTTGGGTAGCTGTGAGAAGTTGATATTTGGGATCAAAGATAGCACTGTTGGGCCCGAGGGCCAAATAAAAGTCCGGTGCAACCTTTACAGGAGTAACATATCTGAAAAGAAAACAACCGTAATCAGAAATTTCGACAAAATTTGTGAACCATACGAATGTGCCCCATCGATATTAAGGATTTTGTTCTCAAACGTTCCTAATCTCAGAAGTTAAAGCTAAATAATGGTAAATAGTTTGAGAGTATATTTAATTAAAACATAGTTCAGTAAGAAATTATTTATATTACGAGACAAACACAGTTTCCCATTTGATTAATAAAACCCGCAATCGTATCTTGACTATGCAACCCCTCTTAGTCCGCAGCCTGGAACATTGTAGTCAAAGTCACAACCTCCAATGTCAGGATTTACAGCTGTGCCTGGGGGGCAGGTGAAGTAGGAAATTTGATATGCGCCATTGGGTTGTAGCTGACAATAATAGTAGTTGGTGCAATCAATTGCAAAATATCCTTCGTGTGGGCACTGTTCGTTAGTTGGTGGAGCAGAAGTCGGAACCTAAAAGTAACAGGGTTTGTATTTAATTTCAAACTCAAAACTGTAAAATTTTAGCTGCCGCTTTTGTTGTTGATGACGGACCAGGCTACTCTGTGATATTTTTTTTTTAACCAGCCTGTTCTTAGTTTTCCGTAGATTTGGGGGATCCAAGTGGTATGGCAATACAGAGTTTCAGAAGCGTCGGAAAATCGTGGTGCTTCGTGCCACGATTGTACCAATTCATTTTTTTAACGAGTGACTGTAAACATTGGGGGAGGCCCCTCCCCCCCCATACGTGCCGTTCCTGAGTTTTTTCGTCTCGATAACATAATCAATGGGTATTAATCAATTAATTTATCACTTATTTTGTTATCTGTTAAGATTGCCTTACATATTAGTATCAATTCTGTATATAATGCCTGATATCATAGGCAGCGCAATAGCACTGCCTAAGTAAAGAACGGTGTTGGTACAATGTGTTGTTATCATTATTATTTTCTTTTAGACGAGGGCACTTCGTATCGAAGGAGTTGTCGAAGAAGCTTCTGAATGGGCTCATTCGATTGGAAATTGAAAGGGCTAGTGCCTTTTTCAATTTTCAAAAGTGATTGGAAGACAACTAAAACACCTCCCACAACCAGTATTTTCACTTTCACTCCCTTTCTTCCTTCAATTATCTTTATTGAAAACTGAAGTCACCTATTTCGAACCTTATCAGGGATGGGAGCACTGTATTTTCAGACGTGTAGTCTTCACAACACAGTATACTTTTTCACGTAAAGCAGGTTTTAGACGATAATTACCACTTTCTACCAGAATGACGTTTACAAACGGTTGTCGAGGAGAGTGTATGATATAAACTTTTGTCAGGTATAAACTGTATCAGGTATAAATGGAGTCCCAAAATAAAAACCTAAAAACAATTTTGACAACTTTTTGTCAAAAAACAAATTTTGACTTGATGATGCTTGCACCAAGGTTGACGCCAGGTCAAAACAAAATTACTAATATCTTGAGAAAAAAAAAATCACTGAACGAGTGAAACAATCACTAAATTTATATACAATGTAAATTTTTTCTCGAAAACTATAATTTTTTCTAAGAATTGGCATGGCACTGTTTTTCGAGGTGAAAATTCGATCTAGATAGGGAACGACTTTGCAAATATTTGTTTCACCCTCCCAGTCCACTTGATATTTTTATAAATCGTCTGATGACTGAAACTAGAGGCCCTGAATGTAAAAACCCTTGTGTATAAGAAGGAATTTGTTTGTGGCAAATAAGTTGATACTGATTCCGAACTTTTAAGAGTAGGACATTCCCGTTTGATAGCTATGAAGTGACTTTTGGATTTTAATTGCTTCGCATTAAATATTATGCATTACGGCAGAAAATTAAAACCTTTTACACCAGGGAACTAAATATACATATTTACAATCAGGGCCGTATCCAGGATTTTTGTACAAGGCTGGGGTATTTTTTATGGCAAGGTTTTACAAAAAAACAACAACTTTAAAACGCGTTAAAACTGTATTTTCAGCCATTTTCATCACGTTTTTACAAGTCGGACAAATATATTCGAGAGGGTGAGGGAAGGCTCAAACTCCCTAACCCCTGCCCTGGATACACCCTTGCATACAATCATTGTTTGCTCAATAAGATTGTTTGTAATACTCCTTTTTCAAGGCAGTAATCATAAATCCATATTTCTTTTTAAAGAGATAGTTGTGCAAAATTGACCTTTTACCAAGCTTAAGTAAATACTGCAAGCATAAGCACTGATTACCATGTTTTTATCTCTTCCGCTGTGTATTGTACCCTTGGGATCCGATCGCCGCTTAAGAAGAAAAAGAAAACATTAGAAAACGTAATAGAAAGTACATGTCTAGAATTTATACACTTTTATCGCCTTTTGAAGATAAACAACATCTAAATAGGGACAGACAAACTTTCCTATGTAAATGCAGCCACGGATTAACGATTTCTAGGATACAGAAATGCATTCGGAAAATTGCTTAGTCCATTTATAAACACACACCCTCTGATATTTCGAAAGGTAAGAAGCTCCCTTTCCTAGAAAGTCTCATTAAAAGCAAAGGAATGTTTTTGTGTAACAAATTTGTTGGAGGAAAAATAAGCCTGCCTTTTTTTTCTACCAATGTAATAATGCCAGCAATGACTAATAAATTACACAATTATGTACTCAAAAGCTCAGTTATAAGAAAGTGTTTTTGTATTTGCAGAAAAACAAATTGTATATAAATTGAGTAAAATTGTCTGATATAATTGTTATCCGAAAATATATATAGATTTCTTGCTCTCACCAGTAATGTGTGAATATTTAAAATAAAAATGAATATGAACAAAAACTGAAAATACAGAAGAAAAGCTAAATTATTTTTTTTTTTTTGTAGTAGAGTCAATATGGAAACTTTGGGAAGACGGCTGACATTATTTGCACATAGAAAACCTTTCAAATATTCATATAAAATATGAAATTTTAAAGGATGGAAAGAGATACTTTACAATTCGAAAGGGGGAGGAGAGAACTAAAAGAGATATGCACATTAAACAAGCAAAAAACAAAACTATCAATGAAACTGAAAAAATCTTTAGACTGTGGAGGGATTTTTCTTAAGCCCTCCTCCCCTCCCCCTGTTCAAGACCTGAATAAAATATCCAACTAAAAGGATAAGGTGTTATTTACAATAGCTTAGTTGCGTAATGTATAATTTAATGTTAGAATGAGTAAAGTATACCCATCTCCCATACAAAAAAAACAACAAACAATAATAATAATAATAAAAAAAAATTGGATTTCTTTGAAACAGAATACTAATTGTTCCACAGATTATTCAGCTAAAGCCAATACCCACCCAAAGTCAAAGCCTATTTAACTGATTTATCTTATTTTCCTACATAGACTTTCTGGTTGTGTGTCTGACCTAGTATCTTCAGAGACCTAAGCCGAAATGGACTCAACCACTTCAAGTTTTTTTTCTTTTTTTTTCTTTTTTTACTGAAGTTCTTCTCTATCGAAAGCGGGGAAAAACCAAAAAAAGCTGGATCAGTAGTTCTACGAATTTACAATAGTTAGAAGCAAAATGGACGTCTTTAGCTTACTTATCAGACATTGAGCATCTATGTACTGTTCATAAAATACAAGATTTTACAGAATAAATAAAGCTTTCTCTCTTAGAAGACAAAATAGGACTTGTACCGAGGCATAGATTGGCCGAACCATACTTTTAATTGCATTTTTTATTTGTATTTATTCCCCTTTAATTTTAACAAAAGTTTCACTGTTCACTCTAAAGTTTTTAAATTGTTTTTTATGGTTTATCATATATTTTGTATACTTAATAACGTCTCGCTTTTTTCTTTACATTCCCTTCCTCTCTTTGAACTATTTCCTAGCGTGCATTAAATACAGTGTTTTTATCGGCATAGAAAAAAAATTAGAGGCCCAAACTACGAAGAAAATTAGCACGCAAAGACACTTACATCTTTGTCTGAGTCTTTGTGTCCACTAAGGATTCGGAGAACAAGGAGTTCCGTAAACGGCACACAACTAGGAGATACTTCCGATGTTGACAAAAGTTCTCCAAGGGCTATGTACACACTTTTTCGTAAATTTGAACAGGAATCGTTTAGACTATCTAACAACAATCGAAGGACAGCCCTGAAAAAAAAGATTATAGATAAATAACATCTCCTGTAAAGTGCCAAAAGCCAATGGCCGTTTCTAAAGACGAAGGGGCCACTTGGTCGGAGCCGAAGCGGTTGGATCTGGATATTGAAGGCAATTGCCGCTGCTGCCCCTTGCAGGCGTCGATCGGAGCGGACGGGACCTTGTATGTGATCCACCGGAACTCCGTGAAAACCTCACCCACCAGTTGGGATAAAGATACTTACTTACTCAAATCGACGGACGGTGGGGAGTCGTGGACGAAAACGTTGATCCAGAAATGGGAGAATTGCGGTTGTCCAGGAGCGCCTTATTCCATGGCGAATGGGCCCGACGGAGTGGTGTTTGGTTTTAGCACGCGGGGCGTTTCATCTTTTGCCAAAGAGAGTGATCTGGAACGGATCTATTCGGCTCCGAGTTCGGGCAAACCGAGCACGCGTCCCGGCGTGGCGATCAACAAGAAGGGGGATGTCCTGTTCTGTTGGGTCGAAGGGCAGGATGTGGTCTGGCAAGCCTACGACGCGTCAGGAAAAGCGATGAGCCAGCAATCCGGACGCTTGGAGAACGTGGCTGCGAGGTGGAGCAATGCTGCGGTGGTGGCGACGCCGAGTGATGACTTTGTGCTCTACTACGATGGCGATTTTCCGCCACCTCCGGTGCGCAAACGAGCCCCCGCGGCGAAGAAGTAGGATCCGAATGCGGCCTCTCACTAGTGACCAAGAGTCCACAGTGAGCTTTTCCCAGTGCCTGTTGACGCTCGGGTTTGCCGTCCTGTTGGTGGGGTGCGGTGAACCCGATCCCGTCCCAATCACGCACGTAGACACGGCTCCGCCCGCCGAGGCGCCAGCAGTCTCCGAACTAGAAACCGAGGTGCGGCCGGACGGCCAAATCGTCTTGGGTCTGTTGGATGAGGGCTCGGCGGAGCGAGGCGAGGAGACCTTCTATGCCTATGGCTGTTGGCAGTGCCATACCGTGGGTGACGACGAAGCCCCAGGGATGCGGGATGGACTGACAATGGGGCCGGACCTGGCGACGGTGGGGGATCGGCTCAGTCCTGAGGAGATCTTGCAATCGATTCAGGAACTGACTCCGCCACTCCAATTGGACCGATCCGGTGAGACACTCACGCTTTACACTGCCAACCCGCAAAGCCTGCTGACCGGCTGGTCCCATACCGTACGGTTTCGAGGGAGTGCCACGGGCGTGAGCTATGGTCGTTACGTCGATGCCACTGGCCAGGAACACTTCATGCCACAACAATCACCCAGCATGGGAGCACCGAATCCAGGCCCCATCGATCCGCCGGCTAGCATTGCGAGCATCAATTACATCGCCCGGAACCGGGACGGCAGCAACAACGCGAGCTTCGAGTTCATTGAACTGATCAACCGAACCAACGAACCCCTTCCCCTACACGCCCCACAACGTCCGGAAGTCGGCTGGCGGCTCGCCAATGCCATTGAGTATGAGTTTCCGCCAGCCTACGAATTGGGCCCGAACGAATCCGTGGTGGTCATCGGGTTTAGTCCGCTCACCCAGCCCGTGCGACTCGCGGATCTGAAACAGACTTACGGTATTTCGGATGACACGCGATTCGTAGGCCCATGGAATGGGGATCTCAACAATCAGGGCGAGACCATCGAGCTGCTCCAACCCGTTCCCAATCGCGCTCAGGACTCGTCGGTGTTCCAACGGGTTGAAGTCGTCCCTTACCAACCTACCGAACCCTGGCCGCAGATTCCGCCCAGCAGCACGCAAATCCTCACGCGACGGCACCCGATCACATTCGCCGGCTCGTCGGCATCCTGGGCAAGCGGCCACGCCACCCTGGGCGATGTGGACTTGGACCAAGACGGACTGCCCGACACCTGGGAGCGCGAGTTTGGCCTCCTCACAGACGTCAACGAACCCTTACACGGTGCGGAAGGCGACCTCGATCAAGACGGTCTGTCAAACCGTGCTGAATTGGAGGCCGGCACGGACCCCGCCGATCCCGAAAGCAATCTTCGCATTCATCTCACGCTAGAAGAATACCCCTTACGCTTCTCCACCCGTCGAGAACCCATCCTGCTCACCGTTCAAACCGTTCCAGGTCGGCGTTACTCGATCTATGTTTGTGTGTCGACTGACGTCATGTTTGTTGATTGACGAAATTACACACCGGGACATCGGGACACAAATGACGACCGGCCACTTAAAGACAGTGCCACTCCATCCGCTTTAATACGTTCTTTCTCAGAATAAAGCACATTATAGTTCTCACACTCAAGGGTCCCAAACTGTGGAATTCGTGTCTCAGATAGTGCAGCCATATCTATTCGATACTTATCAAGAGTTTTCATAACAATATTTATCTGACCCAGCTGAGTATCTGGGTTAATCGTTCCAAAATTCCAAAATTCAATTCGATAAGCATCTTTCATAGTCGAAAATCGTGTCTGGGGGCGTGCAGGGTTCGGTATCTCAAGATCAGTCACAATTCCGAGGCCTTTTGTCGTTGATCCAGTAATAACCGGTTTTTTACAGTAACAGGTTATTAGCCCATCGACCAACCTGCACCACTTTATGGACTTGGGACTGTCAGTTGTGGCCTGAGAAAGCCAACAGGGCAACCCTGTTAACCTCCCGGGCACAAATCAGGTGGGTTACTTTTATCATTATTTAATAATACGAGTAAGAGGGGGATAATACGATTTAGTGTTCATGAAAAAGAAAAACTTTTTTCAACCTTAGCGCCTTGGAATATTTTGATGGCCATGCTCCAGCCCCCTTAAATAGCATAGGTTATCAAATCTTTTACTCAAACATCGTTTTCCCCTCAAATTTGTATCCAAGGACTTGTCATTGTTTAGCGCAGACTGCAGGAGGGGAGCAGTTGAGGGGTAACAGACAACTGCATAAAATAAAGTAATTTATGTTGGTTTTTAGTGTTGACACTACTCTTTCTTCATTTAAATTTTTCTATTTTTCTCTTTACATTTTTTTTTTTCATTTTTAATATCAAATCCTGGACCTCTCTTTAATGCCAGGGGGCTCAAAATTTGATTTTTGCGCATTAATGCTTCAAGAAGGATAACCACCCTAAAAAGTATACCCCTTTAAACATTTTCCAGGTGAAAGGGGTGGGACTTTTTCTGGAATATCGAGAAAAATTTAGAAATTTTTTTTCATTTTGGTTGTATTGATTTTATCCTTTTGTAAGTTTTTTCTTCTTATATATTTGTCTTGCTAAGGACGGTCCTTGGGCATAGGGCCGAAATATTCATTCTAATTTGTCTCCCACTGTCTTGTGAAAAAAAAGCCCTATTGGTCTTCTTATTTTGATGTTTGAGATTAAACACAAATTGAGAAGTGCTCACTTTTACTTATGACTCTTAAATTAGAGCTTTAGTCAAAACCTTAGAATACTATAGACGCCATGTAATGATATTTCAAGCATTCTCCATGCGTCTTTTCTTGTTGGAAGTACACACATTGGGAAAAAAGTATCACGCACACTTCTCATTACCTTGATTTTATTGACATTCGGAGTAATATAAGATTTTTGGCTTTAAGTAAGCATGAATAAAAGCGCTCATCAAGGCCCCTCCTTGCCCACAATCGAAAATATATATGTTTTTATTCTCAATAGAACAATTCTTTTGAAGTTACTAATAAAGAAAAAAACCAAGGTTGGTTGAAACCGAGGTAGGATCCGTTGACCATTGCACCTGACGTTTTAACTAAGCGCGGAGGATAATGCCTGATGTGGCTGTTGCATGTACTTAATCAAAAGTATTGTTTTTTGATTTTTTTTTTTATAGATAGAAAAGGGGAATTTGTGTTAGCTTAGACGACTTACTTGAAAACTATACGCCTTTAAAAACCTATGGTGTCAATGGAACGAATAGTTAATAGTTTAGAAGCGTGGTCGTTTTATCCAATTTCTCTTCTTATTCAGCTATTTCTCTTCTTTTTTCTGTGTTGATATTTTTGTTGCTGTTGTAATTCCCAGCTCATTTTTATTGAAGTAACATTTGTTGTTGTTGTTTATAAGAGTGCTCTGAAGCAGAAGCTGGTTCAATCTATATAGACCATCTTTATTTTATTGAGCTCATTGTACAGTTTTGCTTTTTCATCACCTTCATCAAATCTAAGAAAAGTATAATAACAACAACAAAAAAGCTTCGCGTAGCCTGCATGATCATTCCTGCGAGAAAAAGCATTTATTTGTGATCTGAATCCTCAATAAAATACTAATGTCTGTGGTTTACATAGATAGAACATTAAAATTTCCACAACAGGAGTTTTAATAGGTTAAATTTTACAATAAGAGTCTTGTCAATATTACTGGTAAGAAGCATGCAAATTTTCACTGGCTCGCAGCTGTCGTTGGGTAACTTCCAACTTGATAAATATTTGATTTTTGGAAGTTTCATCTAAAATTTGATTGTATGTATGTTCGTATCATAAATAAAACTTTAGTTCCTCTTTTGCTACACTTTGTGCTCAGAAGCAATTGGATTAGTATATCTAGTTCTGTATTTAATAGAATTACATTGTTCAATAATAGAATAACTCTTTATTGGTTTAATGACTATGTAATGATATTATCAACAATTCTATTGTCTGATGCTTTTTTTAAATTGTCAAATTATTTGTAATAACTATCTATTTTTATCTATGGTTTTCTTCCTTTTAGAAGCGAAAAGAATCCTTCAAAACCTAGAAAGAAATTAAGATACTATTGCTTGGCAATCACCAAGGAGGTGAGAATTGTATGATTATTCGCTGCCTGGTTAGGTCAAACAAAGAATCGAATAAAGAATCGAAGTAGCTTTAAACAAAAGGAGACCCAAAAAGTTCTTAGAGACTACACTTATGACTAAAGTTGGCAGTGTCTTCTTACTTACTGGTTTTAAGCCAAAATTGATTTGTGTAGACTTGTGAAGAAGTACTAGTCCCTGACCTGTATTGGCAGGACTCTGCTTTTCCTGAGGCTGTAACAATTTCAATGACTTAAACTGTATGAAAATTGTGATTTCAAACATTCGAATATAAAAAAAAAACAATCATATTGTGGTCTTGACTGATTATTAAGAAGTTTTGAACTGTACTTGTCAGGAGTTCCAAAAAACTCTTCTCTTAGGGTCAGGAAACATGAAATTTGGTGATAAGAAATTTATTTATAGGTTCATTTTAAGGTTTCTTATCGACAGTAACCGGTGTATATATTTTGTTCGAGTAATACTGTGAAAAGTGCGTAAGAAGGCATAAATTTATCTATCCATCAAACTGATTTGTAGGGTAACTATGTGAGCGTCACTTAGTAAGCTTTACTTGAAAAAAAAAACCAACAAAGCAACGGTTTTTTCGTTTTTAGCGAGTTTTTTTCTGGATAAGCTAATTTTCCCAACAAACTTAATACTCTACGAACCGAAATTTGTATTATGTTTTCGGAATCAAAATTTTTTCTATGACTTTTACTGCTTTTATATTTTTTTTCCCACGAATTTACCACATTCTGTCTCATTAAAGCAACAAGGTTTCCTAGAATCTGTTTTTAATCCCCTGCAATTCTTTTTGTAAAACATCCGATACATCTTCGATAATTTAAACAAACCAATATGTATCTTCCTAGACATTTTGAGAACTGAAATACTAAGCTATAATTTTACGTGTGCCCATTCACATGGGAGGAGCTATTTTTGTTAAGTCTGTGGCACCAAAAAAACACATTTTTTAGATTTTCCCAATAGGATCTTATATATTACATAAAATGCCCATTCTGTATTTTTTCGAAGGTTTACCCCACACACCTTTAAACAAAACCCTACGTTCGCGTCAGTTGGCTACGTGTTACATCTCTGTGAAGTATTTATGAAAAGGTGTTTTAATCTCTTCTATATGAGAAAACGAAGCAATTACTTGCAAAATATTTTAATCCCGCATAAATGGAGTATTTTTAGACTATATGGAAATAAAAATAATTTGAGTGCGAAAGCAGATAGATTCCACATTTTATTGTGCAAATTATCGTACTATGGTTGTTTAAGAACAAATTAATAGTGAAGATACAACAATAGAGCAACACTGAGCAAACATTAAAACACCAAACAAAAAATACACTGTTACAATGTATTTTTTAGGGGGGGAGTTGTCGGGAAAAAGTCAATGGCTATCTCAATGGCTATCTCAAAATTTTGATCTGTTGACTTTGGGAAAAAATGAGCGTGGGAGGGGGCCTAGATGCCCTCCAATTTCTTTTAATCCAATTGATATTCACAGAAGACTTCCCAGATTTTTGAAATTTAAGATTTGACATGGGGCTCTTCTCCTGCTTCTAAAGTTGCCTCCGACAAAAAAACTTTGAACCAATAAAAGAAATACCTTAAAAAATTGCGGTTGACAGTTTTGAATAGATCTTAGATGAGTCCTGGGCCTTTTTTTTATTTTCATGCCCTTGGTACTAAAATGTTAATGCTCACGGTGCACGTTTTTGTTAACTTAAATTTCTGCTGTTTTTCGGCTTGATTTTATGATACAAAACGGTAACTTTCTTATTATTCGATAGGTGAGATTCAGCTTTAACCATCGACTAAATTACAATATCAAAATGTGCTTTGTATTTTTTAAAAAGGAGCAAACCATGAGTCAGCCTTCACGGTCCCCAAATAAAACGAACGAACTTACACTGGTCTTGGGCGGAACCGGAAAAACCGGCCGCCGCATTTGCGCAAGGTTAGCAGCCATGAATGTACCGGTCCGCTTGGGTTCACGCTCGGCGGTACCCTCGTTCGATTGGAACAACGCAACAAGCTGGGATGCTTGTTTGGAGGGCGTTGCCGCCGTCTACATCAGCTATACACCGGATCTGGCGATTCCCGGTGCCACCGATGCGATTCAGGCTTTGGTCGATCGAGCCAAAGCACATGGCGTAAAGCGGGTGGTTTTATTGTCTGGACGCGGGGAAGCAGAAGCACAAGCTTGTGAACAAATCGTTCAGGCAAGTGGTCTTGACTGGACCATTGTTCGCGCCAGCTGGTTCAACCAAAACTTTTCCGAAGGTGCCTTTGTCGAGATGGTCAAGGCCGGGCAAATCACGCTTCCGGGTGGCGAAGTTCCAGAACCCTTTGTCGATGCCGACGATATCGCGGACGTGGCCGTCGCCGCCTTGACCGGACCCGGCCACGCCGGAGAAATTTATGAAGTGACCGGCCCTCGCCTCATGACGTTCACACAGGTCGCCGAAGAAATTTCCCGAGCCACGGGTCGAAGGCTTGCCCATGTGCCCGGGGAAACTCCCCTCTGCAGAAAAAACCCCGGCGTCGCTTACGGCCATTCCCCCGGGGACTAACGGGGGGGGGGGGTTCAATACCATCCACAAAAGCATAATTATTGGACATTTCAACTATGCTGAACAAAATTGTAATCTCAAAATCCTTGTCGGATGTTTTTGGGAAAGAGAAGCGAGGAAGGGGGGTTATTTTTCCTTCAATATTTTTGGTCAGTTAAAAATAGCACTAAAACATTTGATTTCCAACCAAATGAGCCCTCTCCCGATCTTCTAGGGTTACTGGATTGATACGGTCAGTCCTGAAAAAAGAAAAAACAGCAAATAAATAAACCCGGATCTTTCTTTTGCCAAAAAAGACTATGCAAATTCAACATTTTTGCATATCGAAGTTTGAAACCTTTACAGTAGGATTCTCTGATATGTTGAAACTTATAATATGGTTTTATTAGGGGATTAATTGACATTTAGAGATGTTCCCCTCCCCGTCTTTTTCAAAAGTTTTTCAAGTTTTTATGGGAATAATTAAACTTAATGAATCTTGTATATTTTTGGATTTAGCATAGAATTCAATTATTTTAATGTATCTATTTTCATCAAAATTCAGTTTAATACAGTTTCGTTTACTATTGAGCCGAGCCGCTCTTGACTTACAGTTCGTTACCACGAATTGTTTCAAACGTTTACAGACTTTGTCATCTGAATTGATTTGCATCAAACTTTGTTTTTTAAGATTTTCATTTGTTTCAATTCGTTCCACAACACTGGGAAAAGTTGAATGAATTACTGATATTGCGAAATGAATGAGTTCCCTCAAAGAAACAACTAAACAATAGAAAGTTGGATAAACAATGGTATCAATAAAGGTTTTGTCAGAACGTTTTCCCTAAATATTTACATATCCCAAATAAAGGACAAAAAATCAAATAAATTATTTTTAAACCTCTTTTCCTATTCAATTCAGTAGTTTAGTGTTTAAAAAATTATTTATCGAGATAAGCTGTATACTGCCACAATATGTCAATTCAGATCCGGACCGAGATGCTGAGTGCGCTGGGCGGGTTGGCCACCGATGCCAACTGGCGCTTTGTCCGGTTCGACAGGTCGACATCGGCCAGCGGGCTCGAGCAATATTCGGCCACTGTGGAATCCCGACTGCCGGACACGGCGCTGGATGGGTTGAGCGACAAGGTCAACGATGCCGGCCGGGCGGGGTTCAAACTGAGCCTGATCGATGTCGCGTTTACGCCGACCTTGGCCGAGTACGAGGCCGTGAACAGCGACCTACGGGCCGAGATATATCGCATGGCGGGCGAAGAGCTGGAACAAGTGACGGCGGCCTATCCGGACCGGAATTACCGCGTGGCCTCGCTCGAGTTCTATGCCGGGGGCGATCCGATCATGGCCGAACCGCGCGCCCGCATGATGGAGGCGGTTCAAGCGGCGGCCGACGCGTTTTCCAGCGGCGGCGGGGTCAGCGTTTCGCAAAAGCTGGTGCTGTCCGCCAGGCTGATCTTGGAATCGCGGCTGCCTGAATAGGCGACCGCCAGGTTGCGCCATGGCACCGCTATTGTTTTGCTTCGGCTATGGCTACAGCGCCCAAGCCCTAGCGGCGATATTGTCCGCCAAAGGCTGGCGCGTTGCCGGCACGAGCAGGTCCGGCGGAACGGCTCCCGATGGGCGCGAGATGCTGCCTTTCGAGTCGGGACCTAATCCGGACATCAGCGCACTATTAACCCGGGCGACGGCGGTTCTTGCGTCTATTCCGCCGGGACAGCCAGGCGACCCGGCCTTGCTGCATCATGGCGCGGATATCGAGGCGAACGAAAGCCTTCGTTGGATCGGCTATCTGTCGACCACGGGCGTCTATGGCGACCGACAGGGCGCGGATGTCACCGAAGATGACGAACTCCTGCCAAGTGGCAAGCGTGGCCGCCGCCGCGTGGCGGCGGAGGTTCTGCGCCGGCATCAAGTGGACGCGGAGGTTGCGATGCCACTGGTTGCGATGCCACTGGTTGCGATGCCACTGTATGTCTGCTTTGACGCCGCGGCGCCCGGTTGGGTAAGAATAAAAAGATAAATTTGTGAACTAGGCTTAGAATATATAAACTATGGTAATAACACCGGTCAAGTATAATCCTGGAACACGGACACTTCGAAAGGCTGAGGAAGGTTTGCTAAATGTTTCCAAAAGAGTTGTCAAAGGACAGTCTTAGGTACCAGTTTGACTGATCGCATCACAAACAATATCCTGTAAGAAAAATATGGTTCGTTCCGAATTCTAGGGCTATAATAAAAGAAAGGTCAAGATTTCAAGGCCACATTTTACGGATGAAACATGACAGATTGCCAAAGATCGTGCTTTTTAGCCATTCAGAAGGGGTCGAAGGAAACAAAGATCGTCCCGAAATGGGGTGGTAAAATGCCACAAGGAAAGATTTAAAGGAAATTGGAACTTCGTGGAAGCGGGTAGAGTGAAGCTTTGAAAAGATTAGAGTGGAGAAGGAGCGTGAGCAGCTGTGTTGGCAAAAATCACCGCTTACAATTATTTTTATGTTACTAAATATCTTACACAGACTTTTATCAAAATCGTGTGCTGTAGATCTTTCAAAGGAAAGTCTTATTTTAATCTTTGTAGCTCAGAGATACGTTCCAAGACATATACAAGTAGTGCAGGGGTTCCAGTTTTTACGGCCGCGCGTCCTAGCAACCCGTTCAAGGTCCCTAGAGACCAGCAGATGCTATTGATTTTCTTCAAGATGCAGGTGCTTGTTATGTGATAGGGATGGTTTTTCTTTGATTGTTAGGTATCAGAGTCAACGCTATAGCGTTGCCTATAGTAAAGACCAAACGGCTCCAATGTTTCATTATTTATTATTTATTTGTTTATATTTTATTCTCAGAGGCACTTCATATGGAAGGGGTCGTCGTATGAGTCTCACAGGGGGAAATTGGAAGTTCTAGCATCATTTTTAAGAGTCAAAAATGATCGAAGGGCAACTAGCCTCCAGGCCCTTTTTTCCCAAATGCATTCGCTAAAAATCTTAAGATAGCCATTTTGTCAAAAGTAGTTCAAAAATCATATAACAAAACTCTTATCCGACCGATGTCGTTACGGCAAAGATCCACCAGCATGATGTGTTCCGCGACTTCCTTCGGATCGGCCAGCAAGGCGTCGGAGCGTTCCCGGTCGAGCGCCGGGTCTCCCGACCGCGGCACCGTCCCGGCGAGCGGCCGCATGGTGACCACGCCGTCCTCGGTCCGAACGAAGACCTCGGGGCTGGCGCCGATGACCGAGACCTCGCCAAACCGCGCCAGATACATATAGGGCGCGGGGTTGCGGGCGCGCAGCCGGGCATAGACTTCAAGCGGCGTCGCCTCGGTCTCGATGCGGCGGTCGCCGTCGTCGTCGACGACGACCAGCTCGACCGACCACGGCACTTCGCGCGCCCAAGCCGCCGCCCATTGCAACGTCTCGACGATGCCCGCGTGGCCGCCGACCACCGGGACGATCACGCTCACTTTGAGGTCTCCCCGGACCTCTCCTGCGTCGGGTGCACCAGCTCGGCCACCCAACAGTCCTCTCTCGTTCACCATGCTTCCAACTCCCGATGCGAGGCCGGGCGCCGGCCGCCCCGGCAGCCGATCGATGCCCCGACCCATCTCCTCTGTTGATGCGGATCCGGCCCCCCGGAACCCGCGCCCCCTTGCCCCCTTGCATCGAGACCCGCGCGCCCCGATCTTGAGCCCATGCGCTCCCGGTCCCCTTGGCTCCTGTCCCTGGTCCTCCTCCTCCCGCTCCAGGCCTGTGCGGGGCCTGCTCCCCTGCTCTCCGACGACGCCGTCGTTCTGCAACTGCCGCTCGTCCGCCAGGACGAGCTGTTCGAGTGCGGGCTCGTCTCGATCTCGGCCCTCTGCGGCTACTACGGGGTCTCCATCCCGGCCGACCTGCGGGCCGAGCTGGCGGCGATCGCCGTCGAGAAGGAGGGCCTCTCGGGGGCCGAGCTGCGGGCCGCCCTCGAGTCGCTCGAGATGCAGGTGTTCGTGTTTCCAGGGACCCTCGATCGCTCGGAGACCGGCCTCCTGCGGCAGGTGGACCGTGCACGTCCGACGATCGTGATGGTCTCCTTTTCATAACTGCATTGGTATCTAAGCTGTGTTTGGACCACTCTTCTGAAAATAAACCATACAATATCTTTTATCGAGTTTCCGAAATTCCACGCTTCAAGGCCATATCTAAAGGCTGTCATATACTAACAATAAATTGACATTTTATTTGTTGGGAGAAAGGGATTTTTATTGCTTCACCAACAAAGACTTAGTTTTCGAATAAAACAGTAAAATCACGGTGAATTATATGAAATCATTCATCAGAACGACCATATTGGCCGGAAGCATGTTGGCCGCCACGGCTGCGTTCGCCAGTGAGAAGACCGTTACCTTGCAGGTAGAGGGCATGACCTGTGCCTCCTGCCCATATATCGTCAAACAGACCCTCGCTTCGACTAACGGCGTAAAGACCGTTGCTGTTTCCTTTGATGAAAAAACAGCCATCGTCACCTTTGACGATACTGAGACCAAAGCAGCAGCGCTTACAGTCGCCACCACTGAGATGGGTTTCCCATCGACCGTGAAAAAGTAGCCGGACCATGAGCGATAAACTTGTCGCTGGAATTGTGACGGCCGTGGTGGTCGCGCCGATTTGCCTACTATGCGCGGCCGGCCCTGTTGCGATCGCGTCGCTTTTCACAGGCATATCGGCGTGGTTTGCTGGGTTTGAGGCAGTCACGATCACTGGTTTCTTCGTTCTCTCCGGCATTGCGACTTACGGTGTGATCCGAAGACGCAGGACGCTACGTAGTTCGACAGCACCGATCAGAATGACAGATCGATGAAAGACAAGACCCTCCTCCGCACTGGCTCGGTCGGAACCATCGTCGCGGCGATCTGCTGTTTCACTCCGGCGCTCGTGATTCTCCTTGGCTTCGTCGGGCTTTCGGCGATTGTCGGATGGCTGGATTACGTCCTGTTCCCCGTAATGTTCGCATCCATGGGGCTGATCGCTTATGCGCTCTATCTCCGGTCCGGCCGCCTGGGCCCTTCGCCAATGATGGCCGCAGCCGCCTTAGCCATTGGACTTTCAGCGCTTCTTATATGGCTTTTCCAAGACTACATTGCCTTTCTATGACAAACAAATAAACGTTCAAATGGGGATAAGTCCATTCATTAGGGAAAAATTGCGATACGTCTTCTGGTTTTCAGCCTGACGACAAGGTTACCTAACAAAATGAGTTATGTTTCTGTCTTCTTGTATGTTCCTTACTTCATGTTCCTCTGCCTTTCTTTGGTAAGTTTATAACCGTACAACGGTTTAACGGTACACAACGGTACAACGGTTTATGCTTTTGAACCAAAAGATTTAATGTTATCTGTTTGAATTTCCTTTAGTAGAAATAGGCTATGTTTAGCAAGGTTTGCCACATGCGAATTGTGTTTTGTAAGTTTGACGCATTCTCCATGGAGATACAGGTGCCTCTAAGGAGGCCGATGCGAGACTGTATTTGTGATCAGATTTTTCTTTACAAATTAAATTTTTTTTTATTTATTTCAGAATCTAATTGAAATTCTTCCTGTTTCATCTTAATTTTCTTAAATTTTTACTTTGGAGCAAACTAAGGCTCAAAAGGATTTGTAATCCTCTCTTGTTGACAATTAGTCTTCAGTTTGGTAACAGAACATAAAGCAATGAAATAAAGTTGAAATACTGAGTAAAATGAAGAAAAACATTAAATCAAATAGATATGCTTTCAAAAATCTTTAGAACATTTGCACTCTTGTATACTAGCATGCAAAATATGATTAGGGATATAGCATGTCGGAGGATGGTGTAATCTTCCGAAAAATGATCTGAGGAGGGGGAAGAGCGAAGTCTTTGAAAACTCTTTGGTTTTGCCAGAAAAATTGCATAATTTTGTGAGTAACATTCTTCCCGTTGGGTGGAATTTTGTTTGTATATCTGCGACTGCCTCTGGACCATGGCATAGTCTGTTTTTTTTCAGTAAACTTCCTTGATCTATTGATACAGGATCAAGTTTGAATAATTACGTTTCATTCTGAACATGCTAAAAATTCTAAGGTGTAAGCCTTGCAACTCGTATTGGGAGATTGTGTATTTTTTCCTAGTCCCCTCCCAGCATTCTTGACTTTGGACCCACCAAAAAGGCAGTCTTTCCTTTATGGGAAAACCCGCAGCCCCAAGCGGGGACCCGAACAAGGAGGTCGCCCCACATGTTTCAACCAATCTCTTTGCATTCGCTTGCGCTTGCTGTGGTGACCGCGACAACCGTCGCAATGTCTCCGCTCACGGCAACTGCTGATGTGGAGTCCACGGATCCGATCAAACTCACGCTGCATGATTGGACCGGCCAGCTAATCACGACCCGTATCATGGGAGAGGTGCTGCAAAAGGCTGGCTACAACATCGAGTATGTCCAGGCAGATTACATCGCCCAGTTCGCCGGTTTGGAATCCGGTGATCTGCACATTGCCATGGAAATGTGGGAAACCACTGGTAAGGACGCCATGGAAGCGTCGCTTGAAACCGGCAAGACGGTCGACCTCGGCGAAACCGGCATGGATGCCAAGGAAGAGTGGTGGTATCCGACGTACATGAAAGATCAATGTCCAGGGCTGCCCAATTGGGAAGCGCTTTTGGACGAGGATTGCGCCGAAGCGTTCTCAATTGCTGAAACGGCACCCATGGGCCGCTATCTTGGTGGACCGGTTACCTGGGGCGGCTACGATGATGAGCGGGTCGAAGCGCTTGAACTGCCATTCGAAGTGATTCACGCCGGCACGGATGCCGCCTTGTTCGCCGAGCTAGAGTCTGCCTATCAACGCGAAGCGCCGATCATGCTCTGGGTCTACGCGCCGCATTGGGCTGTCGCTAAGTTCGACGGCGAATGGGTCGAGTTTCCGGAGTACACCGACGAATGCTACAAAGACCCAGCCTGGGGCATCAATCCCGACATGGCCTACGATTGCGGCAAGCCATTCGGCTGGATCAAAAAAGTCGGCTGGAAAGAGGGCGAAGATAAATGGCCGGGTGCCTACAATGCCGTACGCAATTTCAAGATCGAGAACGACGAAATGAGCCAACTGATCGTCAAGGTCGATCTTGAGGGGCAGGAACTAGAGGACGTCGTGGCGAGCTGGGTTACCGAGGTAGACTAGCAATATGTTTAATTAAAATATTGTGTTGGTAAATTTGTAAAAACGTAGGTATTTTTGTACTCTTTGGCGAAGGTAAAGCTCTAAGTCACATTTGGGAAAAAAAAACTGTAATGTTCCTTCTATAGGCTGAACCATAAATGCAGAGGTCTAACTCACGAAAAGGGATTAAATTATTTTCATTTTAAGGGTGGAGGAGCAAAATACAAAACAACTGCTTTTAGGCCACTATTTGTCAGTTTTCGAGGGCAAAGGAGGAGGGTTCTTCGGAACCAACCCCGAGGGGAATTCACTCTCTTCTTTGTTCAAGAATTGGCTCACACTTTGTGCAAGTATCGACTAAACCTTCCTTTGGTTATTAATTTAATGAATAAAGTATGAGAGAAGCATGAACGTGGTAGAAAATGGGAAAGAGTGGTTGATATCTGGACACGTATGTCGACTGTATACCTGTTTGCGTATACTTTCCTCTCTCCTGAAATAAAAATAAAAACTTTCAATTCCCTTAAAGGTTGAGGCTTTGTGTCTCTATTGGTTTAATGTTATTAGAGTCTGATTCTGTCGGATAAGTAGTGCGAATTTATTTCAAGTATAGTCTTAACATTTTGAAAGCATCAACTTGCAGCCTGTGAAGAGCAAGGAATTTAAAGAAAACTTTTGTCGATAATTTTCAAATGCTTGACATAAGTTTTTTTCCGTTTTTGTTTTAGCTATGCTTCTGGATTTTCTATTCATGTCCTTTGCTTCTATTCATGTCCTTAACCATAATAAATAAAGAAGGTGGCACCTAAGCTCTGTTTAATATAGCATTTCATGCTCAGTAAACATTGTCTTAACATTCTACTCTATAACGTTTGGTTTCTGCCTTTCTATGTCAACTGGGGATAGAAAGTCGAATGCACTTTCTTGGTAGTTTCAAATTTAGTACATTAATATTATTTGATGCTGAATTAATCAACCGTCAGCTTTTATTTAGTTGCTTAATTAATTCTAATTCTCCTTACCATTGTTGAACTCAAATAAACTGAACTGTCGCGCAGCGAACACGTGGCGCCCGGCGCTTCGCCACTGCGCGCGCAGCAAGTAGCGCCCGGTGTCCAGTCCCGACCAAGTGAACACCGGGTTGCCTGGAGAGCCCTCCCACTTGCGTCGCTGCATCAGTGCCGTGCCCGAGGCCCGCTGGCGGACCTCGAACAGGCGAACCACCGCCGCGTCCGGTTCGACCACCCGACCGAGCACCCGTCCACCCAACACCGTCACGACCAGCTCTTGCGGCTCGGCGGTCAGTGGCACCACACCAGAACACAGCAGGCGCCCTTCCTCCGCGGCCGGAACGAACCGGACGTCGTGCCCCGATGCGATGTAGTAGCGGACGTTCCCGCCGACCGGCAGCGTCCGCCACGACACCCGACCGTCGTTGCCACTGTTGCGGCGGCCGGTGCAGCCAGTCACCTGCCCCGGCATCAGGGTAACGCCGCCCGCTCCACCGACCTGCCATTCGCCGCGCGGCGCCGCATCCTCTGGAACGAGCGACACCGCGACGTGCGGCACACCGAGGCCGATGGCGTCGACGAAGCGCACGGTCAACGACGTGGCGCAGGCCAACCGGATCTTCTCCTCCTTGCCAGCCACGAGCACCCGATTGATGCGGTCGTGCGGCACGTGGCCCGGAGCCTGGACACGGATCCGATACGCCCCCGGCGCGAGAACGAACCGGGCCCCGGACTCCGCAGACAGGTGTTGCCAAGGCGGGGCCGACTCCCGCAGCAGCTGACCATTGAGAAAGATCTCGCCTTGCCCCGACCGCGCCGCCCAATCCCGCTCGTCGCCGTGAGTCATGACCGAGACTTCGGCATCGGGCAACGGCACTTCGGTGCCGTCCTCACCCACGCCGACCACGATCAACGCGGCCGACAACGCTGTGCGCTGCGCACCGGGGTTGGGCTGCGAGACTCCGCCGCGCTCCGGATCACCCGATGCAGGAGCGTGATCGTCCAACGCGTGCGGCGTTCCTGGCGATGGCAGCACGCCCGCGTCGTCGCGGTGGTCAGGCCAACCTGACGTCTATATCAAGATCAAAACACACAGCTTTCAGTTCATTCAGTTTCGGAGCAAGAGTATTAGAATTTGTCAAAAAAATAAGAATAAACACGGACTTTCCTAGAGTTTATTTTTATTACTGTTTATTATTTTAGCAGTAATTCCACTAGTACAAGAAAGACTGATTTCACTTTTGCTGCCAGTCTCACTGCCAGTGTTGCAAAGCTAACTCTTACAACCCAAACAGGCGGTTTTGGAAACTTCGTCCATTGAGACCAATGACTCGGTTTTGGCATAGCTTCAGTTCATGTTACTGCTAATGACCTTTTTCTCTCTATTTACATTACTTACATCACGTAGTGCCACATTTGTCTTGGGACTAGGGGTCCCAAGGTTGGCTTGTTTTTTTTTTGCCACAATGACCCAGTTTCTATTTCCTAGATTTTGCTTACTGGCAGCAGCTCTTCTTTTAATCTCTTTAACCATTTTTGTCTTTTCTGACGGTCTTCTCGAGATATATCTACGTAAAACGCAATAGTGCCTATTTTGTTCGGAAAAGTTTCAAGATTTCTTCTTTCTGTTTACCCGAATTGACAGAGAATAATAAGGGACCAGGCTTTGCAGCATTTGAAGATACTGGAGCACTATGGTTTTGCCTTCCTGGCAAGTGCCAAATGTTCGAAATGACACCCACATCTATTTTGAGCCCAATTTTAGTGAGCTTATTTATAAATTTGGCATCGTATTTTTGAGGTGGTACACCATAAGCAATGAGCTTGAGATGTATGTTAAACTTGCTTTATTTCTCCTGACTATTTTGCGAACTTTGGCTTCTAGTTTATCAGCAACCACGGAGTTTACAATGTCCTTGAGTTATGACGCAGAAACTTTTGTTTTTACATTATCTTTCAGATTGTTGATTTTGGCTTTGACGAAGTCCAGAAGCACTCATATCCTGTTTGAATGAGTCAAAGGTACTGCACATTTCATTTCTGTGCTCTTGTAATGTTGTTGTTACAATGGGTGAGAGACTGTGTTTGCTATTGCTGGCAGCCCAAAAAATGAATTCCCCATGGCCTTGGCTTCGGTGACCATTTTATTCAGGGCGTCAAATTCTATCTTGTGTTGTTTGTGGCTGACATCGACCCAACACCCCTGACAGCGCAAATTGCAGCTGTTGATAATGGAGATGTAGAGATAGGGTGGAAAGAATTCACCCCGCTTGAGCCGTGACTTGTGTTTGAGGACGGAACGTAGGCCCTTGATTCCCATGTTCCAAAACAGCTTCCACAGCAGTCGTTTATCTGTTTCGAGTAAAAGTCTTTTTGCCAAACGGAAATACATTCGCTCTTCTTCTGCTTATCCCAAGTTTCAGCTTCATCTTACCAAGACCGGGTCGCAAACGACAGTCAATGAATTCGAGTTTCGTCGGGCTTCAAAACTGAATCTGCCAAACTGTCTCCAAACAACGAAAATTTCCTGATCCTGCCTGAACGAACTGTTTCAGCCAGATTCAGCTGGCTGGAACCGAGAATTAGCGCAATATTTAACGTCCTTTAACGAATGACTAAGAGATTTAGAGGAGACAATTTGGAGCAACACCGAATATTTGTGAAGAACATCAAACTGGACTCGTAACAGAAGCCACGGAAAATACGCTCAAAGAGGTTGTCAACGATTTAAACGTCACCCAGTGGGTTCCGCTGACTTGGTTTTCGGCGTCATCACCGAGCTCCAATTCCGGGGAATCCAAAGATGGATTCGCAGAATTGCTGATCGAAAGGATGCACTATGAATCAAATTCTCTTCGTATGCACAAGGAACATCTGCAGTAGTCGAGTCGCAGAGGCCTTATTCAATCATCAGGTCGCAGCTCTCTCTCTAAAATCTGGCGGAGCGGGGAATCACAGCTCAGTTAATTGGCTGCCAGATTGGACAGCTGACTCGCGGGGATTTGAAGTCAGCACCAATCTGGACAGTCCAATTTCTCCAAATGCCAAAGAGTATCTGAACTCTCGCGGGCTGACATCCAGCGAACGATTGCCTGCTCAGTTGGAATCGAGTGACTTGTTGTGGGCGGATTTAAAATACCTTCCCAGGACATACTTTAGCCTGTAGACCCATCCCTGAAAGTTTCATTTTCCTAACCTAAACCCTTTTCAAGATAGCAAGAAGTCAATTAACTAGAATTTTACCAAATTTCTTTTTTAAATTGGATTTTCTGTTGATTGACTTTTCTTCCTGCTGGTTTTTACAGACCTTTCTTGCTTATTTTCCCTTAAATTAATTTGAAGAAAAGAAAGACCTATAGAAAGTTCATTGTTTAGATTTATTTTTAACAAATAGGAAAGATTCAATGATTATAGAAGACCAAAGCTGGCTTTTTAATCAACAAAGAGCCGACAAAGGGCCTATCTGCCTCTTTGTCATTCAACTAGCAAGCCTTTCTGCCTATTTAGCTAGCAAAGAGCCTTTTTGTCTTTTTTGTCTGCTTTATGTCACCTTCCTACGGAGATTACAAACAGATGATTGGAAAAAGGGGTTAATATAATTATTGAGGTTGTTGGTGTTGAATTTTAAATAGTTGATAAAGGTTCCTAATCGTCACTGGGTTTTCATTAGAGTTTGTGTTGGTACGTGCAGTAGCCAAATGACTGCTTAACATTTGGTGCATTTGCTCTTCAATAGTTTTCTTCACAAGGAGACGATGAACAACAGTCTCTCTAAAATAAAGAAGAAAAAACAAAAATTAGCCAATAGAATGAAATCAATAGAATGAATAAACCATATAGAATGAAACAAATCGGTGCAAGATATAGAATTAGAGACAAAAAAGGAGGTTACTTTGAAACAAAAACAAGGAGCCATTGCTCTTTACTTAAGCAGCGCTGTTGCGCTGAAAATTACAAATAAAAGCAGCAGGAGTATACCTATATATTACTGATTTGCTATATTGATAACTGTCTCTAAAATAGTTGAACCTGCATTTAACGGGGCCTCATTAGCCCTTCCTGTGATAAAAATCCCAGCATAGAAAATCACTAATTTAGAATTTCGAGGGAACAGCTTTATTTTACTACTCAATATGCAGTAGACACATGCTGTTTCTCAGCCCGAAACATTATAATATTACAATTTCCGGCAATAATTCCCCGAATTTCGTTTTTTTGAGTTTCTAGTTAAACAAAATAAAAAATATACGGTAGAAGTTTCTCAAAAAATAAAGTATGAAAACTATTGAAAGAAATGACAGAAAAGATACTCAATTTGTTCTCAAGATAAGGAAAAATTTGCCCCTTTCAAATTTTTTAAATGATAGCAAATTAAAAATAAAAAAGCTCCACAGCCTCCAACAACATCTCCAAGGCTAACATTTAGAAAATCTTTGAGTGTCGTCTTTTTTGTTATGCTATATACAATTATTTATTTACCTATTATTACGTTATATGGTCATTTATTATCTTTATATATTACTTTCTTTTATTTCTTCTGTGATTTTTCTTTTTATTAAATAACATTGCACTGATTCTTGATTAGTCGATAATTCTTTGGGGTTTTATTTATTCTGGTAGGTTATTTTTGGCCGAATAATCTTTTCTGGCATGCTATTTAATTGAAGGTTGTCCCTGAATTTATTTGGAAAATGGATTTTCTTGACAGTCATATTGTACTACAGAAAAAAAAGAAAAAAAAAGAGAGACAAAGATTGACTATCTACTGACTAAGAAAATCTATCTATTAGCTAACACTGATTGGGCACCTTAGACATGGCATCGACATTCCTCTAGCCAGAGGACTTCTCCATAATTGCATTGCTAAGTAGCGGTTTAACAAATACCTACAAAATTAAACATTCATTCATATGGAATCACTTCAATTTTTGTCAATAATAGCATAAATGTAAAGTAAACACATTTCAGAACATAAAAGATTAAAAACAAATCATTTGTTAACAAAATTGTTTTCAATTTTTAATCAATTTATAACTTTTCTCATTTTTTTATTTATTATTTAAAATATTTAACTAGCAAATTATTATTAATAATCTTTATTTAATTATTTAGTTTTTTTTTTAATTTATTTTATTAACTAATTAAAAATATATCAATTACTTTGTTTATTAACTGCACCATTCACTTTATTTCAAAAGCTCCAAACATCATAACAGGACTTGGCAAGCATCTTGCAATCGGTTTTGGTTGTTGTCAAAATTTGAACAATTTAGGGGCTAACCGTCTTCCAGCAGTTGCCCCTTTTGAATATTTATGTCACATAAAGAAAAATAATACAGATTCCGATTTAAATGTTTACACTATGCTTGGTAGTATAATGCCTATCCATTGGTTTTTGTTTTGTTTTTTAGCTTAAGATTATTTTCAGGCCCCTGAGCTTTGGTTCAGACAAAGAGAAAGACTTGATCCAAATTGGCAAGACCAACCTCATTTTGTAATTTTAGTTGACACCAGAGATAGACCCACTCCTCAACTGGTTTACGTTCCTCAAGAAGATGTTGATGTTGTTGTTAATGTCAAAGTAAGTTGGTGAGAGAGCGAAGACGTTGATATTGTTGTTAATATCAATTTAATTGGGTAAGAGTGTCAGAGAGAGACGAAGTGGTCAATCAACTAATTAATCTTAATACACCTTACGCTTTGAAAAGATATTTTGGTTGTACCTTTCCTTTTTCTCTATATTAAGTTTTGGACACTTCTGGAACCTGCACATCGAATGATAGGTGCGTTATGATAACTTAATAATGTCTATAGAGGGGCACTTCGTCATTTTTTTTTTTTTTTTACCAAAAAGGGGGAGGGGTGGGCCTAATATTTTGGTAATCTGTACCACTGATTTGCTAGAAGCTGCGCAGCAAGAAATTGATTTTGCTCCTATGTATTTTTTATTTATTACTAGGGTTCTCCATGAAATTCTGCATTGAATTTTTGTTGTTGTTAGTAACTTCGTAACTAAAAATTTTCTTAGTATTTGCTATTCTGTCAGTGGAAACTGTAATCATCAGCATTTGTTCACTGTTTTAATTCGTTGAAATTAAAATATGTCTTAGCATATTAGAGAAAGTTTAGTGTGTCATTGATTTCCTGAAATAGTCAGGGGTAACTTAAGTAAAATATATCTTCATATGTTAAAGAAAATTTAGTGGTTTAAAGATTTTTTCCATGCCATTTAAATTTCTTCAGGGAAAATTATTTTCGAGGACAGAAAGTTTCGAAAGACTGTACCAAAAGAATAAGACTGTAAACTAAAAATGGTCAAATAAAACTTTTAATAAAGCAAAAAATTTGCTTGTTAATTTTTCTTTTTTCTTTGTAATCGCATCACTTTAAAAGAAAAAATAAGTGAGATATTATATAATAACTAAGTAATTATTCAATAAATGATTAATAACCAAGATATAAATAGCTAAATATTGTTTTGCTATTTTCGAGAAAGACCTATAGAAAGTTATTCCCTGTGAATAAAAAATGATTGATTTATTAGCGAATTTTTCAATGGGCACAACCAGGTTTGAGAGGGGGGGGGGGGTTTGACAAGACTTTCAACCTCACATCAATATAAAGAACAGTTTTTAATCGTACTAGATAAATTTGTGGGCTTGTCCACTTTTGACAATCACTGACGGTGCAGTTGTTAAGCAATATACTATATCAAAATGACATAAGATTAAATAGAATATCAAAAAATGACATTTTTGGAAAGTCTGAAAGTCATATCAGAAAATGACGTTTTTCGAAAGTCACGATGTTACACGCCAGATGCATGGATAGTTGATGCATATGGCAGCCCTACATTGCTTAATCAAAAAGACTATACCTTGATAATGAGAAGATTATTCTTTTCAACTACATAATTACGAGGGGTCACCAACTTTCAAGATCCTATACACCTTATGGTAACTACAGCATATAGTGGGAATGAGCCATACACTGCACATTTTTTAGAAACATGTAACAGGTGGCACTATTTGGTAGAGTCTAACTAAGCGTGGCACAAGGTATGCCACACCTAAAAAATAAGGGCCGATCTAAGGTGTAAAACAAGTGGCGAAAAGTGAAAAACTCCTCATAAAATTCTAAAGACCTTAATAGTCCTGAGCATAAGATCGCTTTTAACTTTCCAGTTCAGTGTTTTAACATCTGTTAGGCATTTTTGTATATGAAAACAAATAGAGTAGTTAGAATTACGATCAATATGCAGGAATTTTGTTGGAGGGTCTTTTTCAAGAGGGGGAGGGGTACACAGAAAAACTTAGAAAAACATTTCAAAAAATTTTTAATATGCATTTTTGTTATGTTTTCGCGAGTCGGACAAAATTTCAGAGAAGGTTCAAACTCTCTATCCCTAGATACAGCCTTGATGGTGATAGAAAACAACAAAGCTTACATGGATCGGATATAGATGCCATTTCAACGGTACAAGCCACGTGTTTTGCTAAGTCTCCATTAGGATTAACTCTTTTTCGTTCTTCACCAGTCACAAGGTCACAAGGTGTACCTAACTCATTTGACTTTTGATAAACTTCACTTGCTAATAGCTTTAAAGGTCCACAATAAATCCCACTGTCAGCCGTTAAAAATCTTTGCATCGCATGGTAAGTTTTTCCACTGTTTGTGGGGCCGGCATGGAATATAAACTGACGGTTCATAGCCCGGGCTTCAGGGTACCTAAATAAAAAGTTAGGAGTTCAATAAAAAGTTGAATTAGTAGAAAAAAGAGTAATAACAACAGTATTAGATTAGAAGACAGACTGCGGCCTTCCTTTAATCTTTTTTTTTCAAAACGACAATGTATTTTCATTTAAAATTATTTAGCTTACAACAAAATTATAAGGACCAATATCAAAAAGGTATTTCTTGTTGAGGTGCCAATGCTTATTAAGGAAGAAAATATCTAAAGAACTATCTCGAAATTTTTTGTAGATTTTCTGCGACAAGAACTTACTTCAATTAAAAAAAAAAAAGAGCCTGAAAAATAAAAAAATTACCATTTATAACTCTTGAGCGCAACGAGGAAGGCCTTGTTTTGCATATAGAGCCAAAAGGTAATAAATTAACTTAAGGGTGGGCCAAAAGGTTGGAAAAATGGTTTGTAAGCCAAATTATCACACTAACACAAATAAAACATGAAGATCTAGAATGAGGTTCATACAAAGGATTCCATATCACGGAAAGAGTATATTCAAAAAATGATGAGGTTAACTGTATGAAAGAATATGGAAAATTATGTGATAACTAGTAGAACATTTTATGCCAGAACCTGGTTGTGTCGATTACTAGATCATTGTTGATTACCCAGAGCATTATCCACCAGGAGGGTTCCGCTTTGATTCATTTCATCAATTCCGAGGCTCGCTAGAACTTGTGAACAAAAGTTTCGTTCTTCTCTTACCTTTGCATTGAAATCTCCAGTAACGCAAAGGAGGTCGGGGGATGGAACAAACACTGATAGTAACTGCAGAGTTTCTTATATTGACTCATTTTTTATATCAAACGTATCGTTGGTTGTAGCATACCATGTAATGAATTAGGGTTTAGATGAGTAGTTGATAATCTTGCAAGTAAGCAGTTGATCCCGATCCGATTCACCGTAATTTGTTTAGAGCAAGGAGATATACTTAAAAATTGTTGTGTCTCTCAATTTTTGTTCAGGTTTTGTCAGATTTTTTAAAGTTCTGACATTCAAAATCTAAATTTCGCGAGCTTTATCCTCGTCATGAATCCTGGGCGTGCGGGAGGGGAGGGTGCCCGACCAACCAAGAAGTTAGAACGCCCTTATTAGACACCGTCTCGCCGGTGTGAGGCTTAATAGCGTTCCAATCCTACACTACTGCAGCTGCCCAGGAGCAAAAATTCAAGCCTCATTGTCTACGAATTCATCAATTGTGAACTCACTCTTTGCTCGCAAACTAAATCAGCAGGGCACGCGGCAGGCTTGTATATATTTGACTATCGCTGTCGCTTCTCCTCAAACCGCAGATAATGTGTTCTCTTTATGTCATGGCGTCATAGGTCCGATGCAACCACTCTTGGAAACATACGAACTCTTCCTTAACGACTGTTTTTGAAGCCAAAAATATCAGTTTGCTAGTTAAAAAAAAAAAAAAAAAAACAACATGCGGCCAGTTTCAAGGAAAAATAAAAATACATATAAGCAACAATTGTTCCTTGTTTGATTCATTTAAAAAATGTATAGAGGCTATTATCAGCAAAAAAATGTTTCATTGGGAGTGTTCAATGCTTCCTTCGTCCAGCATTACATGCACTGGAGAACCATATCCAGAAAATGGGGTGGGGGTTGTTCCCAGGTTTGAGTACCTCTCTCCAAAAGAGTAGTCTAGCTTGTGAGACAGTACAAAGAATGCATGTAAACACATGTTTGATGTTCTAAGTTCATTTGTAACATCTCCCCCCGAAAAAAAACTCTATACGCCCTTGAGTAGAGGTCTGAAAAATGCGCAAGTGCCTGACCACAGACATAATTACATTTAAGGGAACAGGATTCCCCCTATAGCTTGCTAAGAGTTTCTTGGCTGTCAGAAGCCATAAAGCATTTCCAGCAATTAGCAAGTAACTAATGAGTCGACTATTGTGATTCTTAGGACACAACTCTTGCAACAAATGGTAAGTAGCAGGGACACAATTTTTTTTTTTTTTACTATTCAAAATCCATACATGTTATTTCGCAGAAATATTTATGTCTCAACAACGGCTAGACTGATTGACTTCAACATGTACATATGCCTCGGCTACGTGGGAACTTCGAATTCTGCCTTATGGAAACGTTTGGAAATAGGAATCAGGGCATGGTGGTAGTTTTGGCAATCTCTTATATTTGATAATGCCATCATTTTAGCAAAGGGTAGAGTCTGTCTAGGATATACTATAGACTAAAAAAATCTGTGAAAATGGGACCCAAATTAGTTCTTTTTTTTTGCTTACTCATATAGCTGGAAGTTTAATAAAAGATAACATCTACCAAAAGCAAAAGGTATACAGTAGAGGGGTCCAACCGATCAAGTTATTGGCAAATGATTTTTTATTTTTTTTGCTTATGTATCTTCAGTTTTGTCCAAGAACATTTACATGCATGTAGCCTGTTACAAGCAAGAATATCAAAAGCATTTGGTCTTTACAGAAAAAATTCAAGAGAATCGAAAACAATTCATGACATAATTTTATATTTTCTTGTGATTACCTATCAGTATGACTTAGACTTAGGTCCTCCCACGCCTGAAGGCGCATAAGGCAGCAACAGTGGTTCGCCACGACGACCTGTCTTGAGCACTCGACCACTTTACTGAAAAAAATGAATGCACATTGTAAGTTTAACATCCATATGCTGACATTTATCCCTTAGTCTTATTAATTTTTGATTTATTAAAGTTAAATATGAAAACCTTCAAAATGTATTTTTTCAGTAAATTGAAAATTATGTTCTGGCCTTGAGAAGGTATGGGGGTTGCCAGCCCTACTCATAATCCATGAGGTGAAGTAGTGAGGTATATCAAAAGAAAGTATGTGTTTCCAGGTTAAGAAAATAGTGTCTTTAAGTGTCAAAAATAAATCAAAAACCCTACTTATTGGCCTTTACATACCTACCCATCTTCCAGTCTATTATTTACAATAGGTTTCAGCCAGACAAGCTGGCGCTAAACCGTTTTGGGCTAAATTTAGGATTTTTTTTTCCTTTTCTTCGTTCCTCTTTCTTTTTTGATTCTCTTTTCTACTTTCCGTCTTTTTGATGACAAATTTGACCTTTCATTGAATTTAATTTCTAACAAGTTTTACACCGTTAAGGTTGAAATTGCTCTAGAATGTGAATATTTTCAAATTTTTGTTTTTAGGTATGCCTATGCCACCTGATGTTACATCACCTCTTCTTACTGAATCAGGGCTGCTTTTGTCTCAGTTGCTTCTGATACACCAGGCATTTGTCGAGGAACAGCTTTGCCGCCAAGAAGAACTGGATTATTTTTACCAGTAAAGCCACCTGGCTGCCCCACATATGGAGCAAATGTTCAACATCCTCCACCTCTGAAGAATTCATTTATTCCTCCTGGCACCAGACCTCAGACAGTGCTATGTCTTCCACCAGTAGGATCTCCTCGTCCAAACACTAAAGATGGTATACCCCCTCCACTAACAAACTCAATACGACCTTTGCCTGCATTGCCTTCTGGTCCACAAGGCAGCAATTCGGGAGGAGTTTTGCCACCAAGTGGACCTAAATTACCTTTACCACCAAAGTCACCTGGTTACCCTAAGGCTTTATCAGGCGCTCAACCTTCTCTAACTCCAAAAAATCCTTCTTTTCTTTCTAGAAGAATTTTGAATGGCTTGAATTTCCAAGAATTAATATCATTATATATTAAACATTTGATTAATTTTCAATAGTTCGCTCCTATCATTATGATGTTGGGTCTTCTAAGCATAAGTAGCCTTATTCAGTTACTGACGTCTATTCAGCTATTGCATTCATCTGTCTTATCTAGTTAAAAGTCATCAAAAGCAGTTAACCAGCATTAAATCATTTTACATTGAGTTAACTACCCATAACGTAAATGTTTTAATGAATATTTTTAAGTGGCAATGTAAAGTCATGCCTGTACGCAGAAGGCAAGAATACCTCCAAGATTGGCCAGAGGGACTTCTCGACTCCCCTAAAAAGGTAGTCTAAGGATATACTGTTTTGTTATTAGCTGCCTCTCTTCTTCTCGCTTTTAAAAATCTCAAGACTTGAAGACTTGTGCTCACGTATGTGAAATCAATACGTTGATAGTAGTAATGTTTATTTTAAAATATGTAAATTTTTAGTGCTATTGACGGGGAGTTTAGAAAATACAAAGGACCAAGAGGAAAAGATGATTTCATTACATTCATTGAAGAAAAGAAATGGAACGAAATTGAGCCACTGTCTTCTTGGAAAGCACCTGATTCAATCTGGATGTCTACTGTGGCTTGGTTTTTCAAAATGTCAATGTTTTTGAGGGGAGCTTTCATCTACCTGACAGAAGATGTGGGTGTGCCTTATTGGGCTGGCTATTGTATTTTTGCAGCTCTTAGTGTCACCGTTGGTGCAATTCCAAGCTTAATATTCTTGGTATTCTTCATCCACCTTCTTTGCCCGCCAAAATCTGAACCAAAGAAGAAAGCAAAATCAGATGATGAAAAGGACAATGAACATGAGGACAAGGATAATGTCGTGGCTGAAGATTTAATTGACCAGGCCGTAGAAAAGAAAAAACCGAGGAGACTGCGCAGCGAGATTCTGAGCCTGATTTAGATGTAGAGCAGATGGGTAGTCCCCGAAGTCTTAGAAAGCGAAAGTCCCGGAAAGATTAAAGCTCCTGTGAACAGATAGATCTGTTCCGTTACGCTCATGTTTCAAGAGCCGATTCGAGCGCCAAAAGACCGGGCTCCCTATTTCACCAATTGAACCAAATTCATTCGATCAATCAATAGTTCCGTGAACACTGACTTCGAACATTCCCCCGGTAGGGCGAGCGTACCCGCGAGCCGTTGGGCAAGAAACGCGAACGCAAACACCATCTGCCCATAAGATCGCTCTAGGCAGGAACGGCTCGCGGGTACGCTCTCCCCACCTTCGGGAATCGAATTTAGAACGGCTCTCGCCAGGGAACTCGATGCTTGACCCAACAACGCCATCAAGCAAATCTAGGATCATGCCAAATCAGCACGGCCACTCGATCAAGAATCTCATTGCCGTCGGAGCCACCATCCTCACGGTGGCGTGCCAAACAACCGCACCAACTAAGTCCGCTACGGTCGAAGCCACACAGGATCTCATCGCCCAGGACGAACAATCCGTCACCCTCACAATCGCGCTCAAACCCGATTCCAAAACATGGATCAGCTTCGGTCCAGAGACGGAACCCTCCCGTGGCGTCACTTGGTTTCGAGGCGACGACCCCATGGTTCTCACACTGACAGTGCAACGTAGCGAACCGATCCGGGGACACCACATGGCTAAGGTCGCCTACCAACTCGGAACTCCAGAAGGCGCTTCCGTATCCGGTGCTTTCGATTACATGGCGGAAGCGGCGACACCGCTTAACGAACAAATATCCCTGGCCGAAATCCCTGAAACACTCTCCCGAAACGGCAGCTACGTCATTGGCGATTTCTTCGGCAACCCACTACGACTCGGAGTGTCAGATCCAACGATCTAGCGAAACAGGCCTCACTTCGTTTCTTTCGAAAGCACGTCACTCAATTTCACCACGAAGCCATCCGGTCGCAAGTCAGCGTTCCCGTCGCGCTCAACGATCAATGTGATCTGACTCAGCGTGATCCAAGATGGGAGCGCACTGAAGTAGAGACGCAGTTCACCGCGCTCCGTCGTCAGATGCCGCATGGTTGTCTTTAGGATCAACGGCTTGCCAAAAACAGATCGATGGCGGGTGTGGTGTACGGCTTCGGAGAGTGCCGCCCTCATGATGCCGGCCGACGCGAGAATGCAATCAAGCCGAGTCAGTGTCACCATATCCATAATGGTGGAGACGCCTTTGCCGGGTTCGCCGACCATCTGGCCAAGAGACCCGCGAAACTCGACTTCAGATGAAGCATTGGACCGGTTGCCGAGCTTGTCCTTGAGCCGCTGGAATTCAAGACCGTTACCGGTTTCGCCGGCCAGCATCCGGGGGACAAGAAAACACGACAACCCCTCGTCGGTTTGCGCCAATATCAGGAATGCATCGCACATTGGCGCCGACATGAACCATTTATGTCCGACAATACGGTGCAGGCCACCCTCTGCCAGTTCGGTCCGGGTGGTACTCGCCCTAACGTCGGTCCCCCCCTGCTTCTCGGTCATGCCCATGCCGATGGTCACGCCGCTTTTCTGACTGGCCGGCCGCTGTGACGAATCATACTTTCGAGACAGGATCTTCGGCGCCCAATTGACCTCTACGGCAGGATTGGTCTTGATCGATGCCATAGATGCGCTGGTCATGGTGATCGGGCAAAGGTGTCCGCATTCGAGGCCGGCGGTCAGGAAAAAGCGAATTCCCCTCGCCCGATGGGCAATGCCCTTCTCGTCCGGAACGTTTTCCCAAATCGAGCTGTGGAGGCCGATCGCACAGGAGCGCCGCATCAAGGCGTGATAGGCCGGATGAAACTCCACTTCATCAATCCGATTGCCACGGGAATCGAAGGTCTTGAGCTGCGGGGTGGACTGATTGGCGATGCGCGCCAATTCCTGAGCCTCGGGGGTGGTCACGAATTTGCCGATGGAAGAGAAACCGTCCCGCAACGCTTGCGGCATCTCGCGCCCGACCTCACTCAGAATCGGATCCGCAAGATAGGCGTTGATGCCGGCGCACGGTACCGACTTGTTGAATACGTAATGGGTGCTTAGAGTCGGTTTCTGTATCGGCATGAATATCCGTTTCGTTCGGGGCCTTGCTACACTTTTCAAAATGATCACCGAGCAAAAAAAATATTGAGACAATATCAACATCAAAACAAGCAAAAAGTATGCAATAGATAAAGTCCCTTTTAAAGCAACTTCGTTATGCATGCTAAAAAAAAACAGTCCTTTCATTAACCTACGTTTTCTCGAAAGGCTAATTAAAATCCGAAGGTAAATAAATTCCGATGAAATTCAGCACAAACCCCCTAAATTTAAGCGGATTCAAATTGAATTCCTTACTTTCTAATAGAATTGTATAGGACCTTTATAGAGATCCCTTTGCTACGAAGTAATGGCTCAGGTAAATTTGGAGAGAAATTAACAATATCATAGCAATGAGGATTGAATTCAGTGTGGCTATTAAAGGAGATTATGTGTTTTTTAAACACCTTCAGTGACAGAAAATAAAGATTGCTGATTCCTCGAAATTATTATTGCGCTTTAAACTGACGATTCTTGGTCTACACTACTCAAGAGGTTGCTGTGGAGAAGTATTGTTGTTGCATTTTGCATTATTCAACGTGGAAACTCCAGAACTTGTCAATAGCTATGAAAATTATGCAAAATTTCATAGTAAAAACTCATCGCTCAACAAATTTATGTCTGAGTCAATGCACGAATTAGAGCTGTTTCTCAACAATATAATAAACAAATAGCATTTCATCAATGACATAAATGCCGTTGAAATATCAGTGTCTTCGCTTCTGGAAGGGTAAAAAAAAAATTACCCTTCCAAAACCTTACCGCGGGAAAATCCTATTATAATGTCCCTTAGTATTAAAGCCTGATTTTTAATATGTATATCTAAGCCACTTCAAAACGAAGAAACCTGTCGAAGAAACAGGAGATTTACTTGATATAATCTAGTCAAACAGTCAAAGTAAGTAGGCGCTACCGACATGGTTTCTAATCTCTAAATATCGTCAAAAGATCGGAAGAGACCAATTATCTATTCCTCAGGTATGGAGGAAGGATTAACTTTTGGCGGCTCTCGTGTTTCACAAGAGCATTTCCTTCTTTGAATCACCAACAATACTAAAGGGATTAAAAAACAATAAACCCCCAGGTGTTGATAGTATGGTAAATGAGTGTCTTAAATATGGTGGTTGTGATATTAGAAATAAGTTACTGAAGATTATGAATACAGTTTTTGAAAAAAGGGAACTACCTAGTGATTTTAGGAAAACTAATTAAACCCCTGTATAAGGAAGGTGGTAAAAAATGAGTTTGGTAATCATAGAGGCATTAGCCTGGCTTCTGTAGGTAGCAAACTACTTAGTATAATGATTGTTTTCAGACTTTCAGATGCTTTAGATAAATTTTGAGACAAGAACAGCATGGTTTAAGACAGAAAAGAGGATATGTCGGCCAAGTTTTCACTTTTAAATGAATAATTGAAAAATGCCTTAGTCGTCAAACACCCTCAGTTCTCATTTTTATAAATTATGAGCAAGTGCTTCATTCAGCTGATAGAAGAGCTTCGGGGAAGGCCTTATCCTTGTATGGCATGCCAGACAAATACATTAAACTGATTAGTGGTATGTACGAAAATGACATTGCTGTGGTTAAGGTTAGGAAATGAGGCTACTTGCTCGTTTCGTATTAAATCAGGAATTACCCAGATTTATGTTCTATTCCGATTTATATGGATCATTTAATAAACTTTGTCTTGAGGAAGACAGCAAAGAAAATAGGAGAGCAAGGAATAAACTGGGGAAGTGAAACTCTCCTGAACTTAGATTATGCTGATAATTTAAACATCCTAGATGAAGGTGTTCCAAAATATATAAATTAATAGGTTAGGTTTTGCAAGTTAGAGGGTGCAAGAATAGGTTTGAATATTAATGTTAAGAAGATTAAGTCACTAAGGTTAGGAATAAGTGAACATGGAAAGGTGATGTTGGGTAACAAGAAGATCAATCAAGTGGACAGCTTCATTTACACAGTTATTATTATTAGTAAAGACAGTGGAGGAAGATGTTAAAATAAGTTCCGAACGGTTCCGACGCAAGGGCCCTCCAAAAAACGGGGGAAGATTTGATAGATGTTTTGGTACTGGACGAGCAACCCGCGCCCGGCGGTCAGATCTACCGCGGTGTCGAAACGGTGCGCGACCGCCGCCCCGCCGATATGAGCTTTCTCGGCGCGGCCTATGCCCACGGAGCCAAGGTCACCGAGGCGTTTCGCGCCGTACGCACGGATTATCGCCCCGGCGCGACGGTCTGGCATATTGGCGCGCTGGGCAAGGGCAAGCGCCGCGACGTGGTTCTGAGCCAGGGCGGTGTCGCCGAGACGCTCTCGGCGCGCCACGTGGTCATCGCCACCGGCGCGCTCGAACGCCCGGTGCCGATTCCCGGCTGGACGCTGCCCGGCGTGATGAGCGTCGGCGCGGTCCAATCCGCTCTCAAGACATCCGGTGTCTATCCCTCGGGCAAGTTGGTGCTCGCGGGCTCGGGTCCGTTGATGCTGCAACTGGCGGCGCAGCTGATCGCGGCGCATGTGCCGATCGAGGCGATTGTCGACACCACGCCGCCAGGGGCGCTCTCCCGCGCGTTCCTGCATCTTCCTTTCGCCTTCATCAGCGGCGAGACGCTTCTGAAGGGCCTGCAACTACGCAAGACCGTTCTGAATTCCGGCGTGCCGATCTATCCAGGCGCCAGCCATCTGGCGGCCCATGGCGACGGCAAGCTTTCCAGCCTCACCTTCACCTCGGCGGGCCGCGAGATCAGCTTGGACGCCGATGTCGTTGCCCTGCATGAGGGCGTGATCCCAAACACCCAACTAAGCCGTCTGGTCGATGCCGAGCATCGCTGGGACACGGTGCAGCGCTGTTTCCATCCCGTCACCGATCAATGGGGCGAGAGCTCGGAATCCCAGGTCTACATCGCGGGAGACGGTGGCGGCATCGCCGGCGCCTTGGCGGCGGAGCGGAGCGGGACCATTACCGGGCTCGCCATTGCGCGCCGCCTCGGGCTTCTGGAAGACAGCGCCCGCGACCTGGTGGTCGAGGAACAACGTTTCCGGCGTTTCATCGACAGCGCCATCCGGGGCTTTCTCGACCGCCACTATCCGGCGCCGTCCTGGCTCAAATTGTATTTGGAAATAAAATTTGAGTTGCACAACGATTAAATTACAAGGAGGTTGAGCTGGATGAGGGTTGAGCTGAATGTTGTTGAGTTACACGGATAATAAGTTGAGTGAGAGGTGGGTTGAATGGGGGTTGAGTTGGAAGAGGGTAAAGTTTTACGGGGTTCAGTTACAATTAAGGCACAGGGCACAATTAAACGGGATTTGAGTTGCATAAGGGTTTAGTTGCACGGGAGTTCAGTTGCACGAAGATTCAGTTAAACGAGGGTTCATTTAAAATGGGATTCAGGTCCACGGGGGTTCAGTTGCATGAGATTTCAGTTGCAAAGGAGTTCAGTTGTGTAAGGGTTCAGTTGGACGAAATTTTAGTTCCACGTAGGTTCAGTTGCATGGGGGTTCAGTTACACGGAAGTTGAGTAGCACTAGGGTTCAGTTGCAATTGGGGTCAGATGCATGAGGGTTCATTAAAGGGTTTTCGTTGTTCTGGAACCTATAAAAAAGTGTTGAACTCAGAATATTTTTCATTAAAATGAAAAAAGCCTAGAGCACGACCCAAAATAGATACCAAGTTAATGGCCTTTTAAGCTTCCTTCAGGTAAATAAACATAAAATTTGAAAAACAAAATTTCATCACGATTTTAGGAATGTCTTGGTGGGGCATGGCCCACAATCGGTTGGAAACCGCTGATCTAGAAGCCTAATATCCATAAGAAGTCAATAAACGCATGTTAATTCAATATAACATAATAAAGTTATATAGTTGAGTTTTCGTGGGAAAGGTGAGGTTTGATGGGGGTGGTTTTCCCTCAGATATTTACGACGATCCAGTAGATGCTATGCAAAACAAACGGAACTTCAAATAAAACAAAGAAGGTTTTCAAATTAAAGTAAAGACTGATACTAAAATAAAAAATGATCTCGATCTTGCAAACATTTTTTGTTTATCAAACAGTTTGTGGTAACGAACTGTAAATAAAGAGCGATCCGGCTCAATAGTAACCAAAACTCTAAAAGACGAAATTTTCATACCATATGTAACTATATAGATTTACATATAGTATTGGTTATTGGGAAGTATGCAGACATTTTCGGAGAGGGGGAAGACTTTTCTGGTGGTGGTGGGGGTTATGGGGAGAGGGTACGGGGGAGGATCTCTCCATGGAGCAATTTTTCATGGAGAAGAGAAAGTATTACGTATATAAGGAGATTCGACCCTTTGTCAATGCCTCGCTTTTTACGCTAAAGTTTTTTTTTTAGTACTTTCTAAACGGCCTTTGTAATTCAGGGGTCATTCTTAAAGAATTGAAAAAAAAAACTCTCACATTAAAGGTGTCTTATGGTCATTCAAAGCCTACTGCAACTCACTATTTATTTGAAAAAAAAATACTATTCTTTTAGCTTCATTCTATTTTTGCCCTTTTTCTATAATAAGATAGTTAGTGACTACGCACTATTATACATTAGAAAAAATACCCCACCACTTAGGGTTATTTTTTGCCGTTTCGGCCCAAATCTGTCCCTCTACAGTGTAAAATAGTAAATGGCAGCATGTTAAGGGGACACAATATTTTCGGCAACTACAGAACTGCACTTTATTTATACTTTATGTAAAAACACCTTCTCTATTTCTAAAACTTCTGGTTAAATACAATAGTCCCCTAAAAAAGAAATCTAAAAAGTGCATCCCAACCAAAATTTTTCCGGATGGATAAGATAAGACAAGATATGACGTTTCGATTTTTAACGGGACTGGGAATTATTGGGTCGTTTTACAGCCCTACTCTTCCTTTTCAGTTCTGTACTGATAACTAAATGGATGTAATTTTCCATTAAAAAGTATTTTATCTATAAGAGAGGAACTATTAACTCATTCTGAATCCCTAACCTTGGTATATTTCTTGAAATGTAGAAAGCACCTTTACATATTTGCATTAGCCTAGGGGACCCACTGTGAAAATTTGGGCCTAAAATCCCACTTTTGAGGGGGCAGCAGCCCCCTGCTGAACGACGCTGCCTTATATTTTAATATTTTGTTTTGAGATTTCTATTATACAGCATTGTTATGTTTTCAAATACTATATTTACAAAAATCAGGGAGCAACCAAGATTATCAAATTCATTTGTATCTCATTTAAATACATTTTTATATCATTTTACGTTCTTATGAGTCGCCTTTTACGGCAGTACATGGTCTTGGGAATTTTGCCTTCCACTTTTGGGACGACCAAGCTATAAAGGAGCCATTGATTTCTTTTCCCTTGTCATTGATCGAGGGGACCGAGCGTGGCCTCCCTCGTCTCATTGACGTCGCTTCTTTGCTTTTAATCAGAGACTCGACCACCTCTAGACAGAAGGTCAGGGAATCCATAGAGTTCTTGGACCTTTGGGCCTTTTGAAATTCGGTGTATTCAAGCCAGCTATTGACCACTGCTAAGTCGATCATGTGAAAAACAAGGTGCAGTGTCCACTTCCTGGACTGAATGAAGACTCAGTAATATAGAACCATTTGGTCGAGTTTATCGACTCTACCCATAGATCGGTTATACACTGCAATGGTTTCTGGTTGCCTTAACGGTACTTCAGCCTTTTTTTGCACTATTTCTTCATTTCTTTCACTTCTCCACTTCTTGTCGTATTTGAGGCGACAATGATTGATCTGCTGTCCATCCACTTCATCAGACACAAGGTGCCACTTACTAATTCATGGTAATATCCTCTGCCTCTTTTCTTAAGGGCTGTATCAGAGTTGAACTTTGCACCATGTACCCTATTCCCGCTTATGCCACCTCTGTCATAAATTTTTTTCTTTTACAGTTCTTTTAGCAGTGGTATGCTTGCAAAGAGGTTATCAAACAAAAGTTTCGCATAAGGTAAGAGGTGCACACCACTTGCCATGGCTAAGAACCATATCTGGGCCTAATTCAAACTCCTTCTGTTCATCAGTAAAGATACTCTTCTTCCCCTGATAGACATCGAAGGTCAGGTTTATGCCATTTCTTTTGCATAGCATGAAGATATTTATACTCCGTTCTATCTGTTTGCCACGTATATACTGCTTTATGTCCAAGGCTTCAAGCGTAAGAAACTACTTACCGCTCTACCAACTGAGCTAGGTGACCTCCGATGTTAACACACTTTTATTTCTCTAGTCGCCAGGTCGAAAATTAAAGGAGCAACTTTTGAAACAGTCCCTTTCAGCACCTGATCTAAAATCAGTGTTTCCACCAGAGGAGTTGCTAATCCTGCCACCTGATTTATCGAAAATATTTCCTGTTGCCAAGAAACGTTTTCATAAAAGAACATCAAGTGCAATTTGGGATACGCCACCGGGAAACATAAGCCTGAACGCTTCAAGAAGATGAATCAGCTAATTGTTAGAGTTTATGGTTCACATGTTTGGTGTGTGCTAAGGTTCCATTCTTCATTTAATTAGATCTATTGTTGGAACAAAAGTTTTATATTTCAGTAGGTCGTGTTCTGATAATTTTATTTTAATATGGTATGTTCATAGACGCGTTTGTCACTTTTATTTAATACTAGTAATACTATTATTGCATTTGGGTTCATGCATTGTATGGCGTGAGCTTTTAGTATTATATTCTAAACCCTTGCACTTTAGTATATTTCATCTGTTTGCTCTTTAGTCTCGTAGAAAGAAACTTCTGGAACCTTTGCTATTAAATTTTTGCTTATCCCTTTTGTAAAGACTAGTGTATATACATCTATTCAATAAATTGATAAAAGTGGTCAAATCCAGAGAATTTTTTATCTTGTTTTACCTTTAGACTTTATGTGTGTTTTCAAGTACTTTTACGGCTGTAGCGTGCAAGTAATATTCATAGGGGGTATAACAGCCGTCCTAGCTGAGTGGTTAGTGCGCCGGACTTGAGACCCTTTATCTGAAAGGACCTGGTTGAGTCCTGGTGTAGCTGGTTATTTTGTTTCAAACTCAAATGATTTCATAGTCAAACGCCCTACACGGTCATGCTGATAAGTGGTAGTTATTGTCATAATTAAAGTTAAGGCACTAAACATATAAAAATCACATCGATATCTATCGTCGTACAAATTTATGTTTTGACTCGAAATATCACAGAGTCAAACTAAAACCTAAGACATGGAAATGTATCTCGGCTGACCTGGGCGCTTACGAGGAACAAGGCCTGGCACCTTATCGGGACGCCGCCAAGACCTTTTCCGGTTGGCGCCGCCGAGGGCCTATCACCGCCACCTGAACCCTCACCGTGCGATCGGTTTGGAACTGGGGCGGCGACCTTTTGCCGGCAATTGCGGTTACCATGAGGCCATGAATCTGCCCCTGCCTGCCGCCGCTCAGAAGAAGCCCTGAAGCGATGGCCAAACTCCTGGTTTATTACGCCCACCCCGGCCACAAACACTCGCACGCCAATCGTGAACTTGCCCGCGTTGCATCGAGTATCGAAAGCCTGACTTTTGTCGACCTGTACTACGACTACCCGCGTTTCGACATCAACGCCGATGTCGAACAACAGCGCCTTCTGGACCACGACGTCATCGTATTTCAGTTCCCCATGTTCTGGTACTCAACACCGGCCATCCTTAAGGAATGGCAAGACCTGGTGCTAGAGCATGGTTTTGCCTATGGCACCGGCGGCGACGCGCTGCGTGGCAAGCGCATGTTGCTGGCCATCACCGCGGCAGGCCCTGAAGACGCCTATACGCCAGGGGGCTACCAGCATTACCCCATGCGCGATTTTCTCCGTCCGCTGGAGCAAACCGCGCGCCTGTGTCATATGCATTTTTCGCCGCCGTATGTTTTGTATTCATCGCTCGATGCACCCGACAGCCCGCGTCTTAAGGCACACGTTGAGTGTTACGGGACCTTACTCGAGGCCATTTGCCGTGACGCGTACGACTGGGATGCAGCTGACCAACATGAGGTCATCAACTGCGCCCAGTTGCCGCTAGCCAAGGAGCCGCGTCATGGGTAGCTTTTTGCTGATCGCCTCTTGGTACCTGTGGGCCGGTGTGGGGGCGGTGCCCATTGAGTCGGGACTGGGTCTGGGCTCGGTTCCGAGTTCGGTTGACCAGCCAGCAGTTGCTGCTTCATTTGTATCCAGGTGCTTGGCCTCTGTTGTGGAAGCAAGCCTTGCACTTATGTGTGGCCTGGCTTGTATGCTGTGCTCCTTAAGACGAAGTCCATCAAAATGATCCATATAAAGGGGGATAGAACACAACCCTGCTTAACTCCTGATATAATACAAAACCAGTTGCTAACCTCATTTCCTACCTTAACCGCAGCAGTATTATTCTCCTCAGATTATCCTCTGTACTACCACAGTGGATATATTAAGGAAAAGAAAAATTGACAAGTAATTAATTCAAATTGATTTCTTTAAATCGAATATGATAGATTAATAATTTAGCCAGTTCCACTAAAAACGTAAACCTTATATTTATAATAAATATATTTGTCAACACTTGGCCGATAATAAGAACAGAACCAGCTAGAAATAAAAATAGGAAGCAAACACACAAAAACAAGCAGAGTAACTTAATACAAAAAAAAATGAAAATTAAACAAACGTTTAATTTAATACCCGCTTGGCTTCAGGCACCCATAATATCAAAGATTGTTTTCATGAGGATTATTTATTGGCTAAAAATTAAGTGAACTACATAGGTAAATAAAGAGAAATATAATTTAATATTTAGAATTTACCTGGGACAATACATCATCGCCAGTGAACTGTAATACCCAGATGAGAGGCCCAATAACACAGCACCAGTCCAGTAGACCCAGTCATTTTCGAAGAAAACTGGGAGAGTTCTTGCGACCCCCAAAGGCTGGTAGTTACAAAACAAGAAAAAGGGCATGAACAATAGCCGAAGAAGGACAGGAATCACAAGGAACTTTGGGCCTGGCCACTGACCCAAACTAGGAATCATGTTGCCCAGCATAGCAGTTACGTTGAACGTAAGAAAGCACGTGACGGCAGTGTAGTAACGGCCTTCGATAAAAAAATTCGGATCGGCTTGTTTGATGTCCGAGTGAACACTTGGAAAAATAGAGAGCGTAACAAAAAACACGAAGAACACGTTGAAGCATTGCGGCAGACACTTTTTGAAAATTGTCCAGTAGGGTGTTCGCGGCTTGGTCCCAGTCGAATTTTGCAGCTGTTTTTGCTGCCGCTCAATCAATGCCTCATTCATTAACGTTATCAACCGCCTTTTTTAAGTAAAAAAAATACTTAGTATATTTTTTAATTAACCCACATAAAACAAACACTATATCCTTACTACTTTAACCTTTTCTAATACCTCCATCTTCCTCCTTCATAATTACAAAACCCTCTAGCCAACCATTTAACCGGCTTTATAAATAATTTTCTAAGATTTTGCCAAGTAAAGTCGCTAAAGGTATTAGCCCATAATTCTCGTGATCCCTGGGACTCCTCCTATTAAATATTTATTTTAAAAGTAAACGGAAAAAATGTTAGTCATTCCTGAATCACTATCAGATGGCAATTCTTTTCTCATTAGGCAGTTTTGCTTCAAAACACGTTTGTTAACTTTTGGCTAATACGGACTGCGGTTCACCTTTTGCTAGGTTGCACCTGGAGCTTCAACCATGATAATGGTACACTTTCTTTTTACAACTGACTCTATTTCTAGTAGTTATGGGCTATTCTAATTCTTAGTGTTGGAATTGATGGTTTCTTGCTAGGTTGCTAGCCACCGCTGCAACCCTGATTACATCACCACATTCATAATGAAAGTATATTAATAATTTTGCAAAAAAAAAAACGTCACCATACAAAAGTTGTTAAGAAAAACTTAAATAGTTAAATTATCTTTAGAAAAGGTCTGAAACTCTCCATATTTGAAAGAAATTAATAAACTTTAAAAATGTTAAAAAAAGACAAGATGACAAAATTTCTGTACGATCTAAATTACTACTACTACTGCTACTACTACTAACAACTCACCGCAGCACCATGCCGCTTGAGGCCAATACAGCTACGCAAGATCCTCCTCCATCCCAATCTGCTCAAAGCCTCTTTACAACCTTCAAGGAAGTTCACATTTCCTTCAAATCTTTCTTATGACATCCTCCCACCCCAACCACGGACGACATACTTTCCGTTTAGCCCTAGACTGTTGGCCAAAAAGGACAATCTTTGGTAATCTTTTGCAAAAATTATGTACAATTTAAATCACTCCTACTACTACTACCACTAAGGTAACATTGTTTGTCAGTAATTGCCTAAGCCAGGTAGCAAAGATCATTTGATAAACCATCTATTCAGGCATCTTTAATGTTTGACAAAGAAAAACATTGCTACTAACAATGGTGGGAAAACATAGTGTTATCTACAATCAATACATTTATCTAGAAAAGTGTGCTTTAATAAAGAAAGACACAATGTCAAATAGCTATCAGGAGGAGCACACCAGATTTATTTTCACATAAAAAGTTTGGCATTGACGATGTTTTGATATTTTACAAGGGTTTGTGATCCTATCGTTATAATTTATTGGATTTGTTGTGAAACCATGTAAATGAAGTCATTGTCAGATACATTTCCATTGATATCGTTTGTCTTAAGGGCCGGACCCAGATAGCTCTGTTCGACACCGATTGCCAAATCGGTGCCGAATAGCAAAGATAAGGCAGCAATTTCAGCTTGAAAATCAAACTGAGTTCAAACTGAGCTTGAAAAAATGTGAGTTCAAGCGACTTTCGGGTAGCGATGTAACTATACAACTGTGTACAAAAGCTGTCCTAATTTTTTTCATTTGTTTTTACAATTATAATTTTTCAGTATGTTCATTAGCTTACAAACTGATGAGTTACAGTAGAAGTAAACATTTATAGGGAATTTAGTGTAATTTTTGCCGAAAAAGTGCAAGTAATTTTATACTTATTTTTAACATTTAGTTTAAATGTCGATATGTAATACGCCAGTTTTTCATTTTTTGCCAGTATAATATACCTATAAACTTGCACGCTAGACTTGAAATTCCTTGTCCGTGAGGACAGGGCTTATGTCCTGGTGTCACTGGTTATTCAGTTTGAAACGCGGGGTCAATGGCGGCTTTCTGTAAGCTCAGTCATATTCGACCCAGCTATAAACGGGTATCCTGAGAAATGTGGGAAAGATAAACAGGAGGGGTGTGTGAAAACATGGGGTGGCTGACTCCACCCCCCTATCCCATTGCACTTCCAGGCTGAAGGGTCATGAAACAGATATAAGTACCACTGGTAGGGACGCTCAATGGCACATGCCCGGAAGGGCCCACTACCCAATATCATGGGGTAGATAATCTTCGCTCACTCTCATCCTGTATCTTAAAAAACGCCATCGTCTGATTTTGGTTTTGTTAGTCAAAAATGGCTGTATTGTTTTTCCTGTATAAAGGTGTCGGTTATCCTGTTTGTTCAGTGAATATCAAGGATACATCTAAGACAGACTCAAATCCAACAGTTTTATTGGTATTTCGAAGGTTCTTAAAGTCTAAAACATCCTCAAGGATATCAGTACAAACTTCAATAGACGGAGTGGCTAGGCTAGAACCCCGAGTGTTAGTGCTTCTAGTTAGAGTAGAGTTGAGGCTAGAGCCCTGAGTTTTAGTGCTTCTAGTCTGAGTGTTAGTGCTCCTAGGCTAGTGCTTGAGATTTCTGGGATGTTTTATTGCAGATCTTCTCTCAGGTATGATAGCAGGGTTTATTCAAAACAATCCCAGCCAGAGAGAGTACGGCTCTATTTCAGTTGAATACCAATTCCATCCGTAAGGTTTTACATTCGGTGAATAAAGTCATCGGGAATATCAAATAGCAGCACGGATAGAAAACATCTCTCTTCCCACTGTCAATCCGCACAACCAATTGCTGGTCTTCATATAACATATCAATGAGACTCTTATCAGGAAAACCCCAATGCTGCAGAATTCCCATGGGGGTGTTTCTATAGACAAATCCAAATGCCTTCAAAAAGTCGTTAAAAGCAACCACAATTTGTGTTTTCACAAACCCGATAGTTTCCCAATTCGTACTCAGCACACACAAAGATAAACATCCATTTTCCATAAATCGATGTAATTACCCCGTCACAGGTAAGTTGCACTCAGCACACACTCAAAGATAAACTTCCATTTTCAATAAATAGATGTCACATACCCCGCCCCAGGCAAGACTTGCGAATAAATTATCAAGGCTAACACAGTACGTGGGTGGGACACATGTGTCTCGAAGCTTCTGAATATTAAGTGCCTCTTTAAACTTTCGCTAAACCTACATAACCCGTTTGATTTTGAAATAATTTAACCTCTGTTTTAGAGGTCAAAAAACTCAAAAAATATTAAAAATAATTGTTTGTTAATTTGCTAATTCAAACATTTATTCGTATCTTAGATACTGTAAACGAGAGAGTTATAACAAATGAAAGCAAAAATATGAAGACTAAAACTAGAACTTATCCCAATGGCGACGAGGCCCGTTTCGAGGCCGCCATCGCTGATTTTGAAGCTTACGAAGCTCTTTTTGCGGCAGAAGAAAGAATCCGTAAATTATCTATCGCAGCGTCTGTCGCGCCCTCTCTAGAAGTCCATCACCTGGACTCTGATCGTTATCTCGTACTCATCGCTTCTGAACATTTCAACTCGCACCAGTTTCCCGAAGAGGCAAGCCAGGTAGAAGAATGTTACGTTTCTACTCGGCTTAATGCTTATGCGCTTTTTGTACGTTGCCGAATTTCTGAGCAGCGGCTGCGGGAGAATATCTCGTTGCTTTTCTTCAATGAATAATTAATAATTAATAATGAAAAATGAATAATGGGGATTGTCTCACTTTCTAGTTGCTAAAAGTTGGATCGAGGCTTCCTTATTATTCATTATTAATTTTTCATTCCTTCATTATTTTTTTCACCTTATTAAAAATCAAGTAAAAATGAAAAAAGAACAATTATTGCCCATCGCTAAAGTTGCCGATCTGGAAAAACTTGAAAATTTGCGCTACCTACCCGGCTTTCCGCGCGCTTATCGCTTTGACGCCAAGAAAGGGATCCTGCGGTTTAAGAATGAAATGAATTTGACTAATAAGGGCCAAAGTTTTTCTTTAATACCTCTTGCATTTCGTGTGTTCGTAGACGAAATTCTCAACTTCCCACCTCGCCGTTGGGCAGAAATGTTGTTTGCTAATCAAGCAGGTCAGGTTTGCTCCGTTTTATTTCATGGGTTTAGCGTGGAAAGACTCCAGTCGATGATAGGCGATCTGTACTACGAGGACGTCAGCCTTTGCGAGCTGGTTCTAACCGTTACGCCGGAGCCTAGAAGTAAACCTTCGCAGAATACGCCCGCGGCCAGCACATCAAGCTCTCGGCCCGCGACGACTACTGGGGCGACGCGCCCGAGGTGAAGAACGCCACCTATCTCTTCCGCTCCGAAAGCGCCGTGCGGGCCGCAATGGTCGCGGCGGGCGAGGCCGACATCGCGCCGAACATCGCGCTGCAGGACGCCACCGAAAAGGACACCGACCACGCCTATCCGAACTCGGAAACCGTCTACATGCGGCTCGACCTTTCGGCGGCCCCGCTGGATGACGTGCGGGTGCGGCAGGCGCTGAATTACGCGGTCGACAAAGAGGCCTTCGTCGGCACGATCCTCGCCGACGGCACGCTGCTTGCGACCGGCATGACCCCGCCCTCGACGATCGGATACAACACCGATCTCACGCCCTACGCCTACGACCCCGACAGGGCCCGGGCCCTGCTGGCCGAAGCGAAGGCCGACGGCGCGCCCGTGGATGCCGAGATCCTGCTGATCGGACGCACCAACAATTTCGGCAACGTGCTCGAAACCATGGAGGCGCTGTTGCAGATGTTCCAGGATGTCGGGTTCAACATGCGGCTCCAGATGACCGAGGTCGCGACCTGGGACGAATACTATTCCAAACCCTTCGCCGACGATCGCGGTCCGATCATCGTCGAGGCCCAGCATGACAACGCCAAGGGCGACCCGGTCTTCTCGATGTACTTCAAGTACAATTCCCAGGGGCTGCAATCCGGCGTCTCCGACCCGAAGATCGACGACCTGATGGCGCGGGCGACCGCCGCCACGGGCGATGAGCGCGCCGCGCTGTGGCGCGACCTGTTCACCTATATCCATGAGGACGACGTGACCGACGTGATGCTGTTGCACATGGTCGGCTTCAGCCGGGTGAACGGTCGGCTCGACTTCACCCCGTCGATCAAGACGAATTCGGAGCTGCAGCTCTCGCAGATCGGGTTCAGATAGGATCGTCCCGGCGTCCGGAGCCGCGCGCGGCTCCTTCCCTCCGCCCCGACGGGCGGGGGGGCGGCGAAACGCCATCGCCAATATTAGTAAGTTGGTGAAAGTCAGCGACACCCTATATCTCAACCTAACCCACGCCACGATAAAATACGCAAACGAGGACGACAGTTGGCATCAGACGGGGATTTCGCCCGACTATCACTTTTCTGATGAAAAAGCTTTGGAGCAGACATTTTCATTAGCTCTTGACCAATTAAGCAAGTAATTAAACGCCCTGAATGTCAGCTCGAGGGCGTTTATGCATTGCATTAAAGCTGCCGAACTTTCACGGGGTTTATTGTTTTTTGCTTGTAAAGCCACTGGGAGAATAAAAGTAGCAATACACTTCCGCCAAACATAGGAAATAAGACACCTAGAACAGCTATTATTAGAAGTATCGAGGCACCCGCTTTGAAGCCACTTGGTACCTGCGGGAGCCCCCAAGAGGATTTTGGTTTTCGTTTTAAATACGAAAGTAGTCCAGCGCTGGTACTGATTGTGAATAGCAATGCTACGCCTAATAAAAACCACCAATTCCAGCTACCGTATTCTCCCTGGTGCAGGCGCATAAATACCTGTCTCAATTCCATTAGAATACCGACATCTTTCCAAGTTAAGTGTTTAATTACCTCTCCCGAGTATTGGTCTATGTGAATGACCTGTTGATCTTCTAGCCATTTACTGCGATTAGAAATAGTGAAAACACCAGTATCATTTTGAGGAAGTTTAATAGTGATTTTGCCCTCTAGTTGATATGACTCGGCAAGTTTAATTATCGATTTAATGTCTAATTTTTCTGGTGTATTTGTTTTCTCGGAACTGACGCGGATTAGCTCCGAGTTAAGCCCTTTCGCGTTGCGCCAATGACTTGGATAGCCCGTATTCGTTTGTTTTTGTACCCATTTTAACTGACTTCCAAATACATCGGTCCAAGGCATTCCTCCTGCAATAATAATCAGCAAGAATATCGATAGCCAAAAACCAAAAACGGCGTGCACGTCGCGCCAGAAAGTTCGTTTATGCTCACGCCAACGCACGGAAAAAGTGCCCCCAGCTTTGGTCTTTCCAGTTGCAACATTTTAATAAACTATAAAATATTTAATATATACCAAGTGTATTATTTATCTTAGTTTCCTGGTGAAAAATGAGAACAACAAAAATGAAAGTAACGTCTTAATAATCAATGAATAAGTAAAAACAATAAGTCTTAAGTTATAAAAATCATAAACTTTCTTTTTTTGTAATGTATACCTACAGAAATTAGAAATTTTGAGTACTTATAGCCAAAAAAAAAAACAGGAAAGATTTAAGAAATTGCACCTCAATTCATCTATCGTTGTCAACATTCAAAACAGTTTAAAGTGTTCCTATAAACAAATAAAGGTTATTCCTACAGAAACTGGTCTGAAGACCAACAAACTCTTTGACTGGAAGAAGAAATAAAATTTGTGGCTCTAGCCAGATTGACTGGCTGATCTCCGCTTTCGTCATCTGGAACTTTCACAGCTGAATATCTAAATTTTGATTAGAATGCTCTGTAGTCCAGATCCATTCGCATATTTTATCCAACACATATGTCGTTTTTTTCTCGTTCCACTCTCAAATATTTCTGAATGGGTGCCAGTTGTTCCACATTATCAAAAACTGCAACCGCATGGAAATTTTGAACATGTACACATTTCATTTTGACATAGTTTTACTGACGCAGCGACAGATGTATCCAGATGTTTACTGATCTATCCAGAGGCATATGTGACATATTTCTTCTTGGAACATGATTCCTATGAAGCTAACCGTAGAAATTTTCCTAGGCTAAGACGATACACGTTGTTATTACAACGTTTAATTTCATTGACAGGCGTTTTCTTATTTGTTTATACTCTTTACAAAGTGCTAGTTTGCCACGGAATTGAAATGTACAGTTACTAAAGTGTCGATAAAATAAGCTGAGTTTTGTTTTGGATTTTATGTGTTTTCGGTGTACCTCAGGAGTGGTTGCAGAACTTGTTCGAGGGAGTGGGAGATTAGCAGTTTCAGATAAGGTTCTTTTTGTCAAAAAAAAGCATTATATTAGCTTTAAAAAATGGAGAATTCTAATCTTCCGATCCAAAGTGTTAGATGACAGCTATGACATGCAAAAGACCCACAGAAAAAAGGTGTAACTGACCATTTTTCTCCTTTGACTAAAGGTTTATTCAGCTGCTGCTTTATATCCGCGATTTTTGACCTTGTCATTGCCATTTCGTGAATTTTATCAAGTTCAAAGTCAATATTTTGAATCTATTTCTTCTCAAATAAGATTGAATATCAATTAGTGGATAAATTATTTGAATAGATGACTCTTCAGTTTTAGTTAAAGTTGGGAAAATTAATAGGCAGCGTTTTTATCTTAAAGCGCACACCAAGTTAAAATAATCCTTGTTTTTACTCCTAATACACATGAAAATCGAAATTTTTGCTAAAGACGGTGGGAGGGAGAGTATCTACACATAAAGTAGAGTCCTTGAATAGTCTGAAACTATGTAAATTTTTATTGTGACTGAGTTCCAACCACGAATTAACCGTTTTCAAAAAAGAAAATGAGAATTGATTAGTTTGTAAAGAATTTGATCGTGAAGTAAGTGTGTGTCAAAAAAGTAGATTTGGCCAGTCAAAAAGGGATTCCGACCAATTTTAGCTTTTAAGTTTTTATATAACACAAGAAACCAATTAATTCTCACTTATTTTATTTTAAAAACTTCCCATTCGGAAGGGACAAAACAAAAAAAGAAGTAGCATAATTATTTTTTTGTGTTATATTCATTCAAATACTTGTTTACTACACTATTAATTTTTATTTTTTCCATATTATTTGCCACTGCCGCCTTCGCAAACGAAACAAGGCCTGTCCGAGTATATGTCGATGTGGTGGGAGACTTGTTTCATGCAGGACATGTTCAGTTTTTTCAAAAAGCTCGCGAGTATGGAGATTACTTAATTGTGGGGATTCATGGAGATGAAGAGGTCACTGGCTATAAACGACAACCTATCTTAACTCTTGAAGAGCGAAAGATCGTGATCGAAGCTTGCAAGTATGTCGATGAAGTCATCCTGAATAGTCCTATTGGGATTTCAAAAGAGTGGATCGAAGAGCACGGGTTGACTTAGCTGATTCTGCATTACATTATGAAACCGTTGATCCAACTTTAAGAATAGCAACTGTATACTAAAACCTATTTAGTAAAGGGTGTGTCTACTGTACATTCAGATGAAACTACGCTTTTCTGCTGCCACACAATAAATTTACATGTTTTCATTTGAATCGAAGAACAAGACTGCTCCTATGAATGTAAAAAACCATAAGTATCAATGTATCTTAATTCGTCTAAATTAATGCAGTGGTGAATGTTAATTGGCAATTGACGGTAACACGGATCGTATAAAGATCCTTTGGTAATAATGTGAATAAGGCGTTAGCGCTAGCAACTCTAAAGTAGAGCACATTTCTAGCTATCTTAATACTCTTTGTATTCCATAAACACGCGGTTACAGTTTCGGAATGGCTATTCGTTCGGAAAGAGAGAAAGGCTTTTTCTCTCTTCTAATTGTGTTTTCTAACACGTTAAAATGCTTTATGATTGCAGTTTACCATAATGCAGATGGGTTTAGAAGGGTTGATCCCCTTCTCCCTATCCCACCAGAAAGATAATCTCACACTGTCACAAAAGTTCTAATTTGTCCCCTATAATGTAATTATTTCGACCCTTTTAATTAATTATTTGCCTAATTAATATTACTTAGTTATATGAAGAGAGAAAGCATCTTCTATTCGTCTTGTTTCTATTAATTAGGGACTGGTAAAGAAGAGGAAGACGGGTCACTTCTAATCGTTTTTTGTATGGATAGAAAAAACGTTCTGGTTTTTAAAAAGTATTGGCATTTTTATTCCTTAAAAAGTATTGGGAATATTAGGGAGTTATCTGTGGTAGTTCCTCCTTGTTTTAAGCATGACCTCATGTTTTATTGTAGTTTCTTTTCAATTTGACTTTCATTTATTTATTAACAGCGGTTTATCTTCGTTTAAAATTTGAATTACTATTCGGCATTATTTCTGCTCGTCTTAGGTTTAATATAGCACTTTAATTTACTTTTTGAAGCTTCCTTTGTGGAAAAGTTTGTTTCTTTTTGTTAGAGTTTTGGTTACTATTGAGCCGGATCGCTCCTTACTACAGTTCGTTACCACTAACTGTTTGATATCATTGTTGTTTTTGCTAACTATACACGGATATCTTTAGCAAGAAAGTGTGTATAAACGATGCAGCTTGAAAAAGTAAACAAATGAAAAAGTTTTCAAAATAATGTTTCTAAGCTACTCTACTCTGAACTTCTTATTAGGATCCTTTTTGTTTTTTTTTAATGAACTTCAGCTTTTAGTAAACTCGTCAATTTTTGTATTTCGTTTTGTAGTCATATAATTTGCCCCCTTTTCGATATTTAAACGAAAATACACGAATTATTGCCAAGAAGAAAAAAAGAACTTGAAGGTTTTTTTTAGTTTAATTCTCCCTTCCAAGAAAACTTCGTCTTGAAACGATCGTATTATATCGATTTTATTTATATAGGCTCAATATATTAATGAAATAAATATGTTTTGCCAACTTCCATCTATTGTAATCTCAAAATTTAATATTTATATCATCGCTGGTAGATAATATACCACAAAAAAGAAATTTTAACCTTCGAACTCTTCAAGCTAGCTTTTGTTTTCTTTCTTTTGTCCTTTTTTGTCCTTTGACTTATAATGTCACAAGGAAGAAAATTTGTATTCACTTTAGTGAAATAATAACCTTTCTTCGTTTCTACAAAGTCAGCGCATTTTTCTTAATCAAACAATAGGGAAAAAGAGCTCTCGGAAATTTTTTTCTTAACATACGAAGAGAAAATTTAAGAATTTAAGAGAAAATCTTAAAGTTACATCTGAAAACTGCAATATTTTTTGTATTTTTCATGGACAATACAGCTTTTGGTAAATCCGCGGCATTAAAATCTCTTATACTTATACACAGGCAGAACTTGGGACCGTTCACGCTAGTGAGTGAGGCGTATAATTCATAAAGTTATGCGCCCTGTAGGCCTACACGAAAACCTGTGGTAAATTTGTACACGCTTCTCTCAGTGTGTTAAAAAATAATAGAAGCGAATCCTATTTTCTGTGCTAAATTAAAATCTTCTTCCTATTTTCAATCATAGTGTCAATAAACGAAAGGGGCTTTTTATTCCACTACATAAAATCACAGCCAGGTCATATATCCTGGCAATGATGGTTTACTATGTTTTATGTCTGTGGTCTCTGGAATTTTCTAAAGCTCATGAGTCTCCTGAGAACAGGAAATACATTCTTCTTAACACTTTCTATGGTCCTTTATATGTATAGATTGAAAAGAGAGAATAAATATTAACTAATAGGGATACAATGACATTAAAGGGGATAGAGGTTTTTACAGCAACCTGTAAAACTGGTTATATTTTATAGTTTATTTTTAATTGTGATTTGGTTTTGTTTACTAAATATATTTTAGAAGCTATAGGGTTTATTCATAAATAAATTATATTCTAACGTAACTATGAATATACTTCTTCAACTTGTAACGGTTGAAGGTTTTATTTTATTTTTTTTCAGTTAGAATTTTTCAGTTACATTATGCTCGGTACTAATATTCAAATTCAAATCCCAGCCAGTTTTAGAAGAAAACTTTTGTCATATCAGAAAATATATGTTGAAACCTAAAAGAAAAGCGTTTCTAGGCCTTAATCTTCCAATTTTCATTGAGAGATCCTTCAGATTAATGTGCAGAAGGGGGAGGGGAGCATTGCATGTGTTATGATTAGCATTTCTTGTAGAGTAAAATACTACATGGAAATATCAATAACTTCTTAGTTTAGCCTCATACCATTGTAGCTCTGTATGTCATTGCCACACTATAATATCGTGTAAAATTGTAGTATATTACATATATTAACGTATAACAAAGCAGTATTGGAGTTCTTCATTATTATGCTGAAAATAATGTGTCAAATTGTTTCACAAATATGGGTTAGAGTGAAGCCGCGCGGTCTATTTTTCCAGCAGTTTGGTAACATCAATTCCCGTTCCCTTTTTGAACCAACTGCTATATAAGCAGAATTGTTAATATCAGCAAAACTTTTTTTTAAACATTGTTATAGGTTCTTCTAGTTAAATCTGAATTTATCGCAAAGTTCTGAAGCTGAAAACAGTTTTGTTGTACTTTATTTCAGCAGAAGATCTGTTTTGCTAGGTTTCACAAGCCTATGATATAAAATGAGAAATTTATCATTGATGGCTGTAACTTAAGGCAGGTGGATAGAGTGCATTGTCAGACTAGTGGACATTATATTTATATTCTGCAAAACTGTTCTCTAAGATTGCTACCAGACATAGCTTGTGGCTTTATATAAACCTTCTGAAAAAAAGTGCAATAAGCTTAATACAATTTCTGCTTGGGGCCTCCCCCTAATAGGGCCAGATATAGCCAAAGAATATGTATACAAGTTGTCTGATTGTGTTCCATTCAGATTTGCTTTATTTGGTACTATGAACCAACTGTTATTGAGAATTGATCTGAATACTATGTATGTTCAATAGCTGGCAATGGCTTCAGTGAAATATTCCAAATAAACAATTAAAAGATGTATCTATTGAAATAATGTTTTCTACTCAAATCCTGTTTATGATTTTACTAATTTTGTTCTAACAGATAGAAAGGACTGATTTGATATAAACAGCTGTACATTTTGCTATATTTGCCATGTATGAGGGTTTGTGCTTAAAATCACAACAATGTAAGGTCAGAGGTGTAGCTAGGGTTTCCGGCATCCGGGGGAAATTCCAGTTTTGCCCCTCTAAAGAGGTCCAGTTTGGCACCCCTTATATCCTTACTAACGTAGCGATTGAATCAAACAAAGATCTATCCGTTTGTCGGAGACAAAATGGTCAGCTTCTTACCAGTCAAAAGGAAATGACAGAACAATGGAGACAGTACATAGCTAGTGTTCTTAACCAACCACACCCCAAGAACCATCTGACATCTCATGCCAGTCACTCTTTAATTTTAATATATATTCAGAACCAATTAATCACAATGAAGTTGATATTGCTCTTAAGTCCTTAAGGCATGGCAAAGCTGCTGACCATGATAAAATCCCATCAAACGACTTAAGTACGGCTAAAATGCTACCCGAAAACCACTTTTTTAACTAAAAATATGCATTGCTAAGGTGAGGCCTCGACCCGTTGAAATGCAGACACTAGTTTCTCTTGCAATGTATCTCCTTCCAGTCTAGATCAATGTAGATGCGCTTCAAATGACTGTCAGAGCTTTATGTAGATCACGCCAAATAGTTCAACAGGCCATGTCATTTTTTAAAGATAAACTGTGCAATGGGCGTCAGCGCTCAGCATAAGTGCACTTTGTTTTCAATTTGAATCTGTTAACCGATAGTATTCAGCGGCGGCACCTACCTATCTAGACGCAACATGATCTCCTATCCCGGCTGGTGTCAGAGCAGCATGCTTTGATACTGGATTTGGAGGGAGGGGGGCTAAAACAGCTATTTCCTTACCAAATCTTCTTCCTCGCCGTACTTGAAACTGACATGCATGGCAAAAATAACGGCAGCGTTTATTAAACGCTACATACTTCTTTCTAGAGCACTTTTCAGTTTTTAACAGTTGATATTTTGGTAGCCAGATTAGTAAATTGTGATCATAGACTCTGTAGTTCTCGCGTAGCTAAAGCTTTTCTTTACTTTTCAGCCAGCAATCAGTTGTTACCTGCAACAGCTCTATTGCACGCAACAGAAACACAAGTGCTGTTGACACAAGAATCCCTCGTGTAAAAAGCCCCCCGTTGACTCCTCTTTTCTCACTCGTTTCTAAAAAAATAGACCTACGAACTTTTTCACTCTTGTATTCCCAAATAAGAGTGCTTTAACTAATTGCAAACAGTTTCACGTTGTTTACCTTGTATGTTTCATGATCATTGCAGCATATTGACCGAAAAAATGGTAGCAAGTTTTTAGAACTGACCTTGAAAATCCCATAAACAAGATCATTTACATACCTTGGACAATCAATGCAACAAGCAAACGGTATTAGGCGAGTGCAGCTCACTAGCTAATGCAACAGCGCATAACACGCTAGCTGAGACATTCTGGTCCTGGGCTGTTCTTTTGTAAGAGTGCCATTGATACAGCTTGTTCGAATTGAAACGAACAATGGATAGTTGCGTGCAGGCAAGACCCGAGACCAGCGTCTGGAACAGGGTGGCGAATTGCCATGCCTGCAGCCCTTCGATCAGCGGCTGCACACCCGCCTCGCGCAGCGCCGGAGCGGCGGCCTTCAGCTCTTCCCAGTTCTGCGCCGGCTCGACGCCGGCCTTTTCGAAGGCCTTGATCGAGGTCCACATCCACTGCGGCGAGTGGATGTTGAGCGGCACGCAGTAGACGCGGCCCTCGAAGGTGCAGGCGTCGAGCAGCGACTACTTCCTCGCCAGTCGCTCGATCGGACCGTTCCTGCTCTTGATGAGCGTGTTCGGCACGACCATGACGGCGTTCGCTTTGGTCGGTTCGACGGGGAAGGCCTTCGACGTCGGTATCGGCACCTACGGGCTGATGGCGTCGACGTCGGGGATCGTGCACTCGCTGGTGTTCTTCGTGGTCGGCATCCGACTGTGGGCCATCGGTAAGCGGCACAACTTCGTCACCCAGATCCAGTTCTTCCGCGCGCGCTTCCAGTCGAACGCGCTGGGCTACCTGCTGTTCCCGGTGCTGGTCGGACTGGTGATCCCGTACCTGCTGATGGGAATCCTCGGTGCGGGCTCCGTGGTTGGCGGCGTGACCCGGGGCATGTTCCCCGACACGTTCGAGAACGGTGCGATCCCACCGTGGTTGTCGGGCTTGGTCGTTTGCGCCGTCGTGCTGGCCTACATCCTGGCCGGTGGCGTGCGCGCTGCGGCGTTGGCGAACGCGTGCCAGACGCTCGTCTTCATGACCGTCGGCGTGCTGGCGTTTTGGCTGATCTCTGGCTCACTCGGCGGCGCTGGTGCGGCGAGCGAGCAGGCGGCGCAGAACGCACCCGAGCTGTTGGCGCGGGAAGGCAAGATCGGCCACCTGCAGTTTCTGACCTACGCGTTCATTCCGCTGTCGGTCGGCATGTTCCCGCACCTGTTCCAGCATTGGCTCACCGCGAAGAGCGCCAAGACGTTCCGCACCACGGTGATCCTGCACCCGATCTTCATCCTGATCGTGTGGGTGCCGTGCGTGTTGATCTCCGTCTTTTACCTGGATTTCTTGCGCACACTCAATTCTCCTGGCAGGACTTAAACCCGTTTTTTGCGATGTGGATATTCACACTCACAACGTAACTTTGGAAACGATAGAACCATGTATCACTAAAAATACTAAAGCGCTGATGGTTGTACATTATGCAGGTAAACCTGTGAGAATGGAGACACTTTCAGGATTAGGGTTACCCATTATTGAAGACGCCGCACACGCGGTAGACTCCAAGTTAGGCGACCAATATTGTGGAAGTATTGGGGACGTTGGCATTTATAGTTTTGACGCTATTAAAAATTTACCAATGCCAGAGGGTGGAGGTATTACAGCTAAAAGCCCAAAACACATGGAGCAAACAAACAACTTAAGATATTGTGGCATTGGCAAGTCCGGTTTCGAAGTTTCACAAACAGCTTCAAATCGCTGGTGGGAATACCATATATTTGATATCTATCCAAAACTTATCCCAAACGACGTCTGCGCAAGCGTTGGATTAGCTCAATTAAAAAAACTAGACGCCAATCAAAAACTTAGAAAAAAAATCTATTTCTAATATTTTATCTATTAGATATGATCCAAATGATCAACCATTAATGGAACCTATTCAATGGAAAGATTTACGAACAAAAAATTCTGATTTGAAAGGAGAAATCACAGAAAACCTTCTTAAAAAATCCATTATGAGACAGTTTGGAGATACTAACGAGCCTATTTCTATTTCGTTAAGTGGTGGAATAGATTCAACTTTAGCTCTCGCATTACTCAGAAATGTATATCCAAAACGTAAACTAATTGCAATTTGTGGAGTGTTTGAAGGACATTATGATGAATCTCCTGTAGCACGTAAAATTGCAAAAAAATTCAATGCTAAATTCCAAACCATAAAAATGGATTCAATATTTACTACAATGCCACAAATTATTTCTATTTCTAAGAAACCCCGATGGAATACTTATCAACATCTCATTGCTAAAGAAGCAAAAAAACACAGCAAAATTCTTGTAACTGGCGATGGTGCCGATGAAACCAGCAATGCCAAACGTCAAACGTCAATGCCAAACCAGCAAATGCCAAAACAACAGAAAATACGAAATAATAACCAGAATGCACCAAAGTCATTTTCTGCAACCACAATACTCATATAGAAATAGCTGAGCTGGTAAAGGAGCCGTCAGAAGTCAGACCAATGTATGCAGATGGAGGAATTGATTCTATATATCTCAGCTTAGGAATTGTCATAAGAAGTTGTGTATTAAATTATAGACCCTAAATTTGCCTGGATTTTTTTTTTTTAATCTTAGGAAAAGTATTCGATAGTTAGAATACTTGGATGTTTCTACAGCTATTACTTTAATGCAACCTGCTTAACTAGGGTCCTTAAACATGTATTATAAAATCCAAAAATGAATGGCAGCATCGATTGTTTATTCAGTAATATTAACGGTTCCACAGTGTTGATTACATAAGGCAATCATCATCAGTGAATCATTTTCGATGAAGAGGGAGCTGAAGTTTAAATATGTGCATTTTTACGCCTATATTTTTGAACTTTTCACAAAGGCCCTTTTTTGTGGAAAGGAATTTTCTACAAAGACATCCAATCACTTGTTAGAATGTATTTGAAATAAAAATACACAATGAGGATCTCTTCTAATTGTAGAAACGATACCTTTAAAAGGAAAATAGAAGTTTGAATATTATAGGATCATGAGAGGAAAGTAAAATCTACGCCTCAAGAACAAGGAGTCGATGGGCTGGTGACTTACCATATGTAAGATAATTACTGAACGTGCTATTGCACAAAAAGAATTAGTTGTTTTTTTTTAAATGTTTTTTCAACGGAAATAAAGGGCAATTTTTGAATTTTAAACAAGTATAAATTACACTACGCATCAGGGAGAAGGCTTTCTATGCTCCCGCTCTTTTTAAGTTAAAGTTTCCCTTTTCCTCATAGGGCTGTTTAAGCTTAATTACTTTAAACCAAAAGTCTTCAATTTATAGGTCCCAAAAAATAATGAATAGGAAAAATTCTTAGAAACTCTAACTGACGTTGTGAATGGCACGAAAAACAAGAAAGTTTAAAAGACGAACATAAACAATGTTTGCGCGAGGCCTTAGAATCTTTGGTTTTGATTCTTGCTCCCTTTGCGCCGCATATAGCGTCAGAGCTTGGGTCAGTTTTAAATCCTGAAATCGATATTGAGAAAGTCTCCTGGCCTCAATTTAATCCTGAATTGATACGCTCCGAAGAAATTTTAATTGTTGTTCAAGTAAATGGCAAAGTAAGACAAAAACTATCGGTTCCAGAAAGTATTGACGACGAAACATTAAAGGGCCGCGTATTGGCAGACGAAAAAATCAAAGAATGGATAAACGATAAATCTCCTAGAAAAATAATCGTCGTTCCTAAGAAGTTAGTAAATATAGTTGTTTAACTTTAACCTAACTTAAGGCTATGAAAAAAAACCTATTTTCCCCATTCCTCACCATAATGTTTACAGAAAAAAAGTTAGCTCTTTTATCCTGGCTAGTTATAGGATTTTTTTTGATTCCCGCTTGTGGATATCGCTTAACTGGAACAGGGAACCAATTACCCCCTCATATTAAAACATTAGCAATTCCCGTTTTCGATAACGAAACCAATCAACCCGAATTACACCGTAATCTTACCGACGCGGTTCGACAAGCTTTTCTAAATGACGGCAGGGTCAAAATAGTTCAAAAAAAATCTTCTGATTTATTGGTCCAGGGAACTTTAGACTATTATGACATCCGCGCCGTCGCTTTTGATAGTAACGATGTTGCAACTCAATACTGGGTTAAAATTGGAGTAAAAATCAAAGCTTACGACCGAGTAAAAGACCGACCTTACTTAAAAGACAACTTAAGAACGCGATGGGATTATACCGTCGACGCAAACGTGGCAAGTTCTGAAGACGCACGCTTACGAGCTCTTGACGACGCATACCGAGATATCTCTCTTAGATTGGTAAGCTTATTTCTAGATCCTTTTTAAAAAGAGATTTTTGTGACTCCAGAAGAAGCGATATGCCAAATTGAGCAGGGAGAAATTGCCTCAGTATATTTCGATATCGGTGTAGGGCGGTCCCGGATCCAGTTCAGCATTGGTACTGCCCAGCATGATTTCGCGATAGCGCGCATTGGCTACGACGAGCGCGTCGTCCCGGTCGAACAAAGCGAAACCTTCCGAAATGCTCTCGATGGCATCCGTCAGCTGGTTGCGCGCTTCCTGCGCCGTGGCTTCGGCGCCCGCCAGCTTGGCGGTGCGCTCACGCACCCGGTTTTCCAGTTCGTCATTGGCCGCACGCAGTTGCGACTCGTAGGCATCCTGTCGCTGTTGCATGTCGTTGAATGCGGACACGACCCGGCCGATTTCGTCGTCGCTGTCCCAATCGACGGGCTTGCGGGGGCCGTCGTTCTGGGCGCGGTTGATCGAGTCGAGCAGCAAAGCGAGCGGACGCCCGATGGTCCGCCGGTTGGCAGCAAGCGTGGCCGCAACGACAGCAAGCAGGAGGATACCGGCCAGCACCACCGCCAGGACCAGCCGTTCGCTGGCAAGCGTCGTTAGCCGCTTGTCGGTCAGGGTAATCTTCAGCAGCCCGATGCGCAGTTTCTGGTCGCCATTGTCATAGATGATGTCGCGACTGGCCGAGTAATCAGTGGAATCGGGAAGCGCGGCGTCACCGGCTTCGGCAACAACGAGATCGCGCTCATCCAGCACGGCCGCGGACACCACGTCAGGGTCGGTCAGAAGGGCGGCGAGGATCAACTTGATCTGTTCGTCCGCAACATTCCACAGCGATTCCGCCACAACGGAACTCTGGATTTCGACCAGCTTGTCCAGCTTTACCCGCAGCTGTTCTTCAGCCGACCGGCGGGCGTTCCATTCGAACAGGCCGAACACCACAATGGTCGATACCAGCACCAGCGGGACCATGTAGGCGAGAAATTTGCCCTGAACCGAACGGACGCGGAAAGGGCCCCGGCGACGATCCGAGCGACTGGTGCTCGGATTGGACGACACTTCCGGTTCAGCACCGGAAGCCATCAGAATTCTTCTTTGAAGTAGGAGTCCACAACGCCCTCGACGTCGACCTGGGTCTTAATTGACATTTAGTAAAAGAGCATGTAGGCTATTCCTTGTTCACATCAAGATCATCATACGTTTTAGTCTACTTGATTTCAGGATCCATGGACCTATTCCCCGTTGAACTGAGCCCTCCCCCCATGTTTTAAGAATAATGCTTGTTATTCATCTTTCAACCCATGGTTGTTCAGGGTTTATTTAAGGAGTAGTCTGAAATGATCATATTAGAACTCAAAAATCCGAAACTTGGCAAGTATATATTGCGAATTATGTTTGATTTCCATCAAAGTGGGTAATTAAAATTTTTAGAAGTCACTAGTCGCACACCTGGGGCTAAAGCCGCAATTTTAGCTATATGCATGTCTACTCTGCCTGGATAAGAGTGTCGAGTTACGAAAATAGCGTATCTAAAACAAAGGCTTCATATGTACCTTTAATTAGAAAGTTCAACTTGTTGTGATCTTATTTTTTATTGCAGGCTGTCCGTAGGAGCAAACTTTTTATTTTTCTATATCTATTCCTATTACTATCTATCTCTGTATATCTACTCTCTATATTTTTATATTTCTATATCCAATCCTATTCTACCTCAATAAAACTTTACTTTGTGGTATCTGTGGAGTCATTCTTAGCCTTTTACGGAGAGGGCAAGGGGATTAGACCATCAAAGAGTGTTTTGGGGCTAGTTCTTCTCCTGAAGTCTCTCCCGGCAATTTGTGCCCTTGAGATTGTCTTTTCATATTTTGAACTATCACAGTCAGGTTTTGTGCCAATACTAATCACTTTTAATGCTTTCAAGTGACAATGCATAACACAGATCGTTAATTCTTTGTTGATTAAATTATGATGAAACAGCAGAATTTTAGAAGTACACATTGAGTCTAATCTGGTCTAAACTGACTAAGGTTGAACTAAAACTGCTTTTGGCTTTGGTAAAACTTTTTGATTGTCATTCCGTATGAATGGTCGTAGAAAGGCCATCAAATTGGTTTTATATTAGCATTATGCTATAAGTATTTATGTATTACTAGCTGACCCCTGCCGACGCACAACAATTTTCCCATCACAACAAACCCTAAGACTAGCTCTATCAGGGTGTATCTGCATATTGTTCCTCAGTGTGCCTATCGCATTTGGCATCGGCATTGTCTCACTGAGCTTCGGTTACTTCGTCTGGGGCCCAGCTTCAATCTTCATCCTGGCCAGCCAAGTCTACGCTGGAATGCAGAACCCTTCGTTGGTCTCGCTGCCTTTTTTTATGTTCATGGCGGCGATTTTGGTCCGAAGCGGTATAGCCGACGACCTCTATGATGCCATGTATTTGATGATCGGAAAGTTCCGCGGCGGGCTGGCTATCGGGACGATCTTTGTATGCGCTGGGATTGGCTGTATGTCGGGGGTTAGCGCAGTCGGTGTGCTAACTTCGACCAAGATCGCCCTACCCGCGATGCTGCGCCGGAATTACGATGAAAAGATCTCGTTGGGGGTTATCATGTCCGGCGGCGCGCTTGGCCAGTTGTTTCAGCCCAGCGTCCTTGCCGTTGTCTATGGCGGACTGTCTGGCGTGTCGGTGGGCGAGATGTTCGCCGGGGGGCTTTCGACTGGGATCGCCTTGGTATTCTGTCTTGTGACCTGTGTCTTCATCAGGTGCTGGCTGAGTAGGGATCTGTGTCCGGCCGCCGAGGCTGATCCACGGCAAGGAATATCACTGCAGACGCGGATACGAGTTTATTCCCGCACCTTGCCCTCCATTCTGATTGTGCTGGCAGTACTCGGCTCGATGCTCGCCGGGGTGCTGTGGATGCTCGGGCTGCTCGCGCTGCTCGGCACCAAGCTCAACTTCCTCAACATGGTGGCGCTCCCGATCACGTTCGGCATCGGTGTCGAGTACGGGGTCAACTACGTCACTCGCTTGCGCGAGGAGCGGCGGCGAGGGCTGACGTTGTCGGAGGCGGCGCGCGCCGCGCTCGAGGTAGACCGGCCTCAACCGCGGGTCCTGCTTGTAGGTGAGCGCGTAGGGCACTTCGAACAGCGCCACGCCACCCAAGCCCAGCAGCCGCGGAGCACGGCGAAAGTGCAATTTAGTTGGTTGCAATTTAGTAAAAGTATTTTGATATTTATTGCGACTAAAATCTGTTGTGGCACAAAAAAGAAAAGAAAAAAGAAGTAAAACTTGCACATATGACAATAACACACAAAACAGTGACAATAAAATCCATTGTCAATTTGAAATTAATTATCCGTGATGGCAAATTCTGATCATTTACGCTGAGTCTCTATTGTGGCGAAGTCAGTAAAAAAAAATAATGATTTATTGCTCAAGTCGCTTGATTTCACAAAATTAGTCATTTAACAGAATCTTAAACTCAGCCAGCTATTTTGCAATATCCCTAGCCTGCTGTCATTTGTCATAAAAATAAATTTCAGAATTCTTTTTGAAATTAATTGCATCATTTGACATATTTAATCATTTATTATTTACAGCTTGAAGTTGAAACACCAAATGCTCTGCTAACGGGACACCCCCTCTCCGCCTCCTAGCACACATCATTGGAGTGCCTTTTCTCTAGCACACTTTATCCAACGCAAGGTGGCGCGTGCCACCTTGCGTCTATGATTTGGAAAGTGATCGTTACCTGTTATAAAGCAATGGCATAGAAATCATACGCTAAATGATCCAAAGAGGAGCCATTATTGGTTTCTCAGAGGTGTGCAATTGGTCAAACAGACTGATCAGCATAGTGAAATTGCTTGTGAATCACCAACGATGACAATATGGATCACCGAAACAGATGTAGCATGGTTTTAGCGGCAAAAACACTAAAAAATTCAGGTTATTTTGTTTTACGTCACTCGGTGTTCCACAACCAGATCATAAGATTCTCCTCCTCATGCTGTCTATACAATTTTCAAGTTGTCTTGGATTAAAAGCCCTAGTGGCATTATTCTTATCCGTATTGGGTAATTTGGCCAATTTACCCAATTTGGCTATGTTTCTAAATCTCATTAGCCAAACTTAATTTTTGCTAGTTAAATGGTGAAAACCAAATCAAATGGCTGACATCTTAGCTCATATGGTGAATTTTGTGGTACCATTGGATTACAATTGTGGCACTAGGGCAGCAGATTTTTTGCGAAATAATTTCTATGTTGACGATGGAATCATGTCCGTACCATCTGAAGAAGAAGCCATCTCTATCATACAAACGTCAAAGGCAATATGTGCCAAGGGTGGACTACGGCTTCATAAATTTCTGAGTAATTCTAAGAAAGTTATTGAGTCCATTCCCCAAGAAGATAGGGCTAAGGACATTAAAGATCTAAACTTGCTCTGTGACGATCTGCCAATACAGCGAGCACTTGGGGTTCAATGGTCGATTGAATCTGATAGCTTTCAGTTTCGGGTAACATTGCAAGACCAACCCTTGACACGCAGGGGCGTTCTCTCCACAATTGGGTCGGTCTATGATCCCTTTGGCCTCCTATCGCCCGTGATTCTTGTTGGAAAACAAATTCTGCAAGAAATGTGCAAAGAACGACTGGACTGGGATGAGCCTATACCAGAAAGGTTGCGCCATAGATGGGAAGAATGGAGAAGCAGTCTTTGCCTCTTAAGAAACATAAGTGTATCCAGATGTTTTAAACCAGAAGGGTTTGGGGAGGTCGTGAAGGCAGAGTTACATCATTTCTCAGACGCTAGCACATCAGGATATGGTCAATGCTCTTATCTACGTCTAGTTAGTGACAGTGGTCAGATCAATAATACCCTGGTAATGGCAAAGTCTAGAGTAACACCATTGAAGGCTGTGACAGTGCCACGCCTAGAGCTGACTGCCGCACTTGTTTCTGTTAAAGTGAGCCTTCTACTGCAGAGAGAGTTAGAATACGAACCGCTAATGAGCACATTTTGGACTGACAGCACAGTAGTATTAGGTTATATTAACAATGATGCGCGCAGATTTCATGTTTTCGTTGCAAACCGTGTGCAAGAAATTCGTGACAACACATTACCAGAGCAGTGGCATCACATCGACACCAAACAAAACCCCGCAGATCTTGCCTCAAGAGGTTTGACATGTAAAGAACTATCAGAGACATCAGCATGGTTTTCCGGGCCAGATTTTCTTTGGGAGCCTGACCCCTAATGAATTTGGGCACCGGTCAGATTTTGGGCTAAATCCGCCCCTGAATATATATATACCAAATACATGATATCAATTGAAATTCAACAAAATGCAACAGCTTACACCTAAGTATACAAAGTGATGCAAATACAGTATTTAATGATAGATGAGGGTAAAAAATAATTTAGCTTAAAAACAGCACAGATATACTAAGCTGGTAACGGCAAAATTGTACTTAAAATATATATAGAACTTGTAGCTATACAGCATTATTAGTATTTAAAGAAATCAAATTCTGTGGTTTGTTTTCAGGCTAATGCAACTGCAACAGCTATTACATTTTTTATCATAAGAATTAATGAAATGTTGCTAGTCTAGCTGATGATCAGTGTAGGAATATGGCCATCTACATGTGCCATACTATGCCTACAACTTCGTGGATCATGCACAAACATGTTTAGGTCCTTGTGTAATATAAACCATAGTTACCATAGTTGGGTGGTGCAACATTACAAAAATACTTTTGAAGATAGTAGTTACTAATAAAAATTATTACATGATGACCAAGACTTAAGCTTTGTCATGTATTTTTTAATACTAATCAGTTCATGACAAGAGTAAATTTGCTATAAAGTCTCAGTAGTCTATAAATCTATAAAATTAAACATGCAATTCAGACCAAAGTACTGTGGGTCCCAACTATTAAAATTATAATACAAATATGGAATAAGCTTCTGAAGCGTGAATTACAACCCTTAAAAGCAAAGTTATAGGTTTGTATACAAATGTAACAATTATCAAATTAATTGATAAGGTTCACTTCTGTATAACATCCAGCAGTAAGTGCAACAGTCACCAGTACCATGTCACTTGTACTCCATCTGTCATCCTCTAAGCTTCTACTCATTCCACCACAAATTATCTGAGTGGTAGGTTGGATCAACTACTGCCGTCTCCATCGTAACATACTGAGCTAGGTGTTATCAATATATAGTCCGCTTGTACCTCCTTAGCGAAGATACAAAACTCATACATCTTCATGAGTAACTTTACAAGTGATCCTTTTCTTCGAATCCTAAATGAGTTTTTTAACGTGTGATCTTCGGTTGTAGATGACTAAACAATATCATAAGCAAAAAGTACCCTTGAATGAATTCGGAAGAAGTGACAGGTTATTTGCCCTATGTATATGAATATATCTACATAAACATATATGTTTATGCATCTACATAAGTATATATATGTGTGTGTGTGTGTGTGGAGCAGGCTGTATGTCTGGGTGATGTGCAGATTATAAGGGGATCGAATAATGTTGCGGGTATGTTTTTCATAAAATACAGGATAGTAATAAGTGATCTTCTTAGGCGATTGTACGACTATAACTAAATGAGGTAGCAATTATGTACTTTTAATGTTCACTCGTGTGTTCACTCCGAATATTTTACTGTATTTGAGCTGCACGTAGAATAGTTTATAAGTTTTAAACATCTATTTGGAAGAAAGACATTTAAAATATGAAATAGTCGTTACTGGGGAGCAAGACAATGACCACGGGAAACGCACGAGACTTTTAAGGCAATAGTATTTCTAACGGATTACTGCCTAAAACATACATATAAACTTAGTGTATAAGATTTTCCGGTAGTTTTATCACTATGCACTTACAACACAGATAATTAAGTAACGCTGACATTACTTTTCTAACATGGTGGCATTGTTGGCGGGGAGCAGGAGATCCTCCCCTCTCCCCTCCCAGTGCAAAACTCCGTTAGTCGATTATATTACCAATGAGTTTAAATATGGAAGCATTGAAGCCTTGGGTAGACCACGCTCAGTGCCAGAGAAGAAGTTAGCATTATTTCAATAGGATTTCCCAAGGAATACTGTCTAAAACATTTAAATAATGTTAGAGTGTACTACATTTCTGGTTAGTGTTAGCTCTATGCATCTGCAACACAGATAATTAACTCAAGTTGATATTCTTTTCATAACGTGGTCGCACAGCAGCCAGGGAGCAGGAGACCACCACCCTTCTCGCGCAAAATTCCGCAGATTGTAAGGTCCATTTCATTACCACAATATGTCGCAATGTTATGCTGATGACCCTTCAGAATGCTAGTTACAAATGATGATATTATAGTAGAAATTCTATTGTAGTGAAGTAGAAGAATCTCAATTCATATACTTCATGTTGTCTATGTTTCAAATGGAAACAACACGTAAGCAATATAATTCCTTTTGACTGATAACACGTCAGTAGGTGATGTTCATTCATATTACTGTTACATAAACTGCGCCAACATGTGAATCTTGTTTTTGAGACTGATGGAAAAATATGAGTAATGCTTGGCTTTCGTAACCCTATTCTGAGAGCGACTTTGCATTATGCGATTGTGGGGTAGGGGAGGGGGCAAAATGGTCCTCCTTATCTAAGACCGTCAATATGTACTCATTTTGGATGCAACTAGTGACCACGAGACTTCAATGCCTTTAGAATATCTGTAAAATTGATTTCCTGATATAAATACATGTAATAATGAAGTCATGATCTCACATGACCTAATACTATTCATCAGAGCTGTGTGTCAAATAAGATTACTGTTTTCTCTAGTACTTTAATCAATCTTGTAGGCCTACTTTTTATTTAGCATTTAATGATTTAAGAATTTCATTTTGTCTGTTTATTGTACAAAACAAGAATATTTCACGAAATCGCGAAAACATTATGTACTTAAGAGCTTTTGTCGTCTGACACTCCTCAGAGTACTATCGTCAGAATGACCGAATTGGAATGTATGAAAGAGTATACCAACTGTACTTGTGAAAGAGCCAATCAGAAATTGGACTGCCTGAATGGTTTGTGTTTTTGGACCAAACAGTGTCCACCACAAGTAGATCAATTGAATAGGGCTAATGAGTAAATAAATTCTTTGTGTCTGCTTAATAAAGGTTTTCTTGCTTTTACGTGGACTGAATACAGAACGGCCAAATGAAATCCAGACCTGGCCTTTCCTAGAATATGGAAGCAGTCGTCCGTGTACATTTTGGGATAGTCTGGGTTCACAAGTAAGGGCTGCCCTATAGCAGAGTCACATTGCTTAATGGTGTCTATTACATTTGTAAAACGTTTACTTACTCTTCAAAGAGAGATGTCACATTTTATTAAAAAGGCTTATCTGGCTTATTTTGGAAAACCCGTGGGAGATAAAGAAAAGCCATGGGCTTGCCATGCTGTTTGCTCCATTTGGTACAGCTTGCTTCATGCACGGGCCAACAAGAAGGCAAATCGTCACTTAAGATTTGGAATACCTACGGTGTGGTGTGAGCCATCAAATCACAACACTGATTGCTACTTTTTCTTGGTGGATACAAAAGGTTTCAGCAAGAAAAATTGTCACAAAATGTTATACCAAGCCTGCCTTCTGCCATATTGAGTGTTCCATATTCGGGTCTTCATCCTATGCCGTCTTGAGAGAACTACCTCCACTGCAAGTTGCACAATTCCATACCCTTATCAATGTTCTGGGGAAGACACTGAACACTCTGGTTTGGAAGTTCAGATAGGTGACCAGTTTTATGTCAATGCAGTTGATCTTCGTATGTCTGAAGAAAGTGATTTTGAGTACAGCCAAGAGCCAACACATAGATCTCAATCATTGCAACAGACGATTAATCCAGCTAAACTCAAAGGTCTTATTTGCGATCTTAATCTATCGAAAGATCAATCTCAAATTTTAGCGTGAAGATTAAAAGAGAAAAAGCTTTTGACTTAGGGAACAAGCGTTTCTTACTATAATGAATCAAGGGATAGCTCATTTCGGCAATTCTTTCAAATAAAGGACTTGTTTGTGTTCCGTGCAAACGTGGAAAATATTTTGGTTGAGGTGGGCATCGAAAATTGCGATGTATCTGAGTGGAAACTGTTTATCGAATCATCAAGTTACGTCTGAAGTGTGTTTTAATACGCAGTAGCAATGTTTTAGGTTCTATCGAAAAACCCTAAGAACTATGAAAAGTTGGTGAGAGGGCTTTTTTATGCCCTACAATGAACTTTGGTGTAGCAATCAAGATACATTTCCTGCTTAGTCACCTTAAACAGTTTCCAGATAATCTTTGTGACTACAGTAATGAACAAGGTTTGGTTTTCAGTGTTTTCTCTGTGTTAGATGCCACTTGTTTATTCGATCTCCTTGGTTTTCAGTGCTTTCTTTGTGTAAGATGCCAACTTTTTTTTGGATATCCTTGGCTTTCAGTGTTTTCTTTGTGTCAGATGCCACTTGTTTATTCGATCCCCTACGTTTTCAGTGTTTTCTCTGTGTCAGATGCCAATTGTTTATTCGATCTCCTTGGTTTTCAGTGTATTCTCTGTGTTAGATGCCACTTTTTTATTCGATCTCCTTGGCCTTCAGTGTTTTTTTTGTGTCAGATGTCAATTGTTTATTCGATTTCCTTCGTTTTCAGTGCTTTTTTTGTGTCAGATGCCATTTGTATATTCGATCTCCTTCGTTTTCATGGTTTTCTTTGTGTCAGATGCCACTTGTTTATTTGATCTCCTTGGTTTTCAGTGTTTTCTTTGTGTCAGATGACAATTCTTTATTCGATCTCTTTCGTTTTCAGTGTTTTCTTTGTGTCAGATTCTAACTGTTTCTTCGATCTCCTTCGTTTTCAGTGTTTTCTTTGTGTCAGATGCCAATTGTTTATTCGATCTCCATCGTTTTCAGTGCTTTCTTTGTGGCAGATGCCAATTGTTTATTCGATCTCCTTCGTTTTCAGTGTTTTTTTTGTGTCAGATGCCAATTGCTTATTTGATATCCTTCGTTTTGAGTGTTTTCTTTGTGTCAAATGCCAATTGTTTATTTGATCACCTTCGTTTTCTGTGTTTTCTTTGTGTCAGATGGCGACTGTTTATTTGATCTCCTTGGCTTTTAGTGTTCTCTTTGTGTCAGATGCCACTTGTTTATTTGATCTCCTACGTTTTCAGTGTTTTCTTTGTGTGAGATGCCAACTGTTTATTTCATCTCCTTGGCTTTCAGTGTTTTCTTTGTGTCAGATGCCACTTGTTTATTTGATCTCCTTGGTTTTCAGTGTTTTCTTTGTGTCAGATGACAATTCTTTATTCGATCTCTTTCGTTTTTAGTGTTTTCTTTGTGTCAAATGCCAATTGTTTATAATAGAGAAAAACAGATCTATCATATGGTATCACGTCAAGCTACATTTACTAGCAGTCAGTTTTACGGTCATCTAAGTTTAGATGTAGAATCAGATAGGTTGCACTCGTCTAATGCTAGGGTATGATTTTCACGTATGTGATTGACACCGAGACTAACCTGATGTTACATTTAAGGCCAACACGTAGGACTACAGAGGTTCACCGTACTTACTTTCTATACGTCTAGAAATATTTAGCTGCTAATGCAAAAATTTCATCCTGAACACCATCTATGCTTGCTTTTAGGTTTACCTAGCAACGAGATGTTTACGTGCTAAATATATGAAAGGTTACAATGCAGTACTTACATTGGGGGATGCGGTCTGTTTTTCCGTGTAGGTGACGTTGGACGTGACTTTGTACGATGGGTAGCATAATCCCTTGTTGGCCTTTGATAATGCGCAGAATAGCTACTTGTAAATCTGCTATGAGACTTGTCGTTATCACTAAATTCTAAATGTCCACCCCATGAATGTCTCGACTGTGACCGAATTTTATCAAACTGTTCTTGTGAGATTCCAATTCTGGAAGTCGATCTAGACGGAATGATACCGCTGTCGACGTACTTGGACAAATCACTGGGGTAGAAAGGATCACAAAGTACATGAGTCATTGTATCGATTCAGCTTAAACTACGCTATACGATGTGAACTGAATCTTCACTGGAAATCCAAAAGAACCAGTGCTTGTCCCTGTCTCAAAACTGTGTCAATACCATACGTACGTACTCCACAGATCAAAGAAAATTCGGCCCATGTCTACAGCTAATTAGGTGGAGGTGTTCTCCCTGTAGCCTTTATTAATACTGGTTATGATTCCTGATCCTCCTTGCTGATAGCTTTTCCGTACACTGACATGAATTTGCCGTCAAAATTGAATGAAGTATATGATGATATCAGCTGTATATTCCGATTTTCTTGCCAACAGCAACAAGTCCATGTTAATTTCGCCCTGCTGATTGATTTTTCTGCGGCCTCGTATCCTTGGATACAGGTCACCAGGCTCAGTTTGTAGAGCACACCCCGCGAAAGCATGAGTCCTGGTTTGATCCCGGTGGTGACATATTTTCAGTTTGTCTAGTATCTTTTCAAAACTGATAGTAAAAATACGAAACTTTCAGAATGACTTCCACACATCATTTTCTTCCCGTCACTGTAGGCTTAGTATTTGTATTACCACAAGCTATTGAATGCTCTTAGTATCAGCCCATCTTAAGTCCTTCACTTTCTTACCATTTTCTTAACTTTTCATTATTTCAAAAAGTTGGTTCATGGTACAAACTTTGAAGATTGCATTGAGTAACAAATTCATTTTGCTTGACGTTTTTGCCCTACACTGGTCACAGTAATAATCGTATGGAGTGAAGTGAAAAAGCTTTTAGCGAAGGACTAATAGAAAACGAGAAGATTTAAACTCGCCCGTGAGTACAGTTCTATCGCTAGTGTTATTGTAAAACGCGTACGCTGTAAACAAATTCTTTTTTTCGGCGGAAGACCGGCTTCTTCGTTTCATTAAATGCGGTTTGTAGGGCGGTAACGTGAGAAAGAGACCGTTCTTTAGCTAATATCTTAAACGACTTCTCTTCGTAGTTACGACACATGTAGAGTTTTAAATAAAACGCTACCCGATTTCCACTTATCATTTTAAACTCGTTCGTTCTTACATGCTATATTCTCGTAAAAGAAAATCGAGTAATGCAAATGTATCTTTCGATTAAATACTGAAGAGTCTCTCGTATCAGCCCTATTATATTGGTGGTTCACCAAATTTGGCGCTAGTTCGAGTTTCGGGAAGGTTACGTAAACGTGACCTCGTTATCAATCAAACGGTGATTGACATCTGATACACTAGTATTCTAAATCTTTGGCGAGGATATGGGGGTTATGGTTAACGTGTCCCCGTCCGACCACTTTTTACGCTGACTTTTCCTGAAAGTTATACCAATCTGTAATGAAAATTCTGAGCGCGCCGCTCCATTCCAGATGAGCAAGAAATGAGACGTCCGGGACACCATGAATATCTGAAAAAGAAGAAATGAAGATGTTTCTTGAAGCAAGCTGAAATGGCAACGCAGCAAACATATGTTGACTGCGGGTATAGTTCTCGGCAAATCTCCGTCTTCGAATACGTACTTCGTATGCTCATTGCAGCCGTCTTACGTAATCTTTAGCTGACAGCCTCTTGTAAAGCCACTGCTAAACTTTCATAGACGAAGTGGTCGCATGTAAAAGTGTGCTCTGAAAAGTTCAATGACTTCTTACATGTTTGTTTGCACGTGTCGATATGAGTAAATATGAAAAGATGTAAAGAAGTATTTTGAGTGTTTTGCAGACGCTATTTTTACTAAATCCTTAACAAAAACACGGCCTCGCGGAATTCGTTTGAGTTCTTTGGAGAATTTGCATGTTACTGTGAAGGCACGAGAAAGAATTACGCCATCAAGATCACGTTATAAGTTGCTTGCGACCTGCCTCTCGAAAAGTTACTCTCGCAGTGACACTTCACTCCATTCATTAATGGGTGCCCGCTGGGGATAGCAAAGGGGACACATGCTCCACTGAAATGTAGTAAACGGTAGCGATATTGGTGAAAACGTCTAATTTTGGACATTCATGATGCCCCTCCCCCCGGAAAGAATCCTGTAGACGGCCATGTTTTGACTTTGTTTACCGTCTGGCGGTCCTTGATGCCTTTTTGTAGGTTCTAGGAAAAAAGTCCCCCGGAAAAAATCCCTCTACTTGATAGGACTGTATATACTGTAAGCCTAAAGGTGATAAGCGCTCGCACCTCTATTATGTATTAGACATTTTCTATGTATTAGTTTTTATGGCGGGGCTTTTTTTCGGGGGCAATTATCCAGGGGGGCAATTTTCCAGGGCGCAATTTTTCGGGGGCCTTTTTCCAGGGGGCAATTTTCCGCGGGGCTTTTCCCCTGATACCCTTTTTGTACGCCCTCCTTAACATTATTTTTATTTACTGTATTGCAGACCCATCATAATAGTAGGACATAATTGTTTCAACTGGAATTGAACGAGTAAATAACACGCAATTAATCGATCGGTTTCATTACGTTGACCATTTGGGGAAGTTTGTGTTGTGTTAAAATAGTTTTGTTCGTCGCACATCTCTGGTTAGACGATATCGTTGCAACGCGTTGAAAACCTTGGCCATTTGCAGTTCAGCGATTCTGCAGTCAGTAGGCTGATCATTCTTATGATATTTGTGATCGAACCTCACAACAACAAATCGTCGTTTTGTAAACAAACGAAAGCATTTTGAAGGGGAAATCTCTACCTGTCGAAATTGTATTCCGGAGAAAGAGGACCAGATAAAGCAACTGAACTCTTGAATGGCACCAACGTAGGATAGAGCCTGATTCTTTCATCCAATTGGTGGGAAAACCTTTTCAATTATGTAGAAATCCTTTGAAATAGTATGGTGCTAAATTCGATATCACGTTTTGTGGCTTTAGCGTGAAAGAAATACCTCTACAACTGCAAAATTTGCTCATTTATACAAAAGTAGATTTAGAGAAAAACGTACCTGAATTACTGTTCCGTTACGGAAGCGATAATGTGACAGGTAGCCAAACGTTATATCCGGAATTATAGCCGTTTAGTCTTACTAGTTGCGATGGTAAAAAAATCAAGTTACAACAGCACAATTTTAACCAGTTCTAAGCCAAAGTTATGGAACGAAGGTGTATGAGGTATTTGTGGGGGTGGCCGCTGACTGCCGTTCCGCTGTTCTGCGCGTTAAGCTTCTGTAGGCCGAGTTGTAGACGTTAGCCAAGTTGTAGGTAACTGCAAGGTTGTTATAGTATGCGGTGTAGGCAGAGCTTGGTAGAGTTTAATATACTCGTACAAGATGTTACACAAAACGATGGTTAATGCAGTTAATTTGGGAGTAATTGTTAGAAAACAATGTGGTGACATGCAGATAAGTATATCATTTGTTTCCAGTGTGCAACCCTGGTAGTTTTTGCAAGCATGAAGTACAGATTAGAATGTATTTTCTAATACCTCGCTTATCTATAGGGAGAATTGAAAAGAAAGATGAACCATTTTAGCAACAACGCAGTGAAAATCAAGTAATCATTCACTAAGTCAATCAATCAGGCAGTCAAGCAATCAATAAATTGCACAGCCCAAAAATCTATCATTCAAACTATCATTTAGTCGATCAAAAAATTAAGCAGTTAATTAATTACTCTATTGTTTAGTTATTCAATCAGTCAATCAATCAATTAATCAATCGTTAAGTCAATCAATCAGGCAGTCAAGCAATCAATAAATTGCACACCCCCAAATTCTATCATTCAAACTATCATTTAGTCGATCAAGAAATTAAGCAGTTAATTAATTACTCTATTGATTAGTTATTCGATCAATCAATTAATAAATCTGTCAGTCGGTTAGTCCATCAAGCAGTTAATCAAGCAATCAATAATTTGCACACCCCAAAAATCTGTCAATCAAGCAATCATTTAGCCAATCAACAAATTTAGCAGTCATTAAACGACTCCGTTGATTAGTAATTCAATCAATCAATCGATCAATCATTCATTCATTCAGTTTACCAATCAATCAGTTAATCAAACAACCAATCATTTGCTCACCCCCCAAAATTGACCAATTAAACAATCATTGCTTCAATCAAGAAACTAAGTAGTCCATTAATCACTCTATTGAAGAATCAATTATTGGGTCTATCAATCAATTTATCATTCAGTCAGTCACTTAGTCAACCAATCAGTGAGTGAAGCAATCAGTGAATTGCTCACCCCCAAAATTGACCAATTAAACAATCATTGCTTCAATCAAGAAACTAAGTAGTCCATTAACCACTCTATTGAAGAATCAATTATTGGGTCAATCAATCAATTTATCATTCAGTCAGTCACTTAGTCAACCAATCAGTGAGTGAAGCAATCAGTGAATTGCTCACCCCCAAAATTGACCAATTAAACAATCATTGCTTCAATCAAGAAACTAAGTAGTCCATTAACCACTCTATTGAAGAATCAATTATTGGGTCTATCAATCAATTTATCATTCAGTCAGTCACTTAGTCAACCAATCAGTGAGTGAAGCAATCAGTGAATTGCTCACCCCCGGTTAAAGTAATGTTTTCGTCTACGTCCTTATCTTGTAAGTTAGTAACCAATCAGCGTTTGTGCTTTTCTTAATTTATAAATTTTCGATCCTTTTAACTGTTTCCAATTGTATTTATGACGTTAGGTTCTGATACTAGGTTCTAGAACTCGTAGGAAAAAAGATTTCAGCTTACAACATGAGTCATTTATATCAAGCTATATTTGGATTCTGTGCCACGAACAATTTTTCAAATACTCCTTCATTTACATATTTAGCTTTGTTAAACACGCAATTGTGGTAGCAAGACGTCTCCGACGAGGTATTCTTATCGCAATCGTCTATTCTTCGCAACACTGAGAAATAACATACACGTATACTTACAAACTTCATGATTTAGTAGACACTCGGTATTGATGCTCTTGAATGTTTGCTGTACACAGCCTGGTCTGCTCTGTCGACCTAGGGGAAGTTTATTGTATTGATTTTCTGCGCAGGGGTCCACCACAGGAGATATTGATAAAAAAGATGTCGCGCCAGATGCCTCTCTACATTTGGATTTTCCAGAAACTGCCAACAGGCTGGTACGGACAGAGACGGCGAAGTTATAATATTAAATGTACTATACACTCACCAATTTGAACAATGCCTTTAGACAACAGGAGGACTTCATAATACCATCCTGCAGGAACTGACGTTTCTTGATATTCTATACACTCTGAGACGAAGTGGCTGGAGCAGACTGTTTCGAACGTCCAGCTGCCATTTCGAACCGTCAAGTGATCGCTTCCGATAGTAATATGAGGTGTTGCATCTTCTTTTCGTAAAGTGACGACTTAAAATAGAGGAAAGGGAGATCATGTGACGTTAATTGCTAGCAGCTACCTACTGTACCTTAGGGTTCCTGCAAAAGTAAACTAGCCAAAGGTTAGCAAAGTTACTTAGACTAGGTGTTTTTCCTTCATTTGCGAACCAACAACTACAGAAACAATACACCTTAAATTCAGATTGGTTTAACAATAGGACAACTTGTATATGCATCCATAGTAGCCTCACTTAAATGGAAAATCCAATTATCATTCACGTGTGGTTAAGTGTACGGAAGCGTAATGATCATTCGTTCCCTTAGAACGAATAAACATTGTTATTTCCCCACACGTTGAGGAGCGCGAAAACTCCGAAAGCTCAGAGATTTTGGAAATTTGCAAGAACGGCAATTTGTGAAATACATAGAAACTACAGTCCAATATTTTAGCGCATTAGTGAAGACCAGCAACTTTTCAAGGTTATTGGATAAATCATGTTAATCGTGTAGTGGAAAGTCCTGTCGTTTGGCTACCATCGCTCGACTTCACTATGCAAGACCGGGTTTTTTATAAGGAAGTCTTGTCGACAGTCAAGGGGAAATTCTGTTGCTTTGCCAGCGCTTTAAAATAATCACTCCGACATAATCAGAAAGGAAGTTTGAATGTACAATGTTCAATACCGGTTGTTTAGTACACCACAGTCTGTTGTCAGGCTTTGTCGCTCAATACGCGTAACAGCCAGCATTTCTTGTTACCTGACCTAGAAAACCTGTAAACGTTTAAAACCGTTATGTCACTATGATCAGGTATTCAGTATAAAAGTACTCAGTTAAAACTCTATGTAATTTCATGTACTATGAATTTCATACGACTGTGCCAGTGCCGTACTGTGGTGCCCAGACCTCTTCACAGCCACATATAATTGAGCTAAAGAGAATAAAAAGTCGATAATAGAAGTTATAGGCAAGGTACTGCATTCCATATGACGACTCTTTGCTTCGGATGGCCAGTATTTAGACCAATAAAAACGTACTAGACGAAGAAGCTTGGAGGACGAAAAGTTCTATCTTCATAGTATACCTTTAATTATTTTATTATTTATTGCCATCCATTAATGTCTTTGACTTGACAAACCATGAATCAAATGCTGACAGTTAAAAGGTTTGTTTATGGCACAGGGTATTAAAGCTGCACAAAATAGCAAAATCAACAGTGCTCTTTAAACCCTTTTGTCGGCCGATTCTCGGAGCACAATCTTTAGAAGGAATCAGAAGAGAAACCGGTCAATGGCATTTCATTAATGATTCCGTTATTAAATATTATCTAAAAATTTTGTAGTACCAGGAATCTTTTCCAAATTAAAATTTAAAAGCATTGATCAAAATCTGAAATCTCAAAACCTAAGGAGTTATAGGTTGTTTAAAGGCAGACTCGATGTTACGGAATGAACTTTGTCATCGAGAAGAGAGGATTTGAAATGTTTAATATGTCACCACCGGGGATCGAACCCGTGACTCACGCTTTCGCAGCGCGCGCTCTACCAACTGAGCTAGGTGAACTTCGATGTTAACATGATGTTAACTCGATGTCAACCGGAGGATGATTGGGAGCTAATGTGGCGACTAGAGAAATAAAAGTGTGTTAAGTCCTTTGAATAACGATACAATTCTGACAAGCAGGAATAATTTTTCTTGGGCAAAATTTTTACGTCATGTCCTATCAGTCACAGTCACATTTAACGAAACATTTCAAAATCTTCACTTTTCAAAGTTATTTGTCCTTTCAGCTTTTAGATAGAGGAACGGATATTAATTAGTTATTGGTTTGAAATGAAAATTAAGACATGAAAAAGGCATCAATTTTTAAGCTGCTCAGGCTTAAGATATCAGTAACAACTATAGAAAACCCTCATTTCTTTGCTATACAAAGCCGCTCTTCCTTAAAAATTAATGGTAAAAGGAAACAATAGCAACCAGCTATTGATTTACGATTAAAGTTACAGCATGAAAATTATATCAATTCTTAGCTAACATGAGGGTCCTTTCGTTAGGTAGCAGTGGAATTAAACATGCCATATTTCTACTTTAAAAAACTACATTTTCTTATGAATGAAAAAATCGAAGAAAGACCAGAAACGAGTTATGGACGTGCAGTGAAAGTAGCAACATACAAAAGGCGTTAATTTGTAAGTTTGTGAGGGACGAGAAATATCTTTATATCGTCATTTTGTAAGTTTGTGAGGGACGAGAAATATCTTTATATCGTCATTTTGTAAGTTTGTGAGGGACGAGAAATATCTTTATATCGTCCGGCGGTGACATATTTTCTCTTTCTCTAGTGTGCTTTTCCAAAAAACCTCGGGTGCGCTGCTGTTTGTTTTCGACAGTGATAAACTAATCGAATGACAGATGAGCCAGCGCGGAGTAAGGCAGCGGTGTACTCTCGAGTGCTAAATAATCGCATGTAATATGTATCACATTTGACTTGAGGGTCATTGAGAAGAGAGAGACCATAGATACCAGGGTATCTGTAGTCGAATATTATGAGTTTTAGAATCTTTGGATGTAGAATTTACCTGGAATTTTACGTACGTTATTTTATCAGAATATACATTGAAAAGAACAGAGAAGAATGTGTCTTTGATAGAATATAGATCTGACACAATTCAAGTTATGTGTTAATTACAGCAGCGTTTTCCAGTGGGGGTCCAGGGCCCCCTAGGGGGTATCGGAGATTTTAATAGGGGTAAATTTAAAGCAAGGGTACTAGGGGGTCCATTTGAGGGTAAATGTGATTTTCCAGTTAACTGCTTTCTTGTTGACAGATTTCCTGACGTAGTCATTAATTTCACGAAGCTAAGAGTTTATTCCAGTGGTTTTATGCATCTCAACACCGAAATCAAACAACAACAACAACAAAAAGTGCTGTTTCCACACTGCTTACTTTTTTGTTTAAAATCTTATGATCAAGTTAGGACTCTCTACTGGGAGTTCATGGCCCATTTTACCCGAGTTAATACACCTTGGTTGTACTCCTCTGAAGCCTGAGGGGTACCTTAAGACTTTGGTAGGATGTGGGGCGCAATATACTGTCGGAGGTTAAAGAAATGCTGGATTAGACAATAGCGCAAATCCAAATAGTAACGATTAAATGTTTATCGCGGTGACTTGAATTTTCAAATATGTACCCTTTAGTATTCTGTAGATAGCGTCAGTTGTTGTAGAATGCAGCTGTCATTTACATTTTCATTCCTATGTTGTGTAGGGGTCCTTGGAACCTCAAGATGGTAAAGAACCCAAAAGGAGGAAGGATGATACTGAGGCAGGTTAGTGAGCTGCGCGAGGCGGGTCAGATCTAAGAAAGATAGGAATAGGATTGAGACAGGGATGCCCACTATCACCAGTCTTGCTTGACATCATAGTTCGAATTTCAAAATATTATCGGGTTTTAGAATATAGAGAAGATTTGAGATGTTGAGCAAATCTTTCCACAAATCTATTCTGTCACTTTCAAACAAATGCTATGATCACAATTGGTCAGTTTTATGTACAAGGCGATAAACATACAAACAACGTCAACAAACGGTAACGAGTTTGAAAAGCGCATACCACATGCAAGCAATCTCAGTCCCATTAAAGCTTACAGACCTTTGTTAATAGTTAGACTTAGGCGCTTAATATAGAGGGATTCTAAAAATAGCAATTGTGTCAATGAGTGATTGACGTCGATGATGTTGAAATTATTCGAATAGTATTTCAAAACATGTGCAAGGAACAAAAAGTGAGTGTTTACAATGCATTGTCACTGCATAAAATTGCCAAAACTTTCCAAGGATTTACAAAAGAATTTGCAGGACATTAGACATTGACTCATCGGTTGATTATGTCTCGCGCCATGTTCTCTCAGCCTTTGTGAGAATATATGTCACGTGACTCGTGTTATATTGTTACTTCAATAGAAGTAGCAATAGACGGTGGGAATCTATTCAATACCATTAAACAATTTGATTTGGACTTTCTGCTGCTTATCTTACGTACAGAAAAGCAAATTTCGCAGCATCCGTTCAATATAGTCCGAATCCAAAATGATTATTATCGCCACGGCAGTTGGTTGGTAAATTATCGCCGCGGCAATTTAGAATAATGCTTACTGTGCGTTACTTTGTAATACATGTCTGCTTCAGTGGCAGCTGTCTAAGAAATGGACACTGTTCTTCGGAAAATTAGCAACAGCAAAACAAAAATCCCGATAAATTTAATTAAATTGACCATGTGTGTAGTTAAAATTAAATAAGTAGTTTAAGATATCGATTTGTGGAGGATAGGAACACGCTAAGTAAATCAGGTGTAACTGTCGCCTTTTGCAAAGCGTTGAGGCCTCGAGTTCCTTAGCTTGTTGCTTAGATTTTGGACCAAATCGAGGCCTCACACCTAAGCAACTGAGTTGCTTATAAAAAACGTGTATCATAAGAGCTTTGATTATTGTGTTACCCTAAGCAGGGAAGTCGTAGATTAAGGGTGCTCAAGTGCGAACTTTATCAAGCAACAAAGTTCGCAACAGAATTGGCCTATTGCCAGACACAAAAAGAACCAAATGCTGGAATATTTTAACTTTTCAGTATTTTTCAACAGCTGTCTAGTAACATTTCTAGACGACTGGTTAAAGATATGTAAGGGATTTAGGCGTTATAGCTATTTTCTGCGAGTGGCAAGAACAAATTGTATCATATATCATGTTACACAACATGAACACGTGACGAACCTCTAAGTAACAGTATGATGCTGCTCTGATTATATGAGTATGATTATATTTTTACCAGAAGATAGGAAGTTATCATAGACTGCCAAGTTTAGGAACTTCAAAAGCATTGATCAACGTAATTTGCTCTTCAAAGAAGCAAGAAGGATGAAGGGGCAAAACCAAGACATTTCTGGGGACAAATGTGCCCCGGATGACGATGGTAATCTAGTTGTTGACCAGAAGTCAAATCTTAACGCCTTGAAAATATATTATGAAAGTCTTCGCAACGCTTAGTTTGCTTGGGACAAAGACAATCTCCCAGAAAAAAATCCCTGTCAAAGGTCCTCCTATTGTCATTCCTGTTCGATGAAGAATGAAGAATGTGAAAGCTGCCGGTTCGTCTGGGATCACAGTAGAGATGTTGATGACTTGTCTTGACCAAATAGTCAAATAGTTCGTTATCAAATAAATAATGTGTGTCTTTTGTCACTGAATCGAGAAAGTCGGAGAACTGTTTCCGGTTAATGATTTTGATTCTTTAAAGACCGAATTAAGTATCAAATTAATACTTTGGTGTAGGGGAACGTTAGACCCTGTTTACACGGGTACGGATCCAAACTGGTACGGATCCAAACTGGTACGGATCCAAATCGATCCCGTATTGCGACGTGGCATTTGCCACTTCGGTCTGAAAGCACAGTTTTGCGTGGCATTGGCAACGTGACTTTTGCGACGTGCCACTTCGGTGTGCAAGCTTTCTTTAAGTTTTTCATGCGACGTGATGTTGACGTGATGGTATTGCGACCGGAAGGAAGAACAAGATCTTTTTACAACATGGTAAGAAAGTGACTTTTCCGTTATGGCAATAGACTTGATATCGAGAAACTATCAACAGAGTTGAGAGCTGACAATGGCAATGACGACCATAACTAAACAGAATTAAATTGCCGTCCCTCAATAACAAGCAACGTTCTGTTGTGTCATCTACAGTATTGAAAAAGGAGACGTGGTTTAACCTCGTGACACTGTTTTTACATCCAAATTGAACATCCTACACACTAACAAGCTTTGAATTTCAAGATGAATCAATGAAGTGGCAACTTACAATCATAACGACTGCATTGTTTTACATTATTAAAGCAACTTGAGACAAAATGGGTAATGTTTAGCACTTCAAGGAGCCAAGGCCAGCCTTACAAGAGTCATCACCCTTTTCACACCTTTGAACTAAAGACTAAGTCCAAAATGCAAAACACGAACAGCAGGAAACTACTTTCTTTATCTCTATCTTTCTATCTCTTTAAGAATCATACCTTGGAATGGAACACGATCTTCCTGTTTCTTTGTCCCTTATGCCGTGCCATGCTTACTCTGCGTCATTACCAATAAGACTCTTCATTCTATATCTCTCAACTATCTATTTATCGCCATTAGCGTTTGAACCTCTGTTCAAGTTACTTGATAATGGGGGAATGTACCTCCCAATTAGACCCCTTCCACACGTAGACGGATATTTTGGAATCCGTATATATTGATAATTAGATTTAAAATAGCCGCGTCATCACGAAGCTTATTCCCACGTGTCCAGACACATTTCAGTATCTACTGTAAATATCGTCCATTTAGCAGTGGACAGGGTGGCAGAAAACTGAAAACTTCCAGGGAGCGCGGAAAATAACGGCCGCATTTCCTGTCAAGATTGCTATGCATATCGATCTTAGGCATCATTCTACATCTGTTAACTTGTTTGTGTACAGTACAGATTCGCTTGCTTACTGGCGATTTCATGACCCCTCTTGACGTATTATTTACAACTTGGCCTCTACTTGCACTTTACTATCCTATCTTAATCCAATGTTTTATTTATGGTGAGTTGGTATATATAATCGTGTCTTGCCAAGTTTCAGTTAGTTGAATATGCTGATTATCACCAGATAGGTTGCTTCGTTGTTTGTTTCCATACGATTGTTGAAATAAATTCGTGCTCCCGGCACTGACTGTAGAAAACGAAGTGTCGTCAATTATTTCCAGTCTGTGCCGAGCGCCCCTGCCGCAAGCCACCCCTTACATTAAGATAAATGACACCGCACTTATTTTGACGAAAGTAAATAAATCTGTAAGCAGGGGCAAATAATCTTACAAACATTTAAATCCAACGTAGGAAATAATAATAACGTTAAATATTCCCTTTAATTTACAGTTACCTTTTCCCAACCCTGCAAGAGAATTACCAAGGTAAGTTTTGTAACAAATTTAAGTTAGCTCCTACATATTTTGGTATGAAAAAGTTAACTTCTTGAAAGTCCATGCACTATTCAACAAAAAACGATTGAAAGCGGGCAAGGTCTCATAAAGGAGAACGCTTTTTGTGTTTTGTTTCAATGATATCGCAAATGACAACTCAAAACGCCAGCTTCTCATTCATCACAGCTTTGTAACACAACTCTATCTTTTAAACTAGATTCTTCTTAGCAGAGTTCATTTACATTTGCAACATTCATCTATTTATGTAAAAATTTAACGGAACGGAACGTTAGGCACTCGAGTCACACAACGTTCACTTTAAACAACAGATTGGGCTGTTCAAGCCCGTCGCTTCTCGGCCTTTTGACAAGGAATGGATGTAGTATCTGTTCTCATTGATGAGAGATGCTTTCCATAATCCGCGAGAGGCTGTCCTACTGGGCAGTTGAGCCTGCTTCATGGCTTGCTTCTCTGCCCGGTAGATGGATATATTTGCTGATATTCTTGGATGTCGGGGCCGCGGGTTGGCCGGACAGAGAAGCATATATATACTCACCCCTGCACTTTTTCCCATTGTCCAAACTCTTGAGTGCACAACATATTGCCTTATTTTACAATTTTACTATGACTTTTCCTATCTGCAATAATGCCTGATAGCTACTTCCATTTATCTCCATCTAGACTGCTGATATCCTTGCTCATATTGCAGCCTAAATCCTACATTGGGATTTATTGTTACCTGGAGTTATGTGAAAGTCTAGTCCTGCTTGATTGCTGTAATGATCTTTCCTTTTCTCCTACTAATTTCCTCCTACTAATTCCTTAAACCACCTGTTTCTTCGTGTTCATCTTCAATACTTCCTGCTCCATGGCAAACTGCAATATAGGTCATCTTCTCTTTAATTCCTCCACACTGTCTGATATAACATATATGTCATCAGCAAAGAGCAGCACCCTTGGCTGGCCAGTTCTGAGTTTATATATAAATGTTGCACACAGCATTAACGTTAACAGGATTTGACTTGAAACTTAACTCACAGTCCATACCTGATACTAGACTTAGCAGTTCTACCATACTTTGCTCTGTTAACCACTGTTTCACCGAAATGCATTGTAGCAACCATCCTTACCATTTTAGGCCACAGTACAGTGGATCTGTACACAATGTGAAGAACAGATCCTTGTTTACTTTCTTTCTAGCTGTCTCATAATGGCAGTTGTATATATCTATTATTTTCCCTCTCTGACTCCATGTAACTCAATGTTGTTTACCAAAAATATTATAAACATCTGTAAACGCCCTTCAATGATCTTTCCCTGAATTTTTATGATATGCGCTAGTAGGTCCATACCCTCAGAGAGTTATGAAAAGTCAATGCCAGACAGATGTAGGTCAAAAATACTATTGTCTGTTGTTTATGTAGTTTATTTAATTTCATGATTCCTGAATATAGATGGAGACTTTGTGAATCCCAAATGTTAAGCTCATTAATGTTTTAAATTGACTGTTTACATTTTGGGTCTTTCCCCTTGTTTCCTCTGCCTCCGATTTCATCGATGCTCTTGATTTCACAACGGCAATTTTTTCTGGGTCGGGCGGGTGAGTCTGTCCTTTAGCTTGCCGCAAGAATTGATCATTCGGATCCACAACAATTCTTCCCTTGCATCCATCTCAACTGCGCCCTTGGGTGCATTCCCAATAGGTTATACCGCTTGATAGAGTTTTATTTTTTTGGTACAAGTAACCGTCCAACGCAATTTGACGGCCACCTTTAGTTGTTTTCAAAAATTCCATCTTGTTGTTTCAAAAGCAAGTTTCACTTATTTCCAAATAACTCAAATGACATATGCCGAGGAAAGCTGTGACGACGAGAAACCTTAAATTCTCAAATGGAGATAATTGATATTTGGGTGACCATCAACGAAAATGAAAGGATTCGACTGAAATATTGGGCAGGTAGAAAAATCGAAAAAAAATGACCTTACCTCGAATAAATTGGAAACGTTTGATATTTGGTATCGTTAGAACGGAGATTTTTGGTAGATTAACATAGTAAAACCCCAAGAAGAAAACGTTTGTAGAAAAAACGTTACAGCGCTTTTACTACAGCGATTTTTCCTTACCAATTTCTACATTCTACATATTCGAATGTTCGAAACTCTTCAAAATTGATGCTTTGAATGTCTTTAAATTTGGGTAAATACAACAGAAAGTTCATTCTTTCAACTAAAAAAATGAAATAATCTTTGTCAATTATATTAATTCTCTAAATAAGCAACATACAGAAAGATTATAGGTTACGTGACTGATATACATAACCCATATATGACTTCGCAACGCAAGGCTGTAATTTTTTCCGTTATAGTATTTATCTGTACGTACAATTAAATGGATTATGTAATTACTAAAAACAGAGAAAGGGAAAGCCCCGATCTTAAGCAATTGACGTCGTTGTTGTGCAACGTTGTTAGCCTTGCGAGGACGAGGTTGACAATCGCCTACCGTGGAAAATATTGTTGATACTGTATGCTGTGCTTATCAGCATATACATATGTATCATCGAGAAGAGAGGATTTGATATGTTTGTTTCGAAAAAAAACAACAGAGAAATAGAAAATATGTCACCAGCGGGGGGCATACATATGTGTAAATAAATCTGCATTACATCTCGTAAGTAATTGAACTCTTGGAGTGGTGTGCCAACCGCTACGAGATTAAATAATGTAGAAGTAGATCTTATAGATATCTAACAATTGGGGAAAAATGCAGAGAAAAAGAAGTCTTGCGTAGCTCCTAGACTTTTGAACTAATACTTCTGTAAATAAACCGAAATTTTCTCTTTTTAGATTATGGCCTGAATAAATACGTAGACGCATAAGGCCTTGGCACTGATAAAAGATTGAACATGTCTGGTGTATTTAGCGCGTATGAACAACACAGGAAGCATTTCTAATAACGAGACACGAGAAACATTTTACAGAACAGCAACAAAGGGAGAAGGCGAAGCTCGGCTGCAGTGGTCAGCGGATTCAAGGTTCCATTTTGAGAACTAATTGTATTTGCTACGAATGTCGTGGCATTGTCTCGTGAACAATTACGCTTCCGAAATCTCATTCCATATCATCTTACCTAAAACTTAATTATGTGGTTGACCATTTCAATTGGCTGGTTTTGATAGCATACTTCCACTGTGATAAAATCAGATAATTCTATTCATAACAACTTCGTTACTTTTGAAAGATACACGAATATGGTATACCTGCAACAGCAGTTATGCCAAACCTACTTTCCAAATTCCTAGATCTTTGTAAAGAGCATCCTTCGTAAAATCATGAAGGACAATGTTACAACCCATTACATAAATTTAAGAACAATTTACAAAATCCTTTGGTTCCAATGATGTCTTAATATAACAATTGTTATGTTTGTTGGATGTTACACAAAACAAGCAATCATGAGAAGTACCTTCAAACACGATCTGTTCCAATTCCCCTCTATTACACAACTACCTTTCAATTTACATGCTTCTCGTTTACAACTCCTGGATCGCGTGATACCCATAAGCCACAAGTAAAAAACCGGACAATAGATGCAATAGATTATTATTGTTGTACGACTAAAATTTCGCTTTTATAACGGCAAAGAAATACCTTTAATTAGCTTTCTTAGCTAATTATAAAATGTCTTTATGCCACTTTTTGCTTAAAAGTGCTTTGTAAATGTTTTAAACGATAGTCTATAAATCCTATCCTAATTGAGAAAGACAAAAAAACTAACAAATAGCTCTGCACATATATAGTTAAACAATTCTATGTAAGTTAGGAAAGAAATTCAGAAAATACCTACCCCATTCAAACATCATTATATATGGATGAACTGATCACTCTTCCAACTACACTTCACCATCAACCAACTTTTACTTAGTTATCTCCTTATCTTAAACGAGACCTTTAATGGGTCATTAGTTGAGCAATTGTTCCTTATTTGGCATGGTATCAATTGTTATTTATAAATGTGACTAGCTCCTTTAACAAGGCAATTTTGCTAATTGAACTTTAACCTCAGTCCCTTAAACGTGACTACGTATGATTAATTGCTTTGTGCTTTACATTTATGATTATCATGCAGCCTGAAGCGTTGGCTATACATTTAATCGTATTCCAAATGGTACCCTTTTAAGATACTCCATTTGGAAACAAATCTGTGAATACAGTTACACTCCATAAGTCCATATGTCAAGTAATCATATCATCACCTCCAATAAAAAACAATTTTTTATTAGCTGATTATATTTGCATTCATGTTTTATAAACAAAAATAGCAAAGTATCATTGAGAAGAGAATAAATAACAAATCCTTTCTTCTTGCTAACAATTTCTTACTTTCAATGGGCTTTGGACAGATAGATAGGCGTATTTCCATGGTCAAGTCACATGGTGCAGAGGGGCTGGTCTTCAATTACGTTGAGCTTGACGTTCATGTACATCGGTGGACAATCCGCTGATATGGGTTTATCAACATCTCAGGTCACATAGCTCAGTTGGTAGAGCAGACAGCACGATTGTGTCTGTCACAGATTTAAACCCCGGTGGTGACATATTTTAAGCAAGCCATGAGAACGCTCAACAGTCGACTAGAGTAGGCTCTAGAAGACCATGGAGAGTATGTGTAGTTAATGAGATGTCATACAGCGGTACGCTCTCCTGAGTTTTTCTATCTAGATGGTGTCACCAATGTCTCGTTTAATACTAGTCTGGCCTAGAGCTTCGCGCTTAAAATTTTTTATTACAGACTGGATGAATTTCAAGATACTTGTGGGAAACAAGGGGGCCATCTCCATCTCCACCCCGCCAGCGCAGTGCCCACGTCATATTATCTTTACATTCACTTCCTGTGGTTCCCAATATTTGGATAGGGGACATTGCGTGTCTCCTTGGAAGATAATCTAAAAACCACTTCACCTCGATTAAGCAGTGGAAATGGTTAAAACATAAAACCTTATCGCACCTTTAGGACTTCTCCATATGGATTATACATATTAATGTATGGTGAGAAATTTCCTCCCAGTGGTATTTTGGCACCAATATAGGATCTCAGTTTGTACTGGTTGGAAACTCCAGTTCCAAAGAGCTGAGTAAGAGAAGAAACAAAACATTAATAAGCAACACTCACATAAGGCATGTATTCCCCGTCGTACAAGCTGTAATGTACAAACTGTCACGTCACTTGGTAGTTAACTTTCTAGACTGAGTGTCTGAATAATAAAAAACCTTCGCGTGTCCATATAGACCTGAAGGTTACCAGTAATTACTCGATTTAAGCTCAAAACCTAACTTACATATTGCCATGCTCGCATTTCAAAAGAAATTTGACAAAGGACGGTAATGAAACAGGTATATGTACGATGACCGAAACATGAAGTGTGAGAGTATATATATGCTCCGGACAGCTGTTTTTTTACTGGGAAACCTATGCCAATGTGTGGCTAAGGAAGATGCCCATAGAGGTGCATGTGCTAGGCTCAGGCTCACTACCTCATGTCATACTCGCTATTTCAAGAGGCAGCTTAAGGATATAGGTGATTGGCCTGCCGCGTCACTTTCAGTATCACTGTGAATTGTGCTCATATACGACTATTGATTCATCTCGTGTTTTTTTATTCATTCATGTATTAGAGACGCTTCGAGTCCTTTTAAAAAGTGTACGATTGTACTATCGATAATGGAGATGTTTTGGGGACTGGCATGCAGCTGAAATGCGTACTTCAACGTAGAGGTGATCATTCATCAACCGAGTGCATGGCTCGCAAATTGTTCTTGCAGAGGGTCACCCCCTTCATGACCATCTCTGAAGGCAGTCATGAAAAGGGAAGGGGGCACATCTTCTATGTTGTGACTTACTGAGTTTTCGGTCCATTAGTCATTGAATATGTTGCGTGAGAGCACAAACCAATGCGCAGCTCCATCCATTCGTGCACTTACTAGAGGCAAGCGTGGATGGTGGAGAATAAATGGCCTTAGGGCTTCAAAGTGGCTACTTGCAGCCTTATAATAAATGACGAAATGAAGAAACCTTAATTCAGGAGCGTGGCCAGCCATTTCGAATTGAGAAGAGGGAGGATGAGGCAAAGTTGTTAAAAAACAACACACGTCTTTGAAATTTCTTGAATTTTTGAAAATTATAACTAAGTATTACTGCCAACCCTGACGATAGACTGATAATGCCGTTGATCGCCATGAGTTCATTTAAACGACTGGAGTACGAAGGGCCATAATCTCTACTGGCATAGCTAAAATTTAATTTCGAAACGTGCAAGTTAATGTATTTTGCTAGGATGTGCGAGCTGGGCAGACGCTATCGCCTCCTCTTTAAAGTATCGTCCTCCCCCCTCCCCCCCGTTTTTAGTGTGCGAAAGTTGTGTTTTGTTATCCTCTTGTAAAATTTTCTTTGCAATCTCAAAACGTGATCATTTTTGACCACTGCTGCATTGATCGGTGCATATCCTTTAATAAGTGCTGTTGTGGTAGATACAGTGCTTGTTAGAGCGGGATGTCCTAACGCTGATCGTCACAGAGCCACAGGGAGTCGAGATGCGTGTGACCGGGGGCTTTAATAAATGCCAGCCTTATTTTATTCCGCCACTTATCAAAGGAGCTGCAATTACATATGAGTATATGAGTATATGAGTATATGAGTATATGAGTATATGAGTATATGAGTATATGAGTATATGAGTATATTTGCAAGTGCGCATCGACAAGAAACTTGAGGATAGCCGAATCTTTATTGATTAGGTCTTTTAACCCTTATATTGATATACGCTTTAATGAATACGCGGACAATCTTAAACTATTTTAATTTTATTTTATCTTATTTTATCTCATTCTCTCTACTCCTCGTTTCTATCACTGCTAAAATGTTCCCGTACTAGCATTTTTATACCGCATGAACAAATTTTATTGTATTTTCAAATGTTGTACTGTTTTAATCTTCTAAGCTATTTTATCAATCACATTTTATCTCGCTAGTGCATCCCCACTCACCTGATTCAACTGGAATCGAGCTCTCCATCGTTGATTCTCTCCATCAATTAACAAACAACAGAACAGGGTAAGCATGGGAAGTCCTTCGGTCCAGCATTGGCTAGCATCTTCGTTGGCTTCCATGAACTTCAACTTTTTAAATCCTCCCATAAGCCCATCGTCTATTTTCGTTACGTTCGACGATATATTTGCGATAATTGAAAGAGAGTCCGAGTGGAGCGAATTCCTCAGAAACCTAAAGGGCTTACTCTAAGTTTTAAATTTACGTTTGAGAAGGAAAGGAACAAAACAACTCGCTACTGTTCCTTGATGTTTTAGTTGGGAAAGAGAGTACTAAATTCCATATCAGCGAGTATAGAAAGCCTACAATACATCTCCTGAAATTCGTTCTGTCCAAAAAAAGAATGTCAATTTCATTAAAACCTTAGTTCATCGTGCGCTCATGATTTGCTCCGATAGCAAATTGGAATCGGGACTCAATTTTCTAAAGCGGGTTTTTCTTTCAAATGGTTGAAGTTGAATTGTTGAATGGTCATTGATGGTAAATAAAAAATTAAAATTTTCTTAGTTCTCTAAGGACACGCACTTTGGACTTAAAAAATGTCCTGTATACTTAACACTGCCATGGCACGGGAACGTTTCACTTCGATTTGGTATAAAATTCTGGAGTTTTCAAAAGCAATGGATGACTTTCACAGTTTCCCAGCTCTGGTTCTCAAGCCTTGAACAACTTAAAATCCAAAAGACAAAGGTGAGTATATACTTTGCACAAATACCAAAGACCCTACAGTGTAAAATAGCCTCACCTTTCCCAACTTTACCAGTTTGACTCGTATCTGGTTCCAATGGTAATTTAGGTTCTAATGGAACTATTTCCTCTAAAGAAAAGGAAACAGATTGAAACCTATTAGAAATAATGGCTACATCTTTACGGATGTCCACCAAAAAGTAATTAAAAATGGGGGCGTTTTGATGAGGTTTGAAAGAGATTAAACTTTTTTGAGGTATTTTAGACAGCAATATCCCACAAATAAAGCTGTCTATCATAAATTTACGACAGAACGCTCTCCTTAATGAAAAGCAGCCCTTTAACCCGCTCTTGTGGTTCATTTTTTAGATATTATTTACAACCCATTTGCAAATCATACAAAATGCGTATCTGTTTCATACATGTATTTACAAGGGTTTTACCCCAGAAATGTTAATGACGTCTTTTACCGATCCTTTTTGCACCATGGCCTAGCAGCTTTAACTAAGTGAAATCCTTATGAGGTTGTGGACCCCTCGATATCCTTTGCGGAGCCAAGATTGTGGACTACTACCATGAATAACCTACTTGTTTGTATATTTATAGTTTGGTGGCCTTGGTTTATCGTTGTTATTGTTGCTTGTATCGACTTATACTCACAGAGGGAGATGAAGAACCAATTTAAGTTGGAAAGCTCCTGTATATCGTTATTATTGAATAGAAGAAGTTTGAAAAAAATTATTTACATAAATTTGGTTGGTGGGCGGGGGGTTCTAAACTTTGTAGCGAATTCACTGGTTTTTTACCGAACGACAGACTTCATGAGTTTCAGCTCTTTGTCCATGTCCATGTCAGGACGAATCGTGCGGTAATATTGTGTTCTTTTCAAAATTATATGGAACTTGGGTTTACCTGGCTGGCCCTGGCATTTACCTGCCCAATTATCAGTTGTTATGAAGAGCTATTAGTTCAGTCTAGTATATGTGGTATGCAAGCCAGACAAAGCAAATCAAAGAAGACGTATATGGTAATCACTATCTCTGACAGTTTCAGAGTTAATTCTTGTTACTAAATAGTTTTTAAAGTTTGGTACTACCATTTTTGTAAAATTATCCCTCTAATGCACAGTGCAAGGGTCATATGAGTATGATGAAAATAAGTCAATTTTGTTACAAAGTCACACGTACACACTCTTTCACATGGAAATGTATGAAGAAGAAACATGATAAAATATCAAGGGATACGTAGAATTCAATTTTGTTTGAACTGCGGCGAAGTATTGATATGAATTATTATAAGGAGGCAATTAATGAATTTTCTGTTTTAGAGTAAATTATGAAGCTAAGCGACAACTTGCAGAACTGAAAGAAAAGCAGGAGGAGGAAGAAAGGTAAAGAAAGTTTTTAGTGTAAAGATTCATACATAACTATTTATGATTGAAATAGTAGTATTAAATATATATAAGTGTAGGACTTACACATTCATCACCTATTCTCATCTATGACTGTGGTTCAGCTTTACTTAACGTATGGCAGATGCAAAAATTACGATTCTCAAAAGCGAAACAAAGACGATAAAGTAGTCGAATTGTACGACAGATAAGAATAATTTCATGCTAGTATTAAAACAGTGACAAGTGGACATAGTATGGGTATGCAGTATGATGCAGGGCATGCAATATAGGAGCAGGACATCACTCGGAAGTTAACCACCTTCTTTATTATATTTTTGTGGGCAACATCACTGTTTCGATGTCGTACTGCAGTCTACTGTTGCTGGATTAGTTATTGATACTACGCTTTGCTCCACTGCACACATTGATAAGCTCGACATTGGATTGTCTTGTTGTCTTTGTGTGCAAAGGCAGACAGCTACTATAAAACAACTGCACTAAGTAACATAGTATTTAGTTTTTTTCCAAACGAAGAAACAAAAAATTTAGTTTCTTTCTATATTGTTGGTCGTGTATGTTATTTACTGTACTGTTCTTCTCAAACCAAACCATTTGTCGATGTCACAAACCACAGATAAGTCTTGCTTTAGCGGAAAATAAACAAAGGCTACCCAAAAGTGGTTCATCTGCACAAAGTTGATCTATCGTATTGAGCAATGCATTCCTTTCATTGAACATTTCCGCCAGCCACTGGTCACAGCAATCGTTTGCAATAAGGTAGTCAGATCTCTCCTAGTTACTGTACCAGTGTCTCAAAGAAACGTGTCGCTAAATATATGCGTCAATCAACGAAATATGTTACTTTACATTCGTAAGGGAGCAAGATTATTTGCTTCAAGTATTGAATACAAACTTCAAGCTAACTATTCTTCCAAATGACTCTGGTGAAGAATCACAACTTCTGAATTACATTTCAGGAAAACCTAGCCTCAGGATAATACCAAGTTCACAGATTTTAACAAGAATCTTCGCCATTGCCTTGTAGAAAAGTTTTGAGATAACAAGATAAAACTAGCCTCCAAACTGAAAAATTTGTTTGAGGTAGACAAGCAGCAGAGATATCGAGAACATCTAATAAGTACGCAGTATTTAAGGACCCAAAGAATTGCTTAAGATAGAGTCAGGGTTGCCTCATTTCTGCGTAGTGAACCAGAATTATTGTGTCCCTGCCAATTATTGTTCTTTTTGCAGACAAGGTATCACTGTAAACGTCACAGCTTTCTGGTGCCAAGCCATTTTCGGCAAGAATTGCTAAGTGTTGTAGCTTACTCGGTTGCGGAGCTAGCATCTTCGTAGAGTAAAGAGGTAAAATATTGATACATAGTTACAAACTTATATCTTGGGCTTATCGCTCACAAAAAAATTTACAGTTTTAATATTAGGGTTGGAGCACGCTGTAAACTGGGTAAACACACAATTATTGGAAAGGTGCATCGATATTATAGTTTATAAGTGACCATGAAATATCAACGATAGATATAGTGACGCTGAGATAACAGAATACAGTTGCGATGGTAGCTGCGATAATATTCTACCAGATGGTAGAAGAAAGCAACGAGTCGAAAAAGTTATCAAATTTCAGATATTCATTAAATCGTGACGTCACGCTTTAGTACTCTATTTGAATGTGCATTTTGTACAGAGTGATTAGGTGGCTGGGTTACCACTTTGATAGAGTTATGATTGGGATTCCACGATAGAAAGTGTTGGTGACACCATCACGTTAGTACTTTATAAGAAACTAGCAAGATTCAGTTATGAACCCGCTCTCCTGGGACCTATTACTCTACCAATGGAGCTACCGTATGGCGACCATTTTCGGGGGGTGGGGGGAGGGCAAAAGTATGCGAAAATTTAAGTATTTTCGTTGTAAAGGTAAGAAAGAGTTTGTGTTGTGTTCTTTCATGCAATCAATTACCCACACCTTACCATAATCAGAAATTGTACTAGTTTCTGATATTACTATTTTGAGTTTCAAAATGTCCTTTGCATAAGTTATCTATGAATAAAACTTGAATAGCCCACTGAGCAGTCAGTTTCCTCATTTGGCGTTTTACTTATAATAATAAGTTGTGTGCTTACCTTTTATTGCTTTTAAGGAACCCTCGGTATGAAATGTCAGTAATGTTGTTGTTATCTCACAAGTGGACATGCGAGACTAAAAAGTAATACCGAAATATTTTACATTACAGTGTCTATTCTACGTTAACTTTATCCATAAGACGCAGAATGAATGCAGAAGATGAATAGTACTCTTCTCTACCATGGATTTTGTTCTTTAGGAAACATGATAAATGATTAATGATACAGAAAGGAAAAAGACAATCCCAAGGCTAAACAGGGCCGTCGGAACTGGGGGGCAGGGGGCTGGTGCCCCCCAATAAGTTGCTATGCAAAAATACTTCTGTTCATAGTCAAATATATTAGCCGGGATAACACAACGCAAAGGAAAAACGTTCTAACCACTTGCCTACCAGTTCAGAACCGATCCAAAGTAAGCACGAAAAATTTCAACCAAAGGATTATAAGTTTCCTTTAACAGAATTTAGTGGCAAAAAGCGTTCATTTCAGGCTGGCAATATGTTCCTTTTTAATATTCGACTTGAGTGTCCTTCTAATTGAGCAAATGTGCACGATCTGCTGCTGTGCCTGTAGTGAACGATTTTCATTTTCCCATCAAAGCTGCTGGCATTTGATAAAGGAGACTATAATACTTGTTTATGATGTGTCCATGGAGATTTGTATGTTGCATTTCGTAAGATGAACCAACGATTTACAGAGTAGAGTTTCTAGTAGTTGAGATGGGTTAAGATATGATTAAGTGTGCATTATTGAGCAGTCATGATCTAGCTCAGCCAGTGTCTCCTAGTTGCATCAACTCAGACAATAAGTGTTTACACTCAGTGTCGGGTTTACTGTCATACAAACCACATGATACCGGCTCTACTTTATGTAAAACTGGTGCCAGGCAACGCATCGAGGCTGTGCGCCACATCCTGGTGATAGTGATAGCGAGTTTAATATGAGCAGAATGATTTGCAAATTGCCCGTAAGGATATCGTCATCGTTTGGCTTTGACAATTAAGGAAACCACTAGCTATGAGAAGGAAGTACAGAAAGACAGATATTACACAGCGTGGAACAGTAAGGGCTTACAAAACATTCTATTATCATTATCAATTAAAAATCTTGAATTATAATAGTGTGCCCAGTTGTGATAAGTATCAGTATTCAAAAAGGTGATTTACCCTTACCGATATATCTTGGAAACAAAGCACTGGTTTTGGTGTACGAATTACTTATTACCATAGTCATCGGGCCGCTCAGACATGGTGTTTTGACTTCTCTGCACCATGTAGCCTTAGGGAGGGGCAGGTACAGTGGAGGAGAGCAGACGAATAGATAAGCACGAATATTCCCCCTTCTCTTAAGTTAATGCATTTTTTTGTGCAGTATTTGGACATCTACTTTTTATAGCACGGGAACGAGTACTGAAATTGATAATTTTAAAATGATGTGTTGTCAGAAACAGTTCATTTATAATATCCTTGATTTGCGTGATGTGGTATAAACATTAATGTCAACATCTTAGTAGATCGTCACGGAAATTGACCACAACAACAACTCCATTGGTGTCAAACAACGATTCTTCTAAAAGAAGTTGTGCTATTTTGTGACCTTCAAAAAATGAGCTTATGTGCAGCCTGATTACACACAACTGCCTTTTGGCTTTGCAAAATGAAATAATCGCATCAATATAACCAGTTTATTTCACTACAACTATATAATCTCATAAAAAACCAGAAATGTAGCATTTTTTCAAAGAACGACACCGTATGATAAACAGAAGGCCTCTGTGATCCTGATATTTAGTGGCTCTTTCTGGAAAGTACATCATGGGGATTAATGGAGAAATAATCGGTCCCCACTGTTAAAGAACAGAAACCTCTGTAATCTCAGCTTTATTAAATCTGCTTGGACTTTAGGGGCCATGGAGAGGTGTGGCTAAGTGGGCTATAGGCTGCCGAATAATTATAAAATTTATATTTATATGATGTGTGTTACAAGTATCTTGAGGCATCATGAGCATGCAATTGATTACACACCTCAATTTTCTCCTCCCCTTATGCCCATTCAATATCATAGTGATGATGTTACTAATATTTCTTATGAAAAAGGTGCAAAAGCAGAGAGTTCAACACGGAGTCAACAAGGGGACAGTTACGATGCTGGTGGTGTTAGGTAGGCTGAGTTAATTTATGAGTACTTTTTTTGCGTGAGCTGCTATTTCATGTTTAATTGCAAGATACAAATTATTCTTTGAATCTATGGATTCAAATTATGAAAAGCATTTCATCGGGCCATTATATTTTGCACTAAACATATGGGAGAGAAGATAGTATCTAGGACTTTTCTTCAAGATTTTGTATAACTGGTTTGGAGCTGAGTCTAAGAGGGCCCTACCCTGGCTCAAATTATGTCTCTCTAGAGTGTATTTTTTAGCCCTATCAGTCGTCAGAATTTTTGGTTCTACCTAAGATACTTGTTAAACATTTCTGCTTCCAATGCTCCCCATACTATGATTTCCTTTTTATATGTAGGGTTTAAGTTTTGACTGTTCCGGAAGTTTTACATTATAAACGAATCTTCCTTTGCACAACTACTAAAGAGAATTGTCTACTGGCATCGTTGATCTTTATTCCATTCCGTTTTATGTCTTAAGGTCATATGAGTCAGGAAACTATTCATAAACATACTAAAAACACTTATCAAAAGTATGACATCACTTTAATAGAAGGAAATACTTATCTTTGTTTGTAGGTGAGGACTGACTTGATAGTGATGATTTTTTTGAAATCCTAAGATTCCTAATTGCCTTATTTTCTCAAGCTTTAACCTGACTTTTCGCGCGGGACGTTCTTTGTAGGTGAGTCTTTACAGGCATACTATGCGCTTTCAGCACGTTGGGATGTTGGTATACCTACTAAATTGAAAAGGAAATGAAAAATTAGTTACATTAATGCACCAAGAAAAGTATGACTGAAGATAAGTTAAGCAACTCAAAAATACACCTTTTATCAGTTTGCACATCTCTAATGATGTCGGGATCCTTTCGAAGGATAAAGCCCTTGCTTTTAATGAATTTGAGTTTTCTGATATAGTCATATGGTATGGCAATGGAATGTATATAATATACGCTCGCATAAGGACTGGACAAGAGGACGATGTTTTAAAAAGTATATAGTATGCAGAAAGTTAAAAATTTATAAAAGTGGTAATGGCCCACTGGGAAACCTCCCTTATCCAAGTCGACAATGATGCATTATGAGATGAAAGTAATCGTAAGGGTAAAATACGAAGGGTAAAATAAAGTTTCACAGTTTAAGAAAACGAACGGATTAGAGCAAGATCATTAGCTCAAAGAGTACACGATGCTCCTGTTTTCCGCTTGAGGTTTGTTTGTAACACTTTTTGTTTTTATTATTCGTATGTATGTAGAAGATAGTATTGGCCTTTTCAAAGTATTTTAATTGAGATAACTTACTCATGTTGAATGTCCTCGGGAATCGTAGCATACGTTTGAACCTTTCTTTTTTTCCGTGCTCTTCTGTCCTGCATTTACTTTTCGATAACTTCGATATCGCTCAAGTCTTTATCCTGGTGTTGTTAACGGAGCATTTCACGTCAGAAATTCGTTGACGGGGGTTTACATCCATCTTGCTGATTGTAACACTTCAGTCTACAGACTTCAAACAATAATTATCACGCCCAGGATACGACCTCCGTGCTTGCTAAGGAACCTGATCTCCCCTTGGTATCAAATAGCCGTCAAAATTTGCACATGTCATCGTCATTACAGAACTTCCGCGTCAGAACAAAAGAGGCGTCAGCAATCCAAGTGATAGTCGGAGACCACTTGAGAAAACTCATCGAAAAAGAACAAAATTTTTTGTAACTTTCCGACGACTATTGCTTTGGCATATATCAATCAAATTTTAACTTTCACAGCCAAGTAGTAGCGTTCGCATGCAAGAAAACCTGCCTTTAACCTGCTAGACGCTTGTCTGCCGACGGATTTTACACCTATGTGAACCAGGCTTTAGATTGCACTAAAACGCAAAAACATTATGTACGTAAAAAGCTTTTCTCGTCTGACACTCCTGAGTGCTATCGTCAGAATGACCGAAATGGAAGTTGCAAAAGAGTATACCCTACTGTATTTTCGAAGGAGCCAATCCGAATTTGGACTGCCTGAATGGCTGGTGTTTTTGGACCAATCAGCTGATGATAGTACATTCTAACAGTTGGTCATTCTAAAGATATTACTTTGAAGAGTGTCAGACAAAAAATGCTTTTAAGTACATAACGTTTACACTATTTCGTGCAATATTCTTGTGTTGTACAACAAACAAACTATATGGAGAGTAATATTCTTGCAAAGACTAAAGTCAATAAGGCATAGGCTATCATTTCAGAGAAAGTCACAACGACCCACTGTAGGCTCGCAAAGCATGTTGGGACACTCTTTTGCTCCTGACTCATTCATTCTGCTTTTATTAGAATTTATTAACGTCATAAGCATAATTTATTCGTTCATTTATATACGAGCACGAGGTTTTGGTTTTAGTTGAAAGTGGCGATTTCCAAGGCGTTGGTATCAGCCCCAAGACCTCAGATTAGCGAAAGTAAGTAATCTTTCCTGAAATTGTGGGAACTCAAGATTGAGGGGTAAATGAGAGGACTCCAAAATTCCCTCCTCCTCCCTCTCGCGGAATCGTATGTGAAAGAAACCCAAGCAGAATAAGGTTAAGGCGATTTTCTTGCTTGATAAAAAACTTACCTGCTTCTTGAGAGCGTAGCTAATAACAATCCTCTTTCCTCTATAAGCAAGAGTTCCATAACTGACCAGAAGATGAACTGTATCCTCAGAAGCGAAAGTAACAAAGCCGAATCTGAAGAGAAATAAGCATGGTGCTAGGTGAATCTAGTGCTAAAAGTGAGTCAGCATGTAACATTGATACTGTAAAATACATATTAACAGCACACAGTTATTTCAAAGCGATTTCTTTCTGACTCCTGGGGTTTAGGTTGCGTACAAAACCTTTCAAACTAGTTTTGGGTTGCCCTTTTTGGGAAATTTTCCCAGGCTGCATTTGAGCATCTAACAAATTATGATTGTCATATTCTTTGATGTGAACAAAATGAAAAGACACCTATCTAAGTGTGGCGACGATAGGGCGCGACGGAAGCATCAATGACACAAGTTGCAGTTAGCTGTCTGTATCACTGGATCTTGTACTCGAATAAATACCAATACAAAAGAATTACAGCACCCAAAAAGCGAAGACGAGATCACGGATTCTCCATCATAAGACCGTGACTAACAGATTCAGAAGCGATGCTGTCTCCATTGTGCGACTCTGTTAACAGCAGTCAAATACAACTCACTGAAACATCCTAAACCATGCTCTCTATATATACAAACTGAGGAATTTCGGATTGCATAACAAGGTGAGCATACTGTACACTAATTTAGAATAACAGCTATGGGCGAAGTATTACAATTACAGTGTTGTAATGCAAGGTTTGCAATGGTTATGCCTGCACCTCATAGGCTATTGTTTGGCTCACCGTCGTGGGTGCAAACAAAAACAAACACTACGTTCATGGCTTTCTCTACGTTGCATGAAGAAGTAACTATGACGACAAACAGTGATAGGATCAGAGAATTCAATGTGTCATCAATGAGAACAGATACAACACATGATCCTAGCTAAGTGTCATAATCCACGCTAGCACCATCGCATCACCACTACCGGTACCATCACCACCATCATCGCCACCACTAGCACCATCAGCGTCGCCATAAATAGTATCACAGCTGTTATCACCAGGAGAAACAACAGAATTATTGCCGTTGTCGCATTTATTGTCATGGTCATCATCATTATCAACATTCTCTTATCCCTTATAAAAAATGGGTAAAACTGGCGATAACACGCTCAAAGGGAGCTATTCTGTAGAAAGCGTCTGTGGAGCTGAGATCCAGACCATGGAGCACATTATGTCATCTTGCCATGGGACCATCTTGCGCAGACAATGACCTAAGAGTCGTGAATGACACTGTACGCCACTGGCTAAAGAGATGGAGCGGCAAGATATGACGATGAATTAACGATTTTAATATCAGAAATACTTAAATAGTGTTTAAATTAATACTCCTTACATGTAACTCCTTACGACTGCTAGAACTCATCATGGTTTTATCTCAACACACTAATTATTCTCGTCTTTTTAACTGTGTGGTTGTGGAAAAGCACCCGATAAGGAATATTTTACGAGCAAAATGCGCCCACCTTCGTTTACGTTTGCTTGTCTTCTCGCTTTTCTGCTGCTATGTGCAGAAATTGTTGAAATACCTATGAGCACTGCTTGTAGTTAGAAAGAGAGGACAGTACTTTAAAGTGTTTTATAAGAAGGAAGAAATTTACGAAGGTAATGGTCGAAAAACCTGGAAATCATTTCACGCTTATAATTAACAAACTTGTCCGGATAACCGAATTCCCGATAAACCGCACACAAATAATTAAACTTCGGATAAATGGAGTACAAATGATGTAACTTAAGGTAAATGGTCCTTGTCGTGTGTTGAGGTCAGCCCTTATGAAGTCGTCTCCGGAGCCGTCAAAGTGATAGCCTGTTTGCAGACTATCCCAGCTGAAGTGGGTTGCTACGTCAGTAGTTTCTGTCTGCGCGCAGACAATAAAATTGCAATGCTGCTCAACAAAGCCATGATGAAATCCATTTAAAATTAGTATGAAAAGTTTAAGATATTTTCAAGGGCCAATCCAAAATCATTGTTTTTTAGATTCATACTAGACCCAGCTGTTGCCTAAACTTATTTGTTATCTAATTGGAACTGGGTCAGCACTTGGCAACAACATAGAAAGTACCTTTTCTTCTTACAATCTTAGTCATCAAAATGAATTATGGGAAGGCCATCAGTCCAACTTAATTGTAAACTATACATTCCACAGTTCTCAAAGCTACTAGAGTATACTGTGCCAACCAATAACGAGCTCTAACAAATTCAGAGATTACGGCTTCGAATACCGGTGGTGACCTACTTTCTACTTTTCTGGCATCTTTTCAAACTTATCGTTTTGAATCCTCTCTTCTCGATGATACATTGCACTGTTTCAACCTCTATTTAACCGGTGGTTAGCCGGTGGATGACTAACGTGGCGACCCGAGAGTATGTTAACATAGGAGTTCATCTAGCTCAGTTGGTAGAGCTCACGCCGCGGTAGCGTGGGACACGGGTTCGACCCCTGGTGGTGGCATGTTTTCTATTTTTCTACTGTCTATTCTATAAATACAACTCTATAACTTTGAAAGTTTGATTTTCTGTGCTCGGAAAAGACCAATAATTACATCAGGTTTCTTCGGGAAAGGTTTTTGACACAAATATTGAGGTTTCTGAATTTTGCTGTCCTTCTTAGGGCGACTATACTATTACCTTTGTAAGTGCAAAGTCTTTTTATCAACCAAACGGAAACAATACTATGGCCTGTCAAGATCTAACCCACATTAACTACTACAACACGAGAGCATGAAACTTCATCTTACCACATATGGACTAGTTATATGTCCGAGTAAAACATCCAGCTGTGACTCATCATCTGGTAACACAGGCAACTATATAAAGCAATAAATAGAAACAAAATGAGTGTACGGAGATAGTGGGAGGGTATATAATATAGGTGAAAATAACACGTGTAATAGAATGATCCATTTGCGTAGTAACTATTCTCTTTAAAATCAGATGACAAAGTATACGAAGACAACGAACCTTTAAAGTGACGCTGCGATTCTCCCACTATGCAAAGAGATAAAATGGAAATAATAAGTTCTCGATACAACAACGAAATTAAATTATAAACAAAAGCCCACTGTAGCAAAAAAATGGTCTAAAAACATTATTCTCGTTTAGAAGTTGCATGCCTAACATCTTGTACACGTCCCCTATGAATATTGTGTTACGTTGCAAATATATACATGGTGATTACAACATCTTGAAAAAATTATCGCCGTCTCCTTAAAGTCAAGAATTGGACTAGTTGTGCGCATGTGGGCCGGAATGGGCTTTCAGACGACCTTTGAATCCAGGAGTAGGTTCACTCTGTTTTAAGCATACATGGCATATGAAAGAGGTTCGAATTCAAAATCGACATTACTCTCGGGTGCCTTATTGCTGGAGGTGGGGGGTTAAATTCAATTTTCTGGTAATTGTATTACTTATTTCATTTAATAATGACCCCTCCTAATAAAGACATTTTGCGGCACTACTAGCCCCCTCCTTATTAAGACCCGACTTTACTGGGTCTACAGAGTAAGAAAGAAACAAAGTGTAAAACTAATGGAATTCATTCTTATTTGCTATTTATTCAGTTCCACTTGCTTACCTATAGTTCTGTTTATACGTGCGTTTGTTATCTCTGTAGTATTACTAGTACAATGTTACTTTACTTCTTGACAAGTCATTTTCTGCCAACTTCTTAAAAAAAATTAACGTATTTCTCTAAACAAGTCAGTAGTTAAAGAAACGTTGAAGTATCTAAATTATATCTCTTTCCAAAAGGATTTTGAGCATTGCCGCCTCTTCCGTTAGTAGACGATTTTCCGTTAGGCACTTTCGTTGTCACAATGGCGGTGGACAAGGACAATGCCCGTTCCTGCCGGAAAACTTTTTCCGACTTCGGCCCTACTGTTATGGCCTCCGATTAGAATTTCAGGCCTATTCGGACCTACTGTTATGGCCTCCAATTCACATGATTTACAAAACTGTATGACTTTGGCTTGTGCAGAAGTACTGAAAACAGTCATGATGTACAGGGAGGACTGCAAAGGACTGCAAAGGACTAGAAAGAAAGTTTGATATGAAGCGACCGAAGTAACGTAAGGTTTCCTATCTCATAATTCTTTACAGATCTCCATATACACTCAGGAGTCGCTAATACACGCGTACACATAATTTTCTTAATGCACGGAAATCTAAAGTAGATAATCATTTGGGACGGCCGGATATTTTTGTAAAACATTAAAAGCGTAAAAGAACGGAATAAAATATTAGAAAATTGATTATTTCGGCTCCACATCGATAAACCATGCTTTGCAATGGCTGTATAAACACTCTGTGAAACTTGCGTTTATTAATCTTTGTAACTCAAAACATACTTGATAAAAAGGTAAACGTTGCAAAAATACGTTCCTCTCGTTTCAGCTTTGGTGACCAAGATAAGTAAATGGCAGGGGTTAACGTAAAGGTGTTCCCGGAAATATTAATCAGACAACTGAGAGTAGTTGGTGGGCCGCGAGTGTTGAATGTTGATGAATCTGCAGTCGTAAGTACGTTGATTTAAATCACTAGAAAAACACCATACACATAAGAACAGTTTATTATAGAAGAGGTTATTACATTTAGTAATTACTGAAAATAGTCAAATGTGCCAATAACCTCAAATTTATCAGCTGAGAAGATTAAGAAAGAAGAGACTGAATCGATCATAAAGTTGTTAATGAGAACTCACAAGGTGGTGGACATGTTCCGCTGAGGAAGGAAATGTCGTCGATTGCAATGTCTCCCAGATAACTAACCCCACGGATGCCTTCCAAAATGATCTTGCTGGCTGAAGTAGTCTTGGGTAACTGGATCACAGCTCGTCTCCACTTGTCTCCCTGTGTGCCGATTCTTGACCATATAAGACTTTCTTTAGTTCCGACCTTGTGAGGAAAAATATTTGAAATGATCACAGTAACATGAAAAGGGATCTTCTTGTCCCTTGGGACACATGAACAAAACTCACCATTTCACGGTTTACAATGCCACAGGTTTCACCAGATAGCTAGCGCTGATCTGATCTACCCCTAATCTTACCCTACTTTTATATACTGGTTCCATTACACCAGTTCTAAAATTAACTACAAATATCTGCTTACTCTGCTTAATTATACGATTACGTCATCTTACTAGAATATTCTGACTACTACATCACAGCTATGCATAGGCTTTTAATTTTCTTTTTAGAGGAAAGAAGCGCAGCTTCAAGGAGCGAATGGGCATCTTGAAGATTTGCTGAGTCAGCTTAATAAAGAGCTAGCAGAAGTAAAGAGGAAAGAGGTGAGAACGCGGAGGGCCGTATCATACCAAATAACATTATGTTTATATAGGTAACGGTTGTAATGATGTTGTCTTGAGGATAGGAGTACGTCAGGTACTACTGTTGACTGATATCTGCGATATTTGAATATGATAAATATGAAATACACATGATACAGTAGTATATTGTTTGCACAGCTCTTACTAAAGTGACCATAGTTCGGCAGCAGTACTAACATGCTATCTCAAAGCTAACACCTGGACGACATGCGTGTTTTCATTTCCGATCTTCGATATCCCTGAGAATTTTTTAGACTTTAAGGTGTTACTGGTGGACATAATAAATATAGTTATATTACATATACGTGCATAAATAGGCACCCAGTAATTTGTAAAAATTATTGGTGAGGAAGTTCTCTGGAAATGGCCAAAAGTGTAGATTTTCCGTATGAGTATCTATTATACATATTATACTATAGTGCTTAGGATGTGTAAAAGAAACAAAGTCATAGCTGTTGCAAATGCTACTCAATGGACCTTTATCACACAAAAATCCAGAACGAGGCCGGACCCGCAAAGAGCTTGTCAGGCCGTAGGTTGCCTTTAAAATTAAGGCATAAAAAGGCGGATATTATACACGTTTACAAATGATATTATTGAACAGTATGAATATTTCTTAGTTGTATAAAGTATCTTCAATCTTTCGTGGACATCCTTTAAGGAAAGGAGCAAGAGCTGTTAATGACTACAAAAGATAGGAAAAGGTGGAAGTCCATGATCGCCAACGTCCTTGTGGGACATGGCACTTGAAGAAGAAGAACAAGAACAAGAACAAGAACAAGAAGAAAAAGAAAAAGAAGAACTTCGTCTACGTCCGCATTTTGGACAACTTTTATAATTGAGGATAATGTAAGCTCACATTGATATTGCAAGATTTATTTACAACAACTGATCTCATTAAGGCATTGACTGATAATAAAAAATAAATCGAATAAGCACTTTGGCTATATGTTTACAGACGGGGCATGACTTACTAACGCCCTCCCTTACCAAGGATTTGCTTAGAGGGCTTTACATCTTCTTAACTGTAGATATCTCACTAATAATTTCATTAAAGGATTTTCCCCGTCTCAATTTTAGAGCAATTTGACGAAACAGGGACGAAGTCTTAAATATTGGGTAGTCTTTTAAATAATTACAAATGACACGTCCTTTGTCACCCAAACAGGAATCAATGGCATCTAGCGTCTCCCGAGTTGACGGAGGCTCCCCATATTCAATCTCACATATAGTGACTACCCGTGCGCCCTTGTCTCTTGCATATTCAGCCATGCATTGTAGCTGTCCGATAGTACTGTGTAGTCGACCGGGGCGCAGCGCAAGGACTATGTACAGCTCCTCCAAATCTACGATGTCATTGGGGACAACGTCTGCCGTATCACAAACCATGAAGCTTTCGTTTCTGTACAGTAGTTGTGCAATACAGCTTATGTACAGCATCATCCTACGACGAGTTTGATCATGCTTGATGTCGCAGTAAAGTATCACAAGTTTTGGACGGCATTGAAGCCTAGGGGAGTGAGAAAATGACTCTGTGCTTTCTTCGGTTATGTGTTTCTCGCTCTGTTCATCTGAGAAAACGATATTGGGATCCGCCTCTGTTCCCACAGTCTCCGTAGGGAATGATATCTCTCGTTGATTATGATTATTCTGTTTCCGTGCTGCTGTGGTACATCCAAGTAAAGAAGGAAACTCGCGTCTGGCTTTTTACTAATGTTCCGTTGGATCATGTCATTTCCATCTGTGTTAATGCTTTGTTTCATTCTGATATGCCGCGGCCCCCACTATTGGAGGCCGCTTTTATTCAACTCATGCAGGCAGCTACTCGTGAGGTTCAGTTTAGTTTTAATAACATTATCTACCAGCAAGTTGATGGCGTGGCTATGGGTTCGCCTTTAGGTTCCACCCTAGCAAACATTTTTGTTGGTTATTATGAGGACGTAATATTGAGTTCAGGCACCTGTCATCCTCTATTCGACAGGAGGTTTATAGATGGTATTTTGCCGTATTTCCCTCTTTAGAAGCCTTGCAAAAACTTCACTCACTTCTTCAATCTCTCCATCCATGTCTTTTACAATTACAATTGAACTCGAATCTAATACATTTCTTCCATTTTTAGATGTTTGCGTTAGAAAAAACTAGTTCGTTTGGTTTTGTTACGAGTACTTACAGGAAACCGACGTTCACTGGACAATACATTAAATGGGATTCATTCTGCCCGAAGAAACGCAACGTGGCTCTGGTCAAATGCCTGATCAACAGAGTAAAGAAAATATGTTCCCCTGAGTACATGGACGCGGAAATGGCGATCATAAAATCGATCTTCTTGGGAAACGGCTACCCTGAAACAGTGCTGAATTCTGTAGTACGTGCTGAAAGCGTGGATACTGTCCCTACTTATGGGCCGAGATGCTGTCCCGTTTATTTAAGGCTGCCTACCCATCAAACTAGTAATATCGTTTATGAGAATGAATGCCGTTGCGGAGCACGGTATGTAGGCCGTACGACTAAAAGACTGGAAGAGAGGATCCATCAGCACGTTTCAAAGAAGATACACTGTATCCCTTTGGTATCGCAGAAGGCTGTTTTGGAGCGGCGAGCAAACATTTATTGGAGAATGAACATTGTCTGTCCGAGTACAGTGACGAACAGTTTCAAATACTGGGGAGAGCACGTTCGAAACTACATCTGTCTGTTTTGGAGGCTGTACATATAGCTTTGTGTAACCATAGAAAGGTAGAAATAGGTTGGTAGGGATGTGTAGTTTGACGTAGATGTGGGGATGAGTAGTTCGAGAAAAACAGGCGTAGCTAGGTAAATATGGCTAGTAGATCGGTAGAGTGGAGTTGTTAGCTGTAGATAAGTAGGATAGTGGTAATTACATATGGGTAGGGTTAATTGGTGGTAGATAGATAGGCCGGAGTAGTTAGGGGTAGGTTAGTTAGTGGAAGATAGATAGGGATAGGGTAGTTAGTTGTAGATAGATAGGCAGGAGTAGTTAGTCGTAGATATATAGGGATAGGGTAGTTATTGGTAGATAGTGTAGGGTTAGGGTAGTTAGAAAGGGATAGCTAGCGGTAGTTAGAGATAGATAGATAGGTAGGGGTAGTGTAGTTAGTGATAGGTAGTTAGAGATAGTGTAGTTAGTGGTAGATAGTGTAGGGGTAGGTTAGTTAGTGGCAGGTATTTGTAGGGTAGTTAGTGGTAGATAGGTAGGAGTAGTTAGTGGTAGATAGATAGGCAGGAGTAGTTATTGGTAGATAGTGTAGGGGCAGGGTAGTTAGAGAGAGATAGCTAGCGGTAGTTAGTGGTTGATAGATAGATAGATGGATAGATAGATAGGTAGGGATAGTGTGTTAGTAATAGGTAGTTAGGGATAGTGTAGGACTGTTTTCCTTCTTTACTCCCAAATCTCCAATCAGCTCTTGCGAGGCAGAAAGAGCTGCATCTGGTATTCGCCGACTGAAAATAGCTCATCGGAGTAGGATGAGTGATACGCGAGAGGCAGACCTAAACTTTATTCAAATTCAGCGTTTACAAACGATAGATACAGACTGAGTGCTTCAAATTTTCCTCGAGAAAAACAAGCGGAGGCTCTTTGCCAAAGTTTCCGTTCTTTATGATCGTTAAGTACAAAAATAATTGTATCCATATTTAAATGCGTCAAGTTTGAGTGAGCCCGATTGTATGAATAGGAATAGAATACTGTTCTAGGATAGCTTTGACACATAAATGTAGAATTTTGTTCTGTAAGTACGAGGCTCGGGGGGGGGGGGGGGGGGGGGGTTCCAATCAGCGTTTTTTGGACACTTTAAGGGAAACATTTTAAACATTTGTATTTGGGTACATTCCAAAAATACATAATTTTGACATCTGAAAGGACCGAATGGTGCAAAGGCAACTTCTATGTCGGCTCTGAGGAATAAATTACTTAAACAAATCCTGTACTACACGCAAGAGGTGTACGGACTCTCAGATTTTTCATCTGGCATCTTCCTATAAGACGTTTTCTAAGGTCGTGAGTAATGTTTACTTAAAATAAAGAACTCTTAGAACTAAATATTCGGAAACAAATTTAAAGGATACCAACTTTTTCTCAAATCAAGAAGACAATGATCTCCGCGTAATAAAAGGTATAAAATGAACTCATAGAGCGATCACTTCAAATCTTTAAATTTCTTCAGTCAGTAAAATCGCCAAGATCAGACACGTGCAACCTTTCATGCGTGCGCTGTACATGTACACGATAAAAACGTCATAAAGTAGTCAAATGCGAAGCCCGATGCACCTTATATGGTAGGCTAATGCGAGCTTCAACGTTTCCCTTCGCGACGGCGGCACTTGCTTTATTACTACAACTACATTTCGGAGTCCCAGCCTCGTTTCGAAATGGCAGATAGGAAAACTTTTGCTACTAAAAATAATACACAAATAGAATCGCTTCCAAATGCATGGTGAGGTACTTTAAATAGCATTATCATTGACAGAGCCCTTTGCTGATAGAAAAGCATTACAGGACGTGAAACCGTGATAATCTGATTTTTCGTATATAAACATACTTACATATGAATACTCGCACACGCGTACACGCACACGGGGGTAGATACGAAAAGCAAAAAACATTTCGGAACTTAGTCTTTTGTTTGCGAAATGAAAGGAGAAGGTATTCCGACATCTTGCAAAAAGTGATTTTATTGAAGATCTCAGGTCAGTCACGTAAAAACGATGGGATTCGAGTCAACGGTTTACTCACTTTCACTTTGTGTTCGCCTTAGTAAAAGGAAATAAACGGGCTTGAGTTGGGGTGGGGTGTTATTGCTATAAGCTGCATTTTCCTTTTTGGTTTCTGGACCTTTTGCTACACTTACTTTCGCAAATGATATTCCTGGTCTTATTAAGGTTGCTGTTTGAACATAGTTCTCGAAGTCTTTCCAGCGAATGCTTACTTCTAATAATTCTTATTCTGTCGCCCAAGTCATACTTGATCTTTCTTTTGAAAACGGTACCTACAGCTTCAAAACTGCCTTAGAGCCTCGTTCTTATCTCTTTGCTTTAGACTGTCACACTGTCTAAGTCTCTGTATTTTCCTTCCCTTTTACTCCACCTTTCGTTACACTGCATTCACACAATTGATGATCTCACTGTCTGATATCAACTGTGTATTTGAGTAACCTTTCAATGCACTTTGATGGTTGGTTCTTGAAAACTTTGCACCTTCGTTTATCAAATGTAAACAGTTCATGTTAATTCATTACTGTTTTAAATCTTAGGGGCTCATAATTATATAGATATAATATATGCGGTAACGTCTGACGTTACAGTACAGTATGTTCTATGAAGTTGTTCTGAAGTTACAGTCGTCCTGATTCTGGATTCGTCAAAAACATGATGAAAAATGCAACTACCGTCACGTTTTACGTACCTTCGTACCTTCTTTTACGTACCTACTTACGTCACGTAAAATCTTACGAATTGCATTTCTGTTTCGCAGATCACCTGTCAAATGGGACAAGTTTAAACCCCAGACACCAATGGCAAGTGTGAATGAAGAGAATGGTCTTGGTGACGTCATCGGTGGTGAAAATGAAGACAATAATGTTGAAACTGAAAAAGTCTTGTCTCAGCAAGAAAAGGTACTTGTTGGTTATAGACCCTTTCTTAATTAGGTTGCATCATCATAACCGAAAACGAGGCTAACTCGGAAAGGATGTAAACAAAACAAATGCTTTCAACAAACATATACACACAAGAAAACGGCCGATAGGTAGACATTAAACGCGCAAAATACATACCAAACTTTGATTTATGTTCGGTAAATGATTACCACTACTACCACTATTACCACCATTACCACCACTACCACCACCACTATCACAACTACCACCACTACCATTACTACCACTACCAAATAGTGGTCGGAGTTAACGCAACCTCAAGTCAAGTTTGACCACTTCTCCCAGTATAGTAACTACTCATTTCACCGACCTCGTAAGGACAGAAGGCTGAGTGGACCTTGGCACCCCTGTCTCCAATCGAACTCCGGTAGCTCGAGTTCAAACGCACGTCCAGTACCACTGGATCACCGAGCCTTTAATACGCTTAGCCATACTTAAATCCTTGACTTAGATATTCCCAACAATTGATACTGGGTACGTTACACTTAAAGCAATGACAAAGGAAGGGTGAAATACTTACCCGCATCTTCTTCAAATCAATGTACTCAAATTCGGCAGTCTCATCACCAGAATCCTTTTTCTCCTGCATTTTAGCGACAACTATGTCCAACGAAGAGTCATAAAGGACTTTACTGAGTGATACTAACATCCGAAAGAGTAGTGTGGCATTTTGGGAGATTTGCTCGGAAGTGCACTCTGCTAAAATCGCTGCGCCAATACCGATTTTTTCTTCTTCAGTATCTTCCTCAATACCCTTCTCAGGTGGTTCAAAGTCCGGAGCCAAGCGATGTAGAACAGTTACCATCCAACGAACCATGCGTGAATGACATGATGTGACCTACATTATCAACAGAGAGTGCGAAATAAAAGGATCAACAACGTATCTCTCCTCCCTAAAAGCTTCATACCGTTGCTCTACGATCTAGTCAAAGCCATATTAAACTCTCGTCGGTTCCACATTTATTCCAGCTAGGCACGTCTTCAAGTTTGGTGCTTATTCAAGCACTACATTGGCGTGCATGCTGAGGAAAGTAATCAATGTAAAATGGTGCTAACATAGAGCCAACGCTGAGTTGTATGGACCCGCCACTGGTGGGAAACAAAATAGCAGCAACAAGAATGCAGCTTCCTGGTCACTGCTACCATCACCCAGAGATGAGCGCCCACAAACTTGTACTAAATAGTGTGTTAGGTTGCGACGGGGGTGGGGGGGGGGGGGGGGAGGGGGGGGAAGTGAAGTGACACTACTGAACTTTTTTTGTTTTTAGTCACCAAGTTCAGATGAGGCATATGTTATTCCTGGGCTTACACACTTGGATATCGTTGTGAGGCGGTTGGTAGGAGACGATTGTCATATAAACCTGCAACAACCTAAGCGTGTTACCGATGTTGAACATGTTCAAAAGGGAAAGGGCACTGATGGAACATTTCCTGGGGGTAATGGAGGAAGAGGCCACGATGGAGCTAGTGGAGAGGATGGAAAAACTGCTGAAAGTAAGTGATAATTGTCGTGCTGTGTCGCGTTGCATTGCGTTGCGTTACATTGAATTACATTGTGTCGCATTGTGTTCCATTACATTGCGCTGTGGCAAGTTGCATTGCTGCGTGTTGCATTACTGCATGTTGAATTGCCGTTTGTTGTGCTTCATCGTGTTGCATTGCTGCGTGTTGCATTGCTGTGTGTTCCATTGCAGCGTGTTTCATTACTACGTATTGCGTTGCTGCATGTTGAATCGCTACGTGTTGCATTGCGGAGCAATGCGTTGCTGCATGTTGCTTTGCGGCTTCTTGTGCAGCTTGTTGTGTTATGGCGCGTTGCGTTGCTGCGTGTTGCATGGCGGCTTATTGTGCTGCGGCGTGTTGCATTGTGTTGCCTTGTCTTGCCTTGCATTGCCTTGCCTTGCATTGCAGTGCATTGTGTTCCATTGCGTTTTGTTATTTTGGAATGCATGGTATAGCATGGCATGGCATTGTATAGTATGGTATGGTATTGTATTTGTTATTGCAATTAATAATACTAATGATGATAATAATAATAATAATAATAATAATAATAACGATATACAGGAGCTTTCCAAATTACAGAATAACTGTAGATGGAAAAAAAAGTGACAAGTCTAGGTGACCAAAGTATAATTATAGAAACAACTAATTTCTACATGGCAGTGGTCCGCAATCTTGGCTCCGCAAAGTATGTCAAGGGATGTGCGTAGAAGCTTGATGTCGATGTCCGCGCAATGGATGACTTGCAGCCGATGTACCGCAGTGGTGATATTTCTCTAGTGCCTCTACAATATTTTACAATTACCAAAGTCGTACTACACCAGGTTTACTCTGAGGTGCCTAGTAACAAGAGGTTAACGAACCGCATCTTTGCTTTAATGAGATTGCAAGGGGACGTTCTTGGGGGAACTTACTCAGTTACTCACAAATACTTCACGAACATTTTGCTGTATTTAAAATACAAAGACGCTCCCTATTTAACTTTGTAAAAAATTGGGTGTAGCAGGTTGTTGTATCAAAATCGAGCATTGGCATTTACTAGGCACATCAGAGTTAATAGATCGAAAGTGGAAACATCAATAAAGAAACTGCTGTGCAGCAACGTTTTCTCAGAAACGACTGCCCAGGAATAAACATTAATTTTCGTATTGACAGAACACCAATCGCCTCATAGCAGTTTCCAGACTAATGTTTTCACAAACTTGTCGCCGATGTTGGTTTTCAAATTTATTATATTTATCTGAGTTAGCACCAGGGGACTTAATAATTAGTGGTTCTCGAAGGTGAAATGCGTATGTAAAGGGGCGCTAATTTTGAGGAAATCTCGCTTCTCGGCCTTGTGGCAAGGAATGGATGTGGTATCTGTTCTCGTTGATGACTGATTCTTGCGGTGATCCGTGAGAGGAGGTCCTACTGGGCAGTTAAGCCTGCCTCATGGCTTGCTTCTCTGCCCTGTAGCCTAAGTTAAGGGGCGTTGCCCTTGGACACCCCAGTTGCCGTTTATTTATTAATTAGCCTGTTTATTTAGAGTAATTTCAACATCCGATCCGCTGCTCATCAGGAGTCTTTGATTAAGGGGCGGCTAGTTTGAAGGAACGCGTAAGAAACAAGAGATTAGTTTACAAGTAAGTTTTATAGAACGTTTGATCGGGAAATACTTGTAAATTACCTTCTTTTGAAGAGGGTAAGTGTCAGTTATGAGCTTCTGTCATTATTTATCATTCCCAAATCCAAATTAAGATGAGTATTACAGTAGCATCTTATCACTGATACACTTATCTCATAGTGTAAGATTCCCAAAACCATGGTCCAAGACGTCGAAGGCAACACCGTATTCCTATGCTTAAGATTGGGAGTCTTACAATGATACGAATAAGTAAAGTGTTAATATGAGAATTTCAGTACCATCTTATCACTGATACACTCATCTCGTAGTGTAAGATTCCCAAAACCATGGGCCGAGACCGCAAACGGAGCACCGTATTCCTGTGGGTAAGATTGAGAGTCTTACAATGATACGAATAAGTAAAGTGTTAAGATGAGTATTACCGTATCATCTTATCACTGATACACTTATCTCGTAGTGTAAGATTCCAAAACCATGGGCCGAGACGTCAAGCGGAACACCGTATCCCTGTGGGTAAGATTGAGAGTGTTACAATGATACGAATAAGTAAAGTGTTAAGATGAGTATTACAGTATCATCTTATCACTGATACACTTATCTCGTAGTGTAAGATTCTCAAAACCAAGCGAGGAGACATCAAACGGAACACCGTATTCCTGTGGTTAAGATTGGGAGTCTTACAATGATACGAATAAGTAAAGTGTTACGATGAGTATTACAGTCACATCTTATCACTGATACACTTATCTCGTAGTGTAAGATTCCCAAAACCATGGGCCGAGACTGCAAACGGAGCACCGTATTCCTGTGGGTAAGATTGAGAGTCTTACAATGATACGAATAAGTAAAGTGTTACGATGAGTATTGCAGTACCATCTTATCACTGATACACTTATCTCGTAGTGCAAGATTCCCAAAGCCAACGCAGGAGACGTCAAACGGAACACCGTATTCCTGTGGTCATGATTGGGAGCATTACAATGATACTACGTACTAAAGTGTTAAGATGAGTATTACTGTACCATCTTATCACTGATACACTTATCTCGTAGTGTAAGACCCACAAAGCCATGGGCCGAGACGTCAAAGGCAACACCGTATTCCTGTGGTTAAGATTGGGAGTCTTACAATGATACGAATTTTCTCTTAGGCTCACGGACGTGTGAATCGATTGCAGGACATATACCTAAAATACGTTTTACCGTACGACTCTTTGACTGAGGTGAGCAGCCATTTGTTTTCATTAAATACAGAAGACTGTATTAAGTGCACCGGTACCTATTATTTAGGTTTGTTGATGTATGTAGACCACCCTACTTCCTGTAATATTGCCTAATAGTTAAGGGCAAGATAATTCATAATTTCTTCAAAAAACATGAAACGTGAGTGCTTCCTGAATTTTAGCGTTTGTTTCAAGTCACAGGTCGTTGGTTTAAATCCGCTTTATATATATTTGAGTTATATGGGTTGACTTTAAATTGTAATGTAAGTTTTGAACAAGTAACGTTACGTACATAATATGGGAAAATCTAGAACTGAATAGTGTGATAAATACCCATACTTGTTACTGTGTCTCGTTTTGGATTTTTGGAGGTGGAAAGGGATCATAAATTACTTGCACTACCATAACGATTTAATCTTGTTAGTTAGTCTTTTTAATTCATTTGGGACAAGTTTTCCGTATGCTTATTTTATTTTACATAAATTTTGACATTGATTTTCCATTACATTGCCAACTTGGTAGGATAAGAAAGAAAAACTTGATTTGGAAGTTAATGAAGAATGCAAAGAAAGGATAAAGGGTTCGTCACTTTTATTCAAATACTCTTGTATGCTTTTGTGTGTGTTCAAAGTACTTGTCTTAAGAAATAGTCGGTTGCATCTACCGTCGAAACGTCATTGAAGCAGGTTAATACTCGCTTTTTGAAGCTTATTAGATCGCCTCATTTATCTGTAGTTTATTAATTTTCTTGCCAGTGCGAGGCTGGATCTGTTAGTCGCACGACTTTGAGGTTGCTTGACCGAATTAAGCAGCATGTTCTATCTTTTATTCGCCAAACATCAACTCCTAAAGGAAACAACCACCTCGGGTTTCAAAGACCAAAAACACCGTTAAGCAATGCGACTGTGCCACAGAGCAGCACTTGCTTGAGAACCCAGTCTGTGCCAAAACTTTTGTAAACCGTCATGTTCTTTAACTATCGGAATTCAAATTTAACAAGATACTAGAGGAACAGAAAATACATTACCACAGGCATTCAAACCCGATACCCACTCACTCGTGGTGTGTGCTGTACCAGCTGAGCCAGATGTCATCATACTCTGTTTCTCTATTGGTCATATTGAATCATGTACTGGTGAACATCAACATTTGGATGATTGGGAACTTTGTATTCATACAATCAGCACTTACCTTTAAGCGACTTTATCTACAATGATACCTTACGATGCAAACAACATTTGTGTGTTGGGAGAAATTACAACACCTTATGATGTTAAATATGGAATACAAAACGCATTATATCCTTGCGTAATTTCCGTTTAAAAGGGCCGATGATGAAATACTGGTATCAAACTGCTCAATACAGAGGTAACGCCTACTGTGGGGGCGATTTACTAATGAAAATATTGCTTACTGTTCTTGTTGTTTGAGCCTTTTTATTTTCATATAATTTACGTGCTAGTATTTTAAAGCATAAGTTCCTGGAAGGACCCGATGTGCTTAATATGGACCTAAATTTCAGACAATACTATTTCTACAGGTTAGTACCAAGGAAAACTGCTGAAGACAGTCATTTTCAATTTCCAATTCTAATCAATAGGCATGGAAGGTATTCCTTCAACCAACATTATTTATTAAATGCACACTACCTACCATTGTGCAGAGCTCGAATTATATACCGTCGTCAAAAGGGGACTGTTGAACAACTATAATGAAATTTTATGACTAACACAGTATGATTTGAAAATTTTTCATCAGATTTAGAACAATTTTTACAAGTTAACGTATCATCTTTACCCTATAGTGCCCCCAATCCTACCATATGTAACGCAATGGAGGTAAAAACGGGCTGATCCTCTGTTAAAACAGCTTTGGTGGACCTCCACGAATGAACCGAAACACGAGGTTTTACGGATCGATAAATGAGAAACAATGGAAAGCTAACAATTTAGCAATACTGTTTAATTGACGGGAGTCGTTAATATGCTTTTTAATATATGTAGCAAGAAACTGTGTGTTCATTTGGACTAACTGCAATGCAATCATACCAAGATAATTTATTAACTCGTCAGACTATGAAAACTAATGATCAACTGATGGTCCCCATTGAAGCATTAAAATACAATAATTATGTTATTCCGATAATTATGAACTCAAAAAGGCAGATGTCTTTAACATACGGATTGAGTTTACGAGAGAATAGATGTTTTGTCTTTCACTTTCCCACCCTGTTTTTTGCCAACTTGAAATGAAAATAATTTATTTTGACATGACGAATGAGTTAAGGTGTTCACACTTCTTTTGCTTGGAGACTTACGAAGCAACGGAATGTTCTTAAGATATAAATTAAATTGTTACTTAATGTTCGAAAGACAAGATTTTCACGGGGCTTGGTCAAAGTCTTTCAGGTTCTACGTTAGAAATATATCCATGATTGTCCGAGCGAATCGAGGACACTTGCTACAGTCAAAATTCGTTCTATGGACTTCTCTATGGGCTTGTAAATTTAGCACCAGTAGACATACCAAAATTAACTCTGGAATTTAGCAGGAAAAGTGAACATCTCTATACATCCTACAGTAGCTGGTGAATTGTGCAAAAAAAATGGACATAGTAACTTGAGAATTTAGCAGGAAAAAGCGGACATACGACTAGCAGTTCGTGAATTTTCCCCCTGAGCTCGGACACGTTCCACATCTTTACTGTGGAGGTCTGTTTCCTAGCTTTATGTGACGTTATTAATTTACTAGAAATACATATATGTATGTATAACGTATATAACTCTACGGACATGTCTATCTATGCTTCCCTTCTTAAACTGTAGGGCGTAAATGTGACAAACGCTCAGAATTGTAGATATTCGTTTGTTTAGAACGTTTGTTTCCAGACTTAGACCTATAAATCTTTTATGTTTTTTTTCCCATAGTGCATTAAAAATTTATTTTCATAGAACTTGAACCCTAAAAACCTAACAAAAGGAGAGGAATCTTCGGAGAAAAAGTTTATCAAGACCTGTCGACAAAAGGAACTTCTTTACAATTTACTGTGTTTTCCATAAAACGAGGGAAAGAAAAGGTGTGGCTTTCGTCACTGTTATATTCTGCGACTTATTTTGATCATCTCGTTTCCTATCAATTCATCGTAAAAGCTTGATGTGAATAGTGTATGGCGAAAATGTTTAACAAAATGAATCTGTTACTCAATACAATACTGGTTTACTTATAAGAATAGTAGCATGAAAGAATTTCCCGTCTTATGTCCAGTCTTCGAAGTAGGAGTCGTCTCGGTGATAAGGCGGGAACTGTCTCGGAAGTGATTGGATGTCAACAATTAAATTTGATGCAGGGTATGCAAAGTCACTCTTATTGTCTTTTCTGTCTTTGATAAGGAGAACAAAATAATTATAGAAATGTAATACATAAGGAGGCAAACACCTTCCGAGTAACTTGTTTAGAAATTAACCAAATTGGTGCAAAGTTATTGATAAATGTAAAACAGATGATGGCAAGAAAGCTTTGAAGTTCTCATTGTAAATCAAGACTTAGAAGTAGTAGTTCACTGTAAACTATTGATTTAAAATAAATACGTCAAATCAAAGCCAAAAAACACCTATATCTAGTACAATCCTTGTTGCTCTTTCGTCCTATATCCACAACTTGCTCATATCGAATGTTCTTAGTGATACAAAATTGCGAGGAAACCGATATTCATTCTTTAAAAAGAACACAAATTTGGACTTTTTAGCTTAAAACGAAGGAAAAAACATTATTTCATGTGTTTTTTATCTTAGCATGTTGTCGACTTGGACTGCCTGAACTAGTTCTCTTCGTGACATCTTGCAAGTGCCAGGACGTCGCGCTGGTGCAAGATCACAGCTTAAATTTATTTCTATTGAATCAAATTATACCAAAAATGTTATGTTTTAGAGGATTTGGGTGACACAAAATATATTTCAGTTGTTTACAATAGATCGTCATTATAATAGGAGCTAACACTGGTTTGCCAATATTACAAAATTACTCATGCATATGGAATTTGGATGGACTCCTTTGAGGTAATTCACAGTAACCATTGGATAAATGGACTTAGAGAAAGGATTGTGGTGGATTATTTTGCCCCCTGGGTGTGATTTGTGTACATTATTAGGCATATCAGTGAATAGAATGTAGGTAAAAATCCCTAAAGAAAAAGACCCTAAGGAAAAAATCCCTACAGAAAAAAATCCCTAATGGCAAAAAGGTCTACGGAGCAAATATCCCTAAAAAAATCCCTAGGAAGAAGTCCACCATGGAAAAAGTCCCTAGAGAAAAAATCTACGCATGTGGTCGCTAGATAAAATCTTCCTAAACATGCACATTTTTGAATGGCCTTCGTTTGTACTCATACTACATATTATGCTGGTTTGTGCAAAATAATAACTGGTTTCAGGGGTGCTACGTTGAGAATAACTGACAAGATCGCTTGTGCATTGTGCGATCTCCCGGGCCGGCTTGATTGCTAAAAAATAGTGGAACCCCTCCTAAGGGAGGCTACTTTCCAATAGGGTAACAAGTTACACGTGCTTAACTAGGGCGAGTGCAATCACTGAGATGGGTCATGGATATTTACCGTCGCTGCAGTGAGATAGGCCATTACTACATTAGTGTGAGTGCCACCATCTGTATGATATGCTGTGTCAGCAGTGTGTGAGTTGAAGGATTGGTTGAGAAAGCAGTGTTTATTTATTCCTGCGAGCCCTCTCCACTCCTTGAATCCTTGCGCGGTGCGAATTGCGGCGGCAGCGGCCTTCAATGTTCTTGAATACTATGTTTTATGTTATTATGTCATTTGTAACAATTATTGTCAAACCATTATCTTGCTGTAAATTGAAAAAAGATCAGTCCCTGCAGCAATCTCAGTGACGCCCCCCCCCCCGGGAAATCGCTTTCCCTTTTGGAAAGAAAAGGTCCCTGGGGAAAGGCCCCACTGCTTATCAGGGGGCTACACTGAGAGATTGCCACTGTTGCCACTTCGTTCGAGTGTAATCATTGAGATGGGTTGCAAACTTTGCCGGCACTGCTGTGAGCCTAGCGGATTTCAGAAATACGTTGTGTTACTTAGCTGCAATATAGTATGTAGTGTTGAAAGTTGGTAACAATCTGTAACAATTGTTTTATGGGCAGGATGGGGTAGCAGGAGACAGTTAATATAAATAGGAGGTATCGAGAGTTTAACAGGTTGGGAATCATATGTGAAGAGTCCGTTAAAGTTGAGAGTAAAATTTCCTTGATATTTCGAAATATTGCTGTATTATCGGGAAGAACGAAAATCTACTGAAATGATGGTCCACCAGAGCAATAGAAATTCACATCAAAGGCTTTTAAGCTTCCACAGATCGTCATGTATACAAGAGTTAGAATATTCATGCAATCAAAAGGCAGCGGATAAACCTTGATCAAAGACTTCTCAATTTGATCATGGCGATCTGATTCACATCAGCCGTGAGACTTCAATGATCTTGACAAGTAAAACCATTTTGGTGCATCATTAATTCTTTCCAACAAATTATATTTATAAGAATGTATTCAGAAGATTGGCGGTGAACATATTTTCCACAGATCAGTTGATATGCCTAGGTTTCTCCTCTTTTGTTTGTTTAGGTGGAAAGTATGACGGCCGTAAGGCTAAATTGTTGAAGACAACTGCAGTTAACTGCGATGGAGGAACGCAGCTTTATGAACTTGTGTAGTACGAAGTCCTTACCTGTGACTTGAGTTACCAAAAGCAATTAGCAACCCGTACCTTACAGCCCAAAGTTATTTGCATGATTCCTTCGAAATAAATATGGCCCGATTATAAATGCTTGCTCAGTTACAACCTTAGACACGATTACCCTGCTGACTAAGAAGAGAAAAGATAGAAAGCCCTAAAAACTAAGATGCTTGACGCCAGTAAGTAGGCCTGTCGGCAAAATAGTGGTGTGGTAAGCCCTACATTCACGGGCATCGTAAAAGGTCGAGATCCGAGGTCGAGGAAGCAGTAACGGGCATATGCTCTAACTATGAAGCTGGAAGAAGGGGCTAGCATCTAAACAAGTGCAGTGTAACGCTAAATAGAGGGCAAGGAGTGGGAATCATATTGAAACTGCCTTAAAAACACAATAGAACCACACGACAGGCTAAATAATGCATAAAGAAAAAAAACCAGAGGACTCACTCTAGTGGCTAGAAGAAACGCATCTCACAGATGGTGAAAAGCATTTCTAAAATCCGAACCTTCGCCAAAATGCTGAGAAGAGATAGTCTAGCTATTGTTTCATCTAAATCTTACAACTAATGCTTCTCTAAAGCTTCTCTTTACAATGTTGGAATCCTAATTATCATCGAAACAACAATCCTAATCGAAATCAACTTATACTCAATTTAGTCCTATTTCTCCACTCAATTTTGCAATGTAAAGCTTTCATCAAATTTGAACTATTTGAGGCTCTTACTCCTTTGGGTTATCTTTCAGATACCATATTCGTCTTTCTTGATTGTACTATTTTGGCCAGAGGTCAGGAGTAAACAATAAAAGACGTTTGGCCATCACACAAGTGTTTTTTGTCCTTCAGCAGTTAATATTCTGTCAGCTACTGCTGATACAAGTAGGTATGTGGAAAAATCTGTTCAGCTCAGGCCTTACTTTTTGCTAAACGTGATCCATATTTGGCTGAACTTCACATATTGAGTGTTTTTTTATAAATTGAAAGGTTATACGGTTTCTGCAAACATTTCAAAGGAGTTAAGGATTCGCCGAAGCACATTATTTGAAATGCTAGTTCTAGGTCTTGCTACATTAACACAGGTGTCCCTTGAGGCTTTTTCTTGGTTAATCTTTTGTTCTTAAGCTCCATCAACTATTTTCTCTCTGAGGTTGTTTTCAGCTTGGTGCTTTAGCCGATTACACAAGTCGTTCTCATACTCTTAGCAGCGAGTCTGAGATGCTCCATAAAGTTGATGTGAAAAATGATCTTAAAATACAAATTCCGAGCTGTTATTGACTGAGGAGGGACAAGGCTTGCAGCTTTCTATACATTCAAAACTAAATTACTTGTTTTTATTCTCCTCAAACGACTACAGTTGCTCATCATCGGCATAAATTTCTAAGTCAGCAAAAGGGGTGGAACTCATGGGCATCAGACAAATGTTTGTTAAGAGTTGTAAAAGCGAGACCCTTCTATGACTGATTCCCTGATATAACTGATACAAGTCAGATTTATCTGATGATTTTGAGCCTTTGAGTGGCGGCTAAGCATGTAGGCAGCGATAGATATTAAGGACTGAGCCCACTTTGATTAATAATCAGTTCCATTTAACTGGAATGTTCAGATGCAAAGATTTATATAGGCTTTACGGCTAAAGCAGTCAGCCACTCTCAGCTTTAAAGCCTTCCTCCTCCCCCCCTGCCCCCCACCAAATTTCTCAATCTGGCTAAATCTATTCTTAATCTAAATCTAATCTAAGACATTGTTTTCTATATACCATTCGAAGAGTTTACTGAAAACGGGGGGAGGGGGGCGACTACAATCCAACGAGGGTGGAATTATACTTAATTTACTATATATTTTAGAGGTTTTCAAGAGGGAGAGGGAGGTAACATTTCATGACCCTCGAACGATTGGAGAATTAAAATTAACGCTAATAACGACCTGCAATAGTTAAGCTAGATGTATTTTGTAACTTAGCTGATATTGATAATTTAGGGCGAAATTACATCTTTCCTTTGTCGATGACTTATGCTTTGACAGAGTTTTGTAAAATTTCTAAAACCTAATACTGCCACAGTGTTATTCAGTCTGGGCAAATCTATAAGACGTAGGGTTATTCAAGGGAGAGAGATCTTTAAAATGCACGCGTGATCGTTTACTTGATTTACTCTCTGCGGTGTTCCTGTACCATCCTTGTAGCTGTGGGCCTCTGTTCTTCCTTATGATCGCGAAGCCTTACTAAATCTGCGAGGACGCTTGTAATTAGTCTCATCTCAACGTCCTCGTGAAAAGGCTTCTGTCACATAAATTACACAGTAATATTGACCACAGTATTGCTTTTCTATTAGGCGATGAAAATAGCTTTAGCGCAAGAATTGGGGATTTCCTTCTAACGCAACCACAATGGCTATTGACACTAAGCAAATGCATATTTACAATCGTCAATTCATACAGTTTATAAAATCTGACACTCAGACTTGCGTAACTGAGACTAAACAATGACAAAGTTGCAAAATCGCACCCGGTCCACAATCCTCATCAAGATGTTATAGCTCTCAAAACTACTGAACTTCATTTCAGTTTTTCATTTTACAAGTAATCACTGCACCAACGTATCATTCTTTTATTAAAAATATAATCTCTTTCCTCATTTGCTGAACCTTATTAAAGCATTTACCAGAATATTCATGAAATTGTTGAATTGTAAACTGTAGTTGCTAATGGATAAGTCAGAAAAAAAATTTTGTACTTTTGTTCGAGATCAAAAAGACTTTCCCTTGCCGTAAACATTTACGAGTCTCTGTTTCATCAATAAGTTTGATTTAGTCTGCCATTCCCTTACGGTGGGATCCTGAGAATTATTAAAAGATACCAGCTTGTGATACCGCTTTCTTCCCTGGTCTTCCATGCCTACTACAAATACTGTAATGCATGAGTACAATTTAGCAACTTGGTACGTTTGACATTGTAAAATGATATGTATGTCCCTTAATGGATTATGAAAGTTCCTTGATCATTTTATCTGTCCGTCAATTTTGGGGAGTTTTCTTACCTTCAATGTAGTTTTGCGACTAATCAGTTGATGAACAAGCAATTCAAAGGTGTCAATTGTAACACTTCGAAAGATGAACGACTTAGATTTTTCTCTACCTTACCTTCTGAGACGCCCACATCCAGATTGTAATGGTCGTTTTCAAACATTCTAGCTCCAACTCCTTGATACGCAACCGTTATCTTACTCTCGTCTTTTCAGCGCTTTCAATGTCAGTGCTGTCTTCTTATTACCTTAAGCAATCAAACTTAATACAAAGTAGTTCCACCTGCGTTTGATGAAAAGAGTAGCTTGTGGTCCTCTTTTTAACAGAATATTTTGCTCTTTAAACTAGAATAATATTCTTGTTGTTGAGGGTTACATGTTCTACTGCTTCTATCACATTCCTAAAGTAAAAGTATTTCTCTTTGCTAAAAGCGCCCGCCTGCTGGTCGAGACCGATGAGCTGCGGCCCCAGGCGCGCCGCGCCCTCGCCGACCTGCTGGCCGAGCTCGCCCGCTGGCGGACCCTCTCGGAACAGCATCCGCCGGCGACGCTGGCCGAAACCGTGCTCGACGAGTCCGGCTACACCGCCATGTGGCGCAACGACAAGACGATCGAGGCGCCGGGCCGCCTGGAGAACCTGAAGGAGCTGATCATCGCTCTCGAGGATTTCGAGACCCTGGGCGGGTTCCTCGAGCACGTGAGCCTGGTGATGGAGGCGACGGAGGGCAACCAGAAGGATCAGGTCAGCCTCATGACCTTGCACGCCGCCAAGGGCCTGGAGTTCGATACGGTCTTCCTGCCCGGCTGGGAGGAAGGGCTGTTCCCGAACCAGCGTGCGCTCGATGCGACCGGCATGCGCGGCCTCGAGGAAGAGCGCCGCCTCGCCTACGTCGGTCTCACCCGCGCGCGCAAGCGGGCGATCGTTTCCTTCGCCGCCAACCGGCGCATGCACGGCTCCTGGGCCGCCGCCCTCCCCTCGCGCTTCTGCGACGAGCTGCCGGTCGATCAGATCGAGCGCGAAAGCGACCAAGGGCTCTATGGGACAAGTGCCGGCGGCTTCGGCGGCGGCTTCTCGGATGGCGGCTTCGGCGCCTTCAATAACTGGCGGGAAAGCCGCATGACCCCGGGCATGCAGCGCGCCCGTCAGCACAGCGGTCCGGCGAACCGCTACATCGAGGCGACGGCGACCGAGGTCGAAACTCTGCCTGCCGGGGGTTTCGCGGTTGGCGCCCGGGTGTTCCATCAGAAATTCGGCTACGGCGTGGTGCGCGCCGCCGAAGGCGAGCGCCTGTCGATCGACTTCGACAAGGCCGGCCAGAAAAAGGTGATCGCAAGCTTCGTCGTGTCCGAAGATCAAGCCGGATGAGCGAGCGCACCGGTGATCCCTGAACAACGCCAAAGCTTTTGAAACCTTTTGGTCTACATTTTCAAATTAATTAAAAATTTCAAACATCATGTACGTTTAGCGATTAAGGAAGCGCTTAAATTTTGTCCTATATGTATGTTAATAAGTGGCAAACATAACATTTAACAGTGTTTTTAGTAACAGAGAGTAGTAGTTTATCTTGGAAATGGATATCGATAAGTTATATTTTCGAGAATTGACAATATTAACAGATATAGGTGCTCATACTAACAGAACCGAAAACTTATGGATGGTTTCCAAAATGAGAAATAAACGCCATCATGGTACACACAGGTCTCTGGCAAACAGAAACCTCCAAGAATTTATGTGGAGGAGAAAGTGTGGAGAGAAAGCTTTCAGTAACGTTTATGACACATCAGATGTTAACAGACTTTCATTTAGTACTTTTATCTTACTTTCTTTTATATGTTTAATGGACAAGAATTCAAGTTGTAAATGAACAGCGTTCGTTAAACATTGCAAAGCAATGATTTCAGCATTCGGGTGATTTCGCTAATTTTCAAACCTGGCTTTCGAAGCGCGGGCTTCCAAAATAGCGTCCATTAATTGGCTGATCGAATCAGTAGATTCCCTTCACATTGCTACGACAGTTGATTTTGTGAACTATACAAAACACGGAACAACTTAACCCCTTTTCATAATACACAGAATTCTTGAAAATAGAGCGGGGGATGTGGGGTGGGGTAGGGACACTGCAAAATGACCCGGAAATTTTATTTATAACAGATCAGTCAGTCTGTTCGCTGCAGAAAATGCATTACTAGTATTACACTTTAATACATCAATGCACAAAACATTGACAGTTCCAGCGAAGGCGTAAATATAATATCAAAGTAGAGTTCTCTAAGGCGACATATTTTCTTTATTAATACTTGAACGTAGTCTTCTACTCTTCCGTGACCCTGTCTTTTTCGCAGAAGACGAATTCAACGCTTTAGCTGGCGTTCCATCTACAAATTAAGGAATATAGAGAATGATAGTACATTCTGTAAAATATGCTCTATGGATTTAACAAAACTATGTCCATCACTTGCAAAATGATACATAAATTTCTATTCTGAAACAGGGTAATAAAATGGAACCACAAACTAGACTGTTGCATTTCTTAACTGTGTTGCAGGGAGACGGATCTCTTTTTACAGGAATCAAGTTACGTAAGAAAAATCTTTGTTTTAAATAATTTGAATTTATCGTACAGTCGCCTTTTACCTTCCTTAAGCAGCATTTGCGTCAGGAATTCCAATTCATTAGTGTTGGGTTATTTGTGCATCGAGATCCTACAACTTTTCTCTGAAGTATTCCGATTCCTGCTCTTTTACATTACACCATGGTCCCTTACCATTGAGGCATAGAAATTTGGGATGTCATTTGTTTCACTAGACGTCACTACACAGCCCCCCTGATAGAGGTGAAGGCATGAGGCTCGTGTGATGTGATGTCTCTGTTAGCTAACCCGAGTCCAGTGAAGTGTGAGTTGAATTGCGATGCTGGTGTCGTGGGTAAGAGAGAGTGTATATGTTGCTTAGCCAATGCTGGGCGCTGTGGGCTGAGGAGCGTGTTTAAATCTCGGGTCACCATTTGAAGTGTGTTCAGGATGTTACAGGATGAAAAGCTCAATGGTGAAAACTTAGGACCACGAGAAATCGAACCCCGTCCTTCAGCATTGCAACGTCATGTGCTACCATTACACCATGGTCCCTTGCCATTGACGCATAGAAATTTGGGATGTAATTTTTTGCGCTTCACGTCACTACAGCTACATCAAGGAAATGGATGCAACTCATCAATGCAATTCCTGCTCTTGTTATATACTTATAATGACACAGTACACTACATCAAGGAAATGGATGGAACTCATAAATGCGATTCTTGTTCTTGTTATATACTTAAAAAGATACAGTACACTGCATCAAGGAAATGGACGCAACTCATAAATGCGATTCTTGCTCTTGTTATATACTTATAAAGGTACAGTACACTGCATCAAGGAAATGGATGCAACTCATAAATGCAATTCCTGACTGACTCTAAAATAATCTCATTCGTTGTCTGTTCGCAAAATGGGAACTTCAGAATATTCGGTTTACTAAACGTTTACATCCTCTTTACTGGAATATCTGATGCTGTTTAGCGTTTCTCCAGTAGCGTATTGCGTTGATAGTAATTATACAACAATCATCAATGTTCATCATTATCTTAACTATTATCCACTTCTTGATCATTACTATCATAATATCATTATCATATCTTCATTTTGAGTATTGCCTTCATCTTTTCATTTCAAGTCATTTGGTTATCATGATGACTGAGTTTGATAAACACAATCACCCCCTGTAACATTACAATCACCACCATCATTAGCATCATTATTAATTATCATCATCTTATCATGATGTTAAATACTGTCATTATTGCCATAACAATACTCCTTCTCATTTTAATCTGCCTCATTATTGCATCATCACCTTCCTTTTCTTTTACCTCTCATTCTCCCTCTTCTTAATACATATATTTATCCAGACGTTTAATTCTAATCCGAAGATAATTAAAATTTCTTATAAAATGAATAATAGATACTTAACAAAATTTTGTATTTATAGCTGTGATACCATGTAATCCACCATGTCTCAATGGAGGCAAATGTAACAATGGAACCTGCAGATGTACAGTTCTATATACAGGGGACCACTGTCAGACAGGTACAGTATTGCATGTGTACTATGTGAATGTATCACTCTCTTGTTCCTCAATGAAGCTTTATCCACTTTCTGTTGAGGTTGTTGAGTATATACAGGATTTTCACTTAAATCTTAACTTTCTTCTCTATGCTGCTACTCTCTAAATTTTATTTTCTTTTTTTTGCTTTCATGCATGGGCGCATGGGCAAAGGGTCTGAGGGGGCTGCAGCCCCTCAGTTTGTTAAAATGCTATATTTTGGGGGCATAAGGCAAAAAAATCATTGCCTTAGTATTAAGGAGTATAGTAAGTAGTATTTTACTGGTCCTACCATTTTCAACTGGCAATCTATTTGAAAAATGATGACTTAGATGTGTCACCTCCCTGCTGATGAGAAGTGAATGGCAGGCAACTAGTTATACCAGAAACAGAAGCTTTAATAGGTGTCTAACACCCTTGCTTTCCTTACAATAAATTAAGCCGCGTTTTAATAAGCCGCGCCATTAATTAAGCCGCGTTTTTATTAGGCCGAATTTTTGAAAGTGCGGCCTACATAAGTACGCGGCTTAATTTGACGTATTAAGGTATACGCACCCATAACAAAGATACAGAAAGAGAGCCTAAAGACGGGAGAAGCTTCTCGCTAAACGTAGCTCTCTTGAAAGACAGAGACTAAAGACGTGATATTGTCTACCATGGTAGTAGGTAAAGAACCAAATAAGGAAACTTTATTGACAACGTTTCGTCGTCTTAAAAACTCCTTCAGTGCACCTGCAGATTGTTACTGAAACATTGGCCAAATTGTTACTAAAATTGATTTAGCAAATTTTCATTAACATTCTGTAGGAGTCCTGAAGGAGTCATTCAGAAGACGAAACGTTGTCAATAAAGTTTCTTTATTTGGCGTTTTACCTACTATAGTTGGCCGGTGGTCGATTCACCTTTTAATGCAAATCATGAAAGGCAATGACTGACGCGGAAAGTGGTAGAATATTCAATGTCATTAAGGAATTGTGGAAGATAGAAGAGAACTTGAATAAATTGAGTTTCGGAACCAATTTCGGTTCCTTTTTGAATTTGACTTGAATTAGGGTATTCTCTTATTCCAAGTTTTTCCTCTTTGACGAATTCCCTATTCTGACATGTAAGCAGTGGCACTTTATTAAAGGTTAAGGTTATCCACTTTTGTTAGTTTAAGTCATTCACTAATGACTCAGTAGGCAGCATTTAAGACCAGATCAAACTCTGCAGCTTAAGTCGACATTCTGCATTCAGGTGATGCTACTCAGCAAAAGAAAAATACGTGGTAGGTAAGACAAAAGAACCAGAGCTGTCGTAATTAAGACATGTTTCAGGACAGTAAACAATATTTTGCGTACTTTGTGACAAGAAAACTTCTTTCCACCTAAAATGTATGTAAAACCCTCTTGTGAAAATGAAACGTGAGGTAATGATTTGATTTGCAAAACATTTCTTTTAGGATCCATCAATATTTCTCCGCTTTACGTGTAGCCAAGTGCAACGTTGATCAGACAGCTATTATCAATCAATTTAAATTTCCGATCTGACAAACCGACTTTTTCCATCCTATGAGATATCTTGATACCTTTGTTGGTTGCTTAACCGCGTGATATGACCACAGTCCACAATCCGCAAGTGACTGTCTTGTGGATTAAGTAATTTTCTTGCGGTTCGAAATGTAAAACTGCTATTTCTATTTATGATTTGAATGGAATGATGAACGAGTACTAGGGGTCAGAGTGGAAGAGGCGAGTTTTCGTGCACAGGGATAGTGGTTGTGTGATGATGATCAGAATCAAAACTACGCAAGATATTTTTTTTCTATAGATAAGTTCTTCTTATTATAAATATTGTCATTTATTATTGTTATTATTGTTAGAATTCTTTATAATTGCTATTGTCGTTGTTATCAATATCTTCTATTTTTTTATTTGTTTGTTTTATCATTATTGTTACTATTATCGTTTATTATTTTTATTGTTATTATTGTTGTTATTAGAATTGTAGTTTGATTCTGCATGATTCCCAATATTGTCATCATCAATATCACCACCAATGACATTACTGACTTCAGGACCTACCTTGTAAAGAACTAGACTTCGAGAAATTTTAGAGGTTTCTTCATGTAAGCAACTTGAAATTTTCATTTTTCACTTTATCATATGTTCTTACAAGTACTCATTTTTCTTTTTATAAGAAACACGAAATTTGAGTTGAGCCTGACTATTTCTTAATATATTCAGCTTTTCAGCCTGCAATGTTTCTTAAATGTTTCTTAAAAAATCTATATCATCTATATCATCAGTCATGCCTTGTCTGTTGACTACTTAACCAAATGATGTATATGTATTTTCTGTTTAATGCTGAACAACATTACTTTTCAAAAAAAAGGTTCCTTTTTTGCTTGACTCAGCCTGCCAATGTTTTTTAAATGTTTCTTAAAATTGAGGCAATCTGAGCTTCATGTTTCTCAGAATCAGTTTTCTTATAAAAAGGATGACGATGATGATGATGATGATGATGATGATGATGATGATGATGATGATGATGATGATGATGACGATGATGATGACGATGGTGTAGTTAGTGAAAGATCAGCGAGTTACAAATATTGAGCTGCGCCAGAACCAGATCACAACAATTTTAAGGTTTGCGAATTATCGTAAATTACAAACCAAGGTTCTAATAATCTTACCATTGGCACTTCCAGCCACCCTGTGGAACCGTCTTCAAAGGTGGGTCCAAACAATAAATATGGTAACTGATGTCGCAGTTGTCGCATAGCAACAATTTCCCTTCATCTGTGTTTTTCCCACAGCCTTCGCAAACGGTGCAGTCTAAGCAGCGCCATCCTTTGGTCATGATGACTTTATTTACCTATGACAGTAAAAACAAAGTATTAGAATACGGCACGAGGTACGGAATTGCAATCAAAAGGCACACGTAAGGAGATGTAGGGCAAACGTATAGTGTATCGTTCCTTGCATCTGTACAAAAAGATCTTGCACACCTTATTGTTGTCGGTTCCACATATAGATATCCCGATATTCGCAAGAGGTAAAACCGTGCCCTTAGCACATTGGTCAACAGCGGCGTGGGGCCAGCCACTTGAACCTTGGGGAGGGAGGGGCGGGGAGCTTGTGTGACAAACGCTTGTATGAATTCTCAGAAATTACAGATAAGGTTATTGCTAATTCCGTCAAAGGCCCAAGAATGCCTATATCAGAATAAAGGAGTCGAGAACGAAAGAAGACGAGTTTCCAATTGGCATTGCTATACTGAAGGCAAATAAATAAAACTACAGTTTCCAAGAAATTGGTGAACTTGACCTTCGAATTTGCTTTAACAAATGGGATAACTTTCAAGAAAGATCTTTGTGGGGCAGACATGAACTAGACGTTAAGTGTTTCTAAAGTTTTTGAATATCGTGTTTAGTTTTTCTTTAGCTTTGCTTGTTTCTTTTACCCCTAGGCTTCTATCTGCATGTGACATTTGCAGCTCTTCAGCCACACAACCTATATGCGTGTATCATAATAACAAAAGGCTACGGACTCACCAGCAAAGGCCAAAGGAACCAGGTCAAGTTTACTTTTCTGGCTATGCCGTTGTGTGCTCTTTAACTTCGATCTCTAGTGGAAAGAGCTATCACACAAAATAAACAATACGGCGATCGAAGCTGGTCAAATGGCAGATCTTCTCTCGGTTTTCATGAAAATGATAATAAAATTTTATAGGGGTAAGTGTTTCCAATTAGATCTAGAGTAATAAATTTGTTGGTAGGATTTTGATAGGGGTTTTGGCATCCTTAGCACCGGTCTGGATCCGCCCCTTTCTGGCAAAACTAAAGCAACATTGGCTTCACTGTCGTCGAGCTTCATTTGGGGTTACTCATCTAGCTATCTATTAAACTCGATGATAGGGCCTTTGCAATCAACCTCAAAATGGAAACGAAGCTGTTTTCGTGCAAGTGACATGGTTTACAATCAGGTGTTCCAAAACAACTCGAAATTCTGGATGGTGATGAGGGGACTCACACGCACTAAAGACAATTTCCTTGCCCTTGGAAGATGTTGCTTCATGACAAAAAGCGGAACGATTAGAGAGGTAAGTACACAAATACTATAAAAAGAGATCGACACTGATACTCTAAACTACTAGAATGGTTAGCGTTTCACCGCTGCTAGGAGGCAACACTGCATTTTCGTCGTACCCCCTGCTCCAAAATCATCGATGATGTTTTCGGATTTAAATAGATTTTAAGGTAGCCTTCGTAGTTCATTCTGTCAACAATGTAATGAAAGCTGATTGATAGTTGTTACGTACGTTTAATTCCAAATACAGAGCTTTATGATACCGTTGTTACGCCTGTGTGGTCTGTCGCGCTGTCGAACGGATTTGGTGCTGATATTATCATGGTAGGCCTAGTTAAGTTAATAATCTTTGCTAAAATGGTTGCGATTTTAAACCTATTACAGTAAAATAATTGCCTAATAATTTATGTGACAAAGAAGGCGGACAAAATCTTCCAATATTTAAATGAACTTTCAGGAATAACTTTTTTGTTTCTTTTCTTTTCTTTTCTTTTCTTTTCTTTTCTTTTCTTTCTTTTCTTTTCTTTTCTTTTCTTTTCTTTTAACCATTCTGGGCGATAAGTATGGCTAGCTTTTGTTATTGTGTATTTCATTAGACACATCTGTACCTGATATACATCGTTCCTAGCGTACAAACTCGATTAACGAATATTGCCTTTCTTGCTACCTGATAGGTCAATTAATCAGTCTACCTGCTGAGGATCCAAAAGAGGTAGAACTTTTGAAAAGATACTCCCCAAACCTTGTCATGGCCAACCATCTACAGCTGACAAAACATCAACAGGCAGAGCAGTTATTGTCAGAAAGCACTTTGAGAAAAATAAACAAACAACCATCAAGATCAACTATAATGAACATATTGAGATATGTTGTAAAGTCAAAGGAGGTGCTATTAAGGTAATATGGTATTTGAAATTATTGATCCAGATTGACTAATTTTTGACTGCGAGAGTTAAATAATAATAATAATAATAATAATAATAATAATAATAATAATAATACTTTTTTAATTCAATGCCTTTATTGGTAATCTTCATGATACAATAATATTTCCCGCTGTTTTCTCCTGGCATGGTACATGGGTCAGCAGGATTTGATATACAGGAGTGTTTAATTAGTATATTTACGAATACAATAGCAACAATAAAACCAAAGAGAGAAAAAGAGGAAAGGGAGAAAAAAGTTAATTATAAAAACAATCTTCAGCATCATCATAAATTAAATGTTGTCGTGTTTTCTATCGTATTTATTTTTTTTAAACTCAATGCCGTTATTGCTAATCTTCATCATACAATAACATTTCCCGCTGTTTTCTCCTGGCATGGCACATGGGACAGCAGGACTGATATATAGGAGTGTTTAATTACGAATACAATAGCAGCAATAAAAAAACCAAAGGGAAAGAGAGAAAAAAGTTAACTACATGAAAAGTAATAGTTCCGGGGAAGTCCAGTCTTTGTTGCGCCTATTAAAGATATAGTAAGATGTTCTGATGGCAACTAATTAGCATCATAAAGTTCACCCGAGGTCAATTTCTAGCATTACAAACGGATCCTCTTGTTGTAGGGATGGGTCGATTGCCTAAAAACTGGCAATTCCTGCTCAATCCGAGCCGTTTGTCACGATAGATTTGTTATCTTGCATAGAGTCGTTAAAACGATGTGACCCATTTTGCATAGAGGGGCTTTGCTCGTGAGCCATGACTTTTGCCCGAGAAACCAAAGGTTACCGTCACAGGAACTCAAGTTGTTGGTTATTTCATCAAGAGATTTATCGCTTTTGCAAGTTATTTTGTGACTGTGGAGAACTTTGAGCCGTGGTGAGGGATCCGAAGTATCGAAGATCTCAAATTACCCATAGGAGCACGGTCACAGGGGCTGAGGGGGCTGCAGCCCCCCCAGTTTGTTAAGACGTTATATTTTTGGGGGCAAAAGGCAAAATTTTTTTCATTGCAGTAAGAAAATTTTTTCCAATTCAAAGTGGCGGTAGTTTACCCTATCCCCCTTTCATTCAACCTTCTCTCGAACCGTCGATTTATATACCAATAATTTTCGGACAAAGGAGTACTTTTTCGGAAAAATAATCCACAGCCCCCCAATATTTTTCGTCCGTTACGCCTATGAGATTACCTAGGTAGGATTGGAGATCCCAATCACGCACACGATATTCAAAGTAGACATTTCTGACAGCGAGAGCAGTTAGATAAGAGCAAAAGTGTGGAAAAGCTTTATTTGCAAACAGATTCCCGCAAACAGAAGACCTTGTGGGCGATGATGAAGATGATGCTTCGTAAATTTATGGTGGGATTTATCAATATAGTACCCAGTTATTATTTTAATTAGTCGTTAGTTATTTGGCAGACCTTTAATGGTCGGTCAAGTAACCATTGAATAATAATACATGAACTCCTTGCTTAGATGTTTTTTGGCATAACGCATAAAGTCGGGTTTACAATGGATTCTGAACCATTTTCACAGTACTGTAAGTAGGAAATTTTACTATTTGCATGCATACTATATGAATAGTCCCACACCAAATTTCAAGTGTACAGTAAAGAAGGACAATTATTCTTAAAATATCTTCTAACACACTTACATGTCTTAAGCAGCGATAACCATGCCATTCAGAGTTACACAAACACAAATGAAAACCTAAAGCAAAAATGGAGCATAATTGCTTGAAAAGCTTCTAATATGTACTAGTTTAAACTACAAGAAATTGACAAGATACAAGACTCCTTGCTAACAATAATTTTCATCTTATATAAGGTACATGATAGTGAGAAATAATTTGTGAAAATTTTGTACTGGTAACCAATGGATGTTAAATGTAAATGGTTCATAAAAGGTGATGGTCCCCATTTCAGATTATGAGTGTTTAAGTACAAATATTCAGAACAACCACTATAAATTAGTGACAAGTGTTTCTTTCTATAATATGCTACGAGGATGTACAGTGTGCATCAAGAAATCTGTAGAAATTGGGTGACAATGGAAAATAAAGTGACTACTACATTTACTACTAGATTCAGCTGAGCTTCCTCATCAAGTACTAAACTGACCTGTACCAGTACAGAACAATACAAAACAAAATGAGTCAAATCAAGAAAGAAGCACATAACCCTTGGGATCTAGACATAGTTACTTGTCGTGCTGATAATAATTGCATTTGTTTGTAGATAGGGAAAGAGTCAACCTGATGATTAAAAGGAAAGATAAGGGTTTTACCATCAGCAATAATACGATGGTCAAAGTCCAGAGAGACAAGGCATTTCAGTTTGGTAAACGTTTGTGTTTTTTCAGAATTCTTAAATTATAGCTAAACCACTATTGTATATATCTAACACTTGTATGTATGTATTGTTTTTGCCATATAAATGAAAAATAGTTACAAAAACAAAATAAAATAATCAGTCAAAATTACATTTTTTAAGAATTAAATTATTTTACAAAATTAAACAAAATATTAAAGTCACTCTAAAAAATACAAAATATAAGTAACAAAAAACAAAGAAATTTTGCTCAATAAACCCCTATTGATAAAGTTGGCAGGGATAGCAAATTGCATGAAGGTTGTTCAGTGACTAGACATTGACCACCTTCTGCTTCTTCACATAGAATTATCCAAGCACAAAATGGCCTAAGTCATTTCTGAAAGAAACTAACACACATCACATATATTTGAGCTGCTGTGCCAGTGGATAGTTCACTTGCTCTCTATGCTAGAGGGTACGGGTTCAATTCCCTGAAGGGTCATTGGTGACGACAGGAAGGGCATCCAGTCTTAAAGTGCTCGAAGCTCCAGTGAAAGCCCCATTTATATATGTGCACCACCCTAGCCCCTAACAAGGGGAATACAAGGCGTTAAAACCGATAAAAAAATAAAAAAATATCACAGAGTAAACAAATAGAAAAGTGTTAAATTTGTTTTTGCTGCTCAACTGAAAGTAACTGTTTTAAATATTTTGGCGGTCGCAAACGATACTCAACGTTAGTTTTCACAATAAGAAGTGAGCAAAGTTTATGCTGTGTCATGGACATAAAAATCATTTTAAATACAAATCTAAATATGTTATAAGGTTGTATAACAGCATTACACCAATAGAGAAGAAATGTGACCATACCATCAGATGAAATATTTTGCAACTGTTACTCATCTGAAAACTCTAAGTTAATTACTAGATATTAATTATGATTAATTATTTTAATAGAAGTTTGGAACTAAGATGTAATGTTCTTCTTTGCAGTAGAATAAACATATAAAGTTAGAAAAGCTATAATCATTTTCACTGCTTTGCAAGTTCTTACTGTTAACTTTCCTTTAGCTTGATCGTAATCACGTTGTTCTAAAGTAGTTATATAAACAGTGTAATTTATAGAACTATAGATTGATATTTATTTCATTTTTTGTTGTTCATAGAAGATGGATAGGGCCTGTTTTTTGAGAGATAACTGTGCAAACGTAAATGATGTATATAAGGGTCAAGCCAAATTTTAGGGAAAACATGCATATATTTTTTTTAGTGAGGCAGCTGTCAAATTTGAGTTATTTACATTGGGATCTTATGTCATAACTGTTGCCTCATCACAGTACATTCTTGGTTATAGCGTCAGCATAAGCCTTAAAACGTAATTCTTTATCTATTTCCGATTTTTATATCTTAATCAGGGAACTTCAACCTAAGATCCTTGAGTAAATGATCCCTGACTGAATACTCTTCGTAACTTAACACCGTCAATCAGTTCTTCAAAAGATATCCAATCAATCTTTTATTCATATAATGCTAAGCTGTCAAATCTTACTTTTGAGACGAATTGCACAAAGGAGGATTGATGTGATCTTTTGAGGATGAAGTAGAGGTTTATTTGCGCTGGCCCAATCCACGTTTCTGACTCTATTTTTTAGCTTGCTTTCAAGTTCTTTAACATTATTTCTGACGAAAAAGCAACGACTGTTTCATCCGAAATAGTTGCAAGTGGCTATTGATGGTAAAGTCCAAACCTTATATAAACCTAACAAATGATAAAAGCCCAAGAAGGGAACTTTAAAGTACACTAGTAATAATATCATATATGGACGAAATCTAAACCAAGAGTCCTGCGGGTCACGGACTTGGAGACCTGGCAAAGGACTTTGGCAGCCCATTTATATTAAGGACACGACTGCCACCCTTTGGCAAACTGCTATCTGCACCACAGAAACTGATTTCTAAAAAATAAGGAGTTTGCAGAGTTTCTGATAGTGACTTTATTATGTTGATCCTCGTGTACAAAGAAAGCAATGTTACATAAAGCCCCTTACATGAGCAGGAATTTGATCACATGACCTTGTTCTATTGTCTAGATTTTCTGTTTGTACCAACTTGACTATTAGAAGAGATACGAGATTTAAAGAAACTGTCCTTGACCATGGTTTACAGTAAGTAAGCACGTCCCAAGGAAATCAGTTAGGGAAATACGATGTTAAGTAGACAAGAATTTATTTTTACCTTAGGCCGTAATAAGTATTGTAAAGATTGACCGTGGTTAAAATACATAAGAATCGATAGCTTACAGATCATTAAAATATTATAGCGATTCGGTTACGTAACCAATTTAATTTCATTCTTTTTGCTTCCCTTAGAATTTGTTGCAACTTGTACGATGATACTATAGCATACGATAATTACAATTGTAGGAAGGATGAACACAAGCCCAAAAAGAATCATTGTGGTTACTCGAGAGGTCCCTAGAATTACAGCTATTGTAGCAAACCCTCCACTGGCTATCCATATGAGAAGTATTGAAATAAGAATAGACCTTCTACAAATACTGAGATGTCGAATCGGAAATCGAACAACAATCATCCTTTCCATGCTGATCAATGTTAAAGTTAGTATTGAGGAAACGCCGAATATGATATCAAACACCGAGTATATCAGGAAGTAGATATATGGTAAAACACCACCTAAAAGAAATCAAAGATATTGTCAAGATATAATTCCAAAATGAGAGAATTTATTATTACTAGCATAATTAGAATTAATATTTCTTTTAAGTGACATTTCATTTATCACATTTTTAGCTTGCAATGAAGTGATTTGTCATTCTCTGGTGTATATTTGTTAGTGCTTCTTTCATTTTCTCAATTTTCTGTCTCTTCTTAATTTTCCCTACAAATTTTATGTCCTAGATTTATTTTTGTTGTTTCATTGTTGTTATGTGCTTTGCTTGGTTATCTATTTACATATAAACATTCTGTTTTGTACTTAAGTTTATACTTGCTGAAATCGTACTGTCATTAATTTCAAGATGTTGCCAGAAGAAAAAAGAAGAAACAAGTTGTCAAGTAAATTTGAATAAATTTAGGTATGAGCGCTATTGGTTGAACGTGGTTGTTACGCTCTTACTTTTCTTTGCAAAAGACACTCGACAGCATTATTGCCGGATCAAGCCCATGTCACGACCTGTAGATCCTAAACCTGTCATTATGACCGAAGAAGATCAGATGGTGTATTACCTTGCTGATGATACATGCAATGATGTTGAAAGTAACATTCATATAATGATAGGTTGAGAAACCGTACTTAGATAGACAGATGGATAGATAGATAGATAGATAGATAGATAGATAGATAGATAGATAGATAGATAGATAGATAGATAGATAGATAAACAATGACAATTATTTTCCAAAAATGCGGCCTTCTGTTTTTAAAGTGGTTTAAAGCATCGAATTACGAAATAGTTTAAAAATTATCCTTCCAGAAAGCTAACGAACAGCACTTTTAGGTAGAAGGTGATTGAAAAATGAAAAACCCTTACTAAAGGAGTCCTGTTAAAGAGCCGGTATGACGGTTTTATTATACCCCAATAGATTTGTGGTGTGATGGCATCCGGCCAGCTTTTAGCACATCGTTGCTAATGACGCGTGTAACAACACCAATTTGCAGAAGACTGTTTTTGAGCGTAGTGAGTGAAGACAAGAATTTAATGGAGAAGATATTTGAAGTCTATTTTCTGTGATATACATCCTTGGCAATACTAAAGATCAAGCGGATCGATGAGATCGTTTTAATTGTTATATATTTGTTAAAGTAGAGACATCATACACTTTACTTTACAGATTTTGAAATGTCACATTTTTATTAAACCCTAGATCAATCACTTTATTTAATATTGTATTACACCCGCAAAATCGAACAAAATTAGCAAATATAGAAAGATAATGAATGCACAGGAAGCACATTCATCCATAATACTTAACGGTGTTAATTTGTTATTTACTTAGATGCACTTTAAAGTAACTTCACATGAGTGCAAAATTTTGCATGAAAATTATGCCACGGTTGATCAATAGAAAGTTTTTCACAGGATTCCTTTCAGTTAAAGGTTTACTCAAGTTTTAATGGGGGGCTAAAATTTACAACTACTCCACACGATTCTTGTCCTTATATATCCCAATATTTCTTCAAGTGGGCTGGTCTTAAGCAGGTAGAATTATTACGTTAAACCATCACATATTAACTATCTGCATGATGGTGGGATATGGCTTAGTTACAACTCATTGCAGGCAATAAGCGTATCTTATGTTGTTTCTCTACGAAAGTCATAATATTTTGACATTGGATGCCAAAAGGTCATCTTTGTCACGAACTATCCATAAGCCGTTTCGAAGAAATTCTTAAGCAGCCTACGTGAGTATTCTCCGGGGGGCAATCTTCCTGGGGGTAATTTGATGGGGGGCAATTCACCGGGGGGCAATTTTCCGGGGGGCAATTCACCTTGTACCTAAAGGGGAGTACAAGGCGTAAAAACCGAAAAAAGTTGCAGATGCGTAAGTCTTGTTTTGCTCCTAGGCTTCCCTATCATATCTCTGATGATAATTCTCGTAAACAGACTAAGTATGTAGGGTTCAGATAAATGGATAATTTTGCAGGTGTTTTGGACGGCGTTCTAGTATACATTTTAAAAATTTTTAGAAATTATATTTAGAATGTATTTTTAAACTTATTCTGTTTTTCTTCTTGGGTTAGCCACGACATGTAGGTTATATGACTTTAGGTGTGGAAAAATTATAGATATTTTAAACTAAATTACAACCGAGTGGCTCTTGTATATAAGAGACGTGTACGGGTTTTCAAGTACAAAAGTTACCAAAAATGGTGACGGGCCTAATCTAATATACCTCTAATCTACGCTACCCCTTTGAATACAGGCCTGTATGATTTCATTCCTGTTTCACCTCTCTCCAAGGCTGCCTTTAAACACATTGACTATGACTACAACATGAAGTTTGCTGAGATGGCAAAAGCAGCAAATGTAAACCACATTGGCTTGATGTCAACACAAGGTGCTAATGCTGGTAGCTGGTTTTTATACCTAAAGAGTAAAGGCCAGGTAAGTAGCATAATGCTGATAATAATTAAGATTGAAACTTTTCCCTTACAACTTACGTATTTCTACCTAGCTGCAAATCACAAGTAGGGTCATGGCTAGACCCAACAGTAGTCCAAGAGTGAAGACGAGGGCCTTGGGAGGCATTATATAAGAACCGACATGCGAGTCGTTATCGTGCAGGGTCCATTAGATAAGTTTCGATAGTTGAAATCAAATTTAATTAAGCCTTCAGAAGTGTGAAACTTGAAGTAGTTGTTTTACTTAATAAAGGTTTTCAAACCGATTGCTCTTAGCTCGCCTCGAGGCATTTTAAGCTATTTTATATAGTTTTAATGTGTTAGTTAGTTAGTTAGTTAGTTAGTTAGTTAGTTAGTTAGTTAGTTAGTTAGTTAGTTAGGTAGTTAGTTAGTTAGTTAGTTAGTTAGTTAGTAGTTTTAGTCAGTTAGTTAGTTAGTTAGTTAGTTTTAGTCAGTTAGTTAGTTTGTTAGTTAGTTAGTTAGTTAGTTAGTTAGTCAGTTAGTTAGTTAGTCAGTCAGTCAGTTAGTTAGTTAGTTAGTTAATTAGTTAATTAGTTATTTAGTTAGTTAGTTATTTAGTTATTAAGTTAGTTAGTTAATCAGTTAGTTAGTTAGTTAGTTAATTAGTTAGTTTGTTGGTTAGTTAGTTAGTAAGTAAGTAACTTAGTCAGTTAGTTAGTTAATTGGTTGGTTGGTCAGTCATTTAGTGAGGCATTCAGTTTTTAATAAGAATCGGCAAAAGCTTACCATAATCTAAACACTTTTACGATGGTTTGCATGTAATTGACCTAGCTAATAGATCGATGTTAAATATTATTTTATAATTGGTTAATACTGATCTCACATAAGTAACACATTTGTCTGTTCATTCCATATGTTATTGTTTATAAATATTTACCCATTATCTTTAATGTTTAATTATGTGATCATTTTATGTAGCAAAATGCTGTTAAAATGTAATCGTTTTAATGTATATATTTTATTTAAGTAAGCATCCTCTTTAGTCAGGGCTAGAAAGTATTTTATCCAAAAGATGTATTATCTAAATCAGGTATCAGCACCTCTATAATTTCCAGCCCACACAAGCTGGCATCGCTACACACAGTATGGGCAATTCCATGAGAACGTCAACCTTACAGGTCAAAATTTCAAACTGCTTGAAATTAGCAATGCTTAGTATCATTTTAAAGCTGAAAATGTGTACTTTCAATATCTGCAATATTTATTTTATGCAATCCATGTGGTACTGGTAGATCATAAATTGTGCAAAAATTTCTCCAAGCATATGCAGCTATTGCAGTAAGAGACTTAATTATTTGTCCACTATCATATGTACGTCCGTCACAAAATCTACACTATACTATACTATACTATACTATACTATACTATACTATACTATACTATACTATACTATACTATACTATACTGTACTATACTATACAGAGCTATACTTTCCATATCTTCTATTTTCTGGTGTCTTTTTTAAATTGATTCTAAATTCCAACAATTTTGTAGTATTTCTCTTTCTAGGAAAATTCCACCGATTACGTGACGATCATAACATTCCAACGTTGTCGTCACAATTGTTAAAAGTGTTTATGTTTTACTCCCCTTCCCCTGCCTCTCTTAAATAGAAACCAGATAATGTTTGAAATGACTTTAGTAATAGGACACGTCGTCTGATCAATTAGTAAATTAATCCCTTACACCTGGATACCAAATAAGAATTTCAACGATCATCAATACTAAATATTTAAATCTGCAGTTACCAATAGCTGCCTTTGCTGCTGCACTCGCTACTCTTGGATCTACTATTGACGCAAGGAATGCCACTGTCGACATCACTGGATTTCCCGCTTGGCTGAATGGAAGCGGTTGAAAGGATAGTGGACCTGGAAGAACAACAGGCAAATTAGTACAGTTAATGATTGCCGTAAAACAATTCCAAGAAATTCAAAGCTACAAGAGGATTCCTTCAGTAACTGTATTCCAAAGGATAAAAAGCCCAATAAATGTAACGATAATACCATTAC
>JAAAKM020073195.1:146215226-146256137 GCA_010016025.2 Alatinidae sp. Z8VKAUB7J3
TATGGTAACGATAATACCACTACTATGGTAACGATAATACCACTACTATGGTAACGATAATACCACTACTATGGTAACGATAATACCACTACTATGGTAAAGTAGCTATAAAATCAACTTAATGCACCAGTACTCACTGACCATGCAGCGCCGACAATGCCAATTACTATTTAAAAATCAACTAAAACAATCTATGCTGATTTAAAATTGTAGTGTTATATCTACAACAGATCTGTACTTCAAGAATTGTCAGGATGTATTAATTCAAATATCGACTTCGACATCCAGCTTGCCTAAACAGAAGCGGGGCATTTGATATGATCAGAAACATCTAGTAGACCATGCAAAACTGTTCAATAATCCAAGCAACTACTAAAACTTTACATATTCCTTTAATATTGTCGGCCCCCAAGACTTCAGACCTTTTACACATCTTACAACCTTCGTGGCAAACAAACTCCCTCCGTTAGTATGAGGGTCCTGACAATGATCAGATCACTCGATTTCAGACAGAAAACTATGCTACCTGTAACCTCTTAAATGATACAGCATTGCACCCAATTTATAAATTACGGACGCATTTATCTATGAAGGGATACGGCATTGCATCCTATCCATTAACGAATAGGGCATTGCTCCCTTCCACCAATGCATAATCACAGTATGTTATCCTTGAACAGGTAAGGTACTGTATCCTATCCACGAATGGATACGGTATTGTGTCCTATCCAATAATAGATACGGTATTGTATCCTATCCAATAATGTTTATGGCACTGTCTCCTATTCAAGCATGGATACGGTATTGTATCCTAACCAAGGATGAATACGTTATTGTATCCTATCCAAGAATGGATACGCCATGACCTTCTGTCCACCAGGGGATAAAAGACTGTATCTTATCCCTAATGGATACGGTATTTCACCCTATCCAGTAATGGCTACGGTATCGTAACCTATCTATAACCTATGTGGTATTGTACTTTAACTCTACATTAAACGCCAAATAGGAAACTGTAGTATTCACCACGATTCATCTTCTTGAATAAGTGCTCGGGTCCACTGCTACACTTGAACACTTATAGTACAGATATTAAACAGAGCTGGTCGCAGGTGCTCGAATTCTGTTTAGTTTATATCCACAGGCCTCCAGAAGCCCTGAAGACGACAAAACGTTGTAACATCGTTTTGTATTTTGAGTTTTATCTACAGTTATTGGTCGTTCGACTATTCACCTTGTTAGTAACATGGTACTTTTGCAATTACAGTATTACCCTATTTAGTAGTAGTAGTAATAGTAATAGTAGTAGTAGTAGTAGTAGTAGTAGTAGTAGTAGTAGTAGTAGTAGTAGTAGTAAAAGTAGTAGTAGTAGTATCACTCAAAATAGACATGTGTGGAAAGACATGATCGCCAACGCTATAAAGCAGGGCACCGGATGATGAGTAGTAGTAGTAGTAGTAGTAATTTTCAAATGGGATTTTCTCTCTCAAATTATGACATAATGGTTTCAAAAACAGTTGCCGGCAGTCCCAATTTACACCCTATACTCGGCTTCTATTGTAAACGGTCAAACTTTGGTTTGAATAAATCGACCTTATTGTCATTATCAATTTTTCACATATTATTGAAAAGTAACGTTTGTCTATCTTGGGCCAGTAACGTAGGATCACCTTTGGAAAATTCTAACTTACACTTCGCTAGGAACACAGCTCTCCGGGTCATAGTGGACGATATAGGTAAGACGCCAAGAAGGAAATTACAATTTGGTAAACGTACTGAGACCTGAGGAAATTACGAAGAAAACACGAAACATTGTCAAAATTTTAGCTTCCTTCTTGGCGTCTTATCTATGGTTTGTCGGGTTTGTATTCACCATAGACTGTTTTTAGTGGACAATCAGACTACGACCCGTTATCTAATCTTGCTTAGTGTCCTGCTGAAATTAAAACCTCCTAGAATTATCTCTTTACAGCGACAGCATCTCTAAAAGGTTTTTCTTAAAAACAATACAATTTTTAGGGGCCTCTCTTAACTCTAGCTTGTATGACCTTCTTTAGCCCTTCTCGTACATGGTGGGGGGAGGGGGATCTAATAGGCCCGCGGCACCTTAATAGGCTATAACTTCGTACTCATGCGTGCTATTGCAAAGAGTTTGGGTAGGCTTATAATTTGACTCTTTAGCAACAAATTAGACAAAAAATATTTTTGATCTGGTGTCAATAACGTCATATATGGCTCAATGTTGTACAATATTGCGAAATTTAAATAATTTTAGACAAATCACTGAAAATATCATGTTTGTACTAAATTGAGAACTCAAGCTGCTAGGCCGTAGTGCAAAAAAGGATCAGCAGAAGACGTCATAATAAACATGAGGTTGAATCCATTGTGTATAAATGTGAGACACTGATACTCATATTGCACGATTTGCAAATGGGTAGTAGATAACACCTATAAAAAGAAATAAACAGGTATAGTAGTCGGAAGCTAAAGATTACGGACCACTGGTCTATGAAGCGACTAATGTTAAGTGTTTATAATCTCTGACGTAAGGTAGCTCCACTTTTATATCATTTAACAAATCTTATTGCCCAATAGGAGAATTTTCGCGCGAAATTTGATTACCTGCCTTACATCCCTCGAGCAAAGTAAGATTGGGTTGATGACGTTAAGATCTATGTCTTTTATATCTGTCTTGCGTAGATGATGGTTGGTTCGTTTTACGAAATATTGTTAGGAAAATTTCGAAAATCGGAAGTAAAATCTAGTTTTAAAATATTTTACAATTGATTGAATTTGAAAAACATGCATATTTATTATAACAATATACATTGTAGCACATAAAACAAATAATACATTCAAGTAACCTTCTGTTGCTTGTAAACAAATGAACCCTACAGGCAAGTACCCCTTTGACCCTGGAGCGGAAAGCAAATTATTTGCGAAAACATATCAATAAAATCAGGTCCGATTTCTAATGAAGAGGGATAAGTCACCCATCACTGATCCGTACAAAATGTAAGTTCCTTGAGAGATTGAAATGGTAAAAGACAATTTAAATGAAGTCTGTAAATGGCTTGGATAGCCAAAAAAGGGACTTCGGCGCCTTTGAAAAGTAAGAAGATATTTTTACCAGAAAAAAAAGAATGTAAGTAATAAATCTCTATGTGAGCTCAATCTTACGTTCCAAGAGTATTCATAACAGTTTTTGTAGAACGCATGTGCAATTTTATGACAGTTTGATTTGCTCAATTTTCAATGATGAAATTCAAATACCATGCTAGTACGTAAAATAGTTAAAATTTCTACTTAAAAGTTCAAGTTGCCCTATTATGTTCAACGGGTAACAGGGTAAGAGACTTGGACACCAACAGTCAAAAATTGAAAACCACTCGTAGAAAAGAAGGCAATATAATTTTGCAGTGATAAGCTTTAATGCCCGAGAAAAGCTAGCCATGAACGAAGGTAACCGAGCACTTCCCAAGTGAACACTTTCCTGACAGTTGGTTATCTGCGAAGAAATGCCCCAGCAGACGTTTACTCGGGTTTTATAAGTGTTGGAATTAGCACTTAGTCTAGGATTAGGATTGTTAGGATAAGCAATGAATATATCCCTTGGAGAAATCTCTATCGGGGAATAACCGGTCGGGAGAGTGTTGTGGCACCTTGTATGTAGTACGTACAGAAAGCTCAGTTAATACCTATATTGCCCTCGCTGACTATAAAAATTCAATATGAAGAAACAAGACCTCTCTTATGACCACTTCCGATCATTTGGCCGTGTTAACACCTAATTTTCATGTTTCTAAATGCACAATAAGTTTTATACTCTTGTCTGCCCTTGGATGGTTTTTCCATTTGTGCACGTGACAGTACAAAGCTCTGAAAATGTTTTGCTTACACATGTTTCTAGTTCAGAGCACCACTTGTCCTTGTTCCTTTTATTGGTTATCCTCGTGATTTCATTGTATTGACAGTAGCTTATCCTACACGTCAATACCACTTCTCTACCCATCAGCATCATATAACGGATAATCTATAAAGCTTGACTTTGGTTGTTCACCACGCAATTCTATCCTGCTCCATTTTTACAATAGATCTACGAAACTCTGCCCACCACACTATTTTTTGATACTGTTGATGAACCCTTCCATAGGTGTTCCTCTTCCCCCGTTGCAATGCATGGCCTACTTAGTGAAATTTCATAAATGTCTTAACTTTTTAAAGATATAACTGACGAAAAAGATTTCTCTTCTAATAGTCGTGACTATAAGCCTTTTCGAGTTTAACACTAATTCATTGGTCTTCAACAGAATAGGTTATTTTCAGTTTTCACCTCGAACAAAACCAATTATATCTTTTTCGCCTTTCGCCTCTAAAAGACAAACTAAAGAAGAAAGCAAGAGGTAACGTTATCTTTATTGTATCTATCTCTGTATTTAGTTAGATATTTCCATCAGTAAAATTATTGACTGGTTAGTTGTATTAGTTTTAGTATAGAAAACAAAATGTTTTAACAGAACTCTCTTGTTAAATCAAAAACGGACACACTCAGGCAATTTAGTCAAAAATGGATAAGGAAATCATACTTCTTTGCAGTGGAGGGGCATCTTTTTAGAGACTTAGGATTGCGAGTCCATTATCAGAAGATGTCTCTTTAGTTTTGTAAGCATGCAACGTGTAAGCAACACGACTGCTGGGAGTCAAATCGATCTTTAGTTACTGTGTGTAAAAGGTGCCTAGCAAGCGCTGGGCGTTTCTAAGGTGTCTGCTTCCTTTATGTTCGTTGTCTCGGATCACTTGGTTACTCAAGTGCCAGTATTTTCCGTCCCTATTCCCCTTTAACGCTCAGAAAAACCAAGGAACAAATAATTGGGAAGATTTGAGACTACAAAACTTGGTACGCCCTTAGTGCCCCAAGAAAACCCAGTTTTGGCAATCTGGCTCTTTAGATAACATGGTTTGGAAGCCTAATTTACCAATTTCTGAAAGGCCCCTTACGAGATATGGGTCCGTTTGGAAACTGCTTAACGTAAACAGTAAAATCACTGGTCAAAAACAGGCTAACTAGTAAATTGACGCAGCAGGGGCGTTGCATTTATTATAAAATTGTTTTTTACAAATATAACCTGTACTTCAGTGTTTGGTTAAGTTGTCCAGCCTTATTCGTCGCGCAAACTGCTCCTTCATCGATGTTCCTTGTTTGCTGTTCGAGAAAAACATGCGTACTGGCCACTGATCGAGTAGACATGATTCGGTTGATCTATTTAGGTTTAGGCTTTCGTTCGTGCATACAAACATGTTACCTTAATACACAAAATTAACATTGAACATTAATTAACGTTTTTGGAATTAAAAAACGTTAATTAAATCCACGTTAATTAGATGCTGACGTTAATTTTTAACCGTTCATATATTTCACAATTCTTTCATAAAGGTCACGTAATATTGTAACACACATACACTTTATTTATTTCTGGAGCGCTCCAGTTTGGTATTCGCCTACATTGGTAAATAATCAACACCGTGCTTACATATTACTTCTTTCGGAAAAGTGGTGAACGTCTTTCACGTACATTATATATTCAAGTCAAAGAAAATAATTTACAAATCATCAAATGTGTTTTTTAGGCATGGACATTTGTTTGGTAAATTAAATCAATTAGGAACATCAGGAAAAATTTGATCGGCAGCAGCAAAACTCCGTTTTCACGATTTATCTTGTACATAAAACATGTGTATTCAAATTGGAAAACGCGACTTTAAAAGAACCGTGGAATTTATTGATAAAGTTCTGTTGTTAAGAAAGTCAATGTCAACTACCAGTTCCATGTTTTGTCTCAAACAACTGAGTCAATTCAGAAAACTCAGTCGTATTTGAACAACTTGAGAGTGTAGCATACTCAGATGTCATGATCAATAATTTTCCCATCATGTTTGATGAAAAGGTTTATTGTGTGGTGTACCAATTATCCACTGCGCATATCTCAGTTATCATGAATGTAGTGCACAACTTCAATGCGAGGCTACTGCGCAGTAGCAGTTACCCCGAATTTGCTGCGCAACCGTATTGTATACAGGATTTTAAATGTTTTTTTTGCGCGGCCACACGTTGCTACAATCGTAGGCATAGTTTATTCCAGTTTCTAAGCGCAAGAAGGCTTTTATTTGTGATAGACAGTTAATTCTACAAATCTTAAATTAGAGATATTTTTAATTCTTTGTTTCTACTTTTAGTTTTTTGATGACCGACCTCAACGTTAAGGAAAGGAATGATTTAAATTATTCAAGTAACGACAGCAGCAGTAGTACTCTATTGTTTCATCGTAGATATAACATTGAACACTCGCAGATATTTGGCAATCCTTCCAACTTGGAAAGCAGACAGAAAATGCCATAGTATTAATAATGTTGCGCAAGTAGTATGTTCTAAAACGCACTACCCTATATGTACAAGTGGCTTAAGCTGTTAAAAATAGCATTTCTTTAACCATTAGCTTTTAAAATCAAGCTGACATGCAAGAAACAAACCTCAAGTTGGGTTTTATCTACATTTTTGATCCACTATGAATCACTGTTGCCATACCTTATTACTGTATTGCCTAGACATCATATAATAGCTGTGGCAGCTGCTAACAACTATTAGTGCATTAGTGAATATGTGTTTTATTCGATTTTCAAATTAATATTGTCTAAGTAGTTGATTTTGTATGGCCAACTCTAACTAGGAAGCCCAAAACAGCTTTTTAGTATTTTGTAACACAAGTCAATCCTTAAAACACTTGTATACTTGACTACTAGTCGGAGCATGTTCTTTAGCCGTGTGGTTTGTTTTTGTGTCTGTATGTCTTATTTTGCCCAAAGATCCATCATGACTCACACAGGCAAGTGTTAGAATGGTCTTCATGAGACCGTACATTTATGATGCCAAAGTGCACCCCCATTTAATTAAGAAGAACTATATATTCAACAATCCTAGAATCCTACAATCAGTTCTACAAGAGTACTTTCCTTCCACCATGTTGACATAATGGATGTATGGTCTTTATTTGTAATTGAAGTTTATTCTTTGTAAACATGTTCATATTTTGTATCTTCTTGTCTATTCAGGGAAGGAGAGCATGAAATATTTTACTATAGTTGTGAAGATCATGTTAATGAACTTATCAAATGCTTAAAGGAAACTACAGAGGAAAAAGCACTGTTGAAGGTCATAGAGGAAAAGTATGAGGAAATTATACAGCATATGAAATGTACTGAAGACCTAACAAATGCTTCAAAAGGTAATTCCAGATCTATTAGTCATAGTCACTTCACTGTTGTCTCTACGAATTGTGAAGGGAGATTAATTATGCTCATTGGGTCATCAAAATAGAACTCACTGATTTTTCAGAGTAGAGAATTGTTAGAATTTGCTATTGCCAGTGCTTTTTAAGAGTAATATAGTTGAGGGGGTGGTTGTTGGTCATTTACAACACAACGAAATTCGACGATAACCTGTAGTGATACCTAAGCAACTACTTAAGCAACTCCAGGCCTGATATCGGAAAATTACTAAGCAACTAGAGACCTGACCCCGAAAAGGGAGTTGCTTATAATAAAAAAAACATATATCCGTTTTCTTCAGTTTTTACACCACTGCAAGCTATGAAATGCCTATATAATTAATTCAGCTTAATCGTGTTTTAATATATTCTTAGCTTATACTGTATTTAAACTCTCCTTTCTTATAACCTATATTCTTATTTTTAAAAATTTACTAGTGTTGCGTTAGAAAGGATGCAATGGGTACTGTTAAAGGATCGAAAGCTTTTTGTGACTTTTCGACAGACATTACAGCTCTTCAATAGCACCAAACGTTAGGATAATCTGGATCTTCAATTCGTGTCCCTTTTTGATTAGGCAATATGTTATATAAACGTCACCAGTGTTCCTCTAAGCCGCCCATAGCTGCAGACCTACCCACCCATGACTCCATTAGCCAGATATTTTGTATTCTGATTCACCAGGCAATGCTTTTAAAATAAAAACCTGCATGATAAAATAATTGCTCGATTGTTTTCCTTCACGATAGTTTCAGCCCTGCACGATGATGGTAAGGCCATAGTCGTATCTATCAAGAGAGACTCTATAGCAAAAAAGAGCCTACTTTAGGCTTTAAACGACTATCATTATATGCCAATGGCTGACTCTGCAATTATGGAATTTCATTAAAGATAAGACATTGACCTACAAACGACGGTTGAGTAGCGGTAAACTTTCACTAATTTTATCAAATGTGTGTTTGTTTGTTGTACAAAACAAGAATATTGCATAAAAAGTGTAAAAACATGATGTATTTAAAAGCTTTTTTCGTATGACACTCCTCAGAGTAGTATGGTCAGAATAACCGAAATAAAACGTGTGAAAGAATATACTCAACTGTATTTTTGAAAGAGCCAATCAGAATTTGAACTGTCTGAATTTAAACCTGCTTTTAAGTACATAATGTTTTTGTTTTTGACTTGACTACCTTACCTTGTAATATAAAACACATTTTTACCTCAGATTTTACAATAAAATCTCTTAAATTCAACGTAAAAGGTCTTGAAGTGATAAACCGTTCTATATCAAATCGTGTAACTACGTTTTATAGCAATATTACTTGTTAAGATAGTCGGGGGAAACTGGCCGTTTACTGACATGGAGTACCAGAGATCTGTAAGTGTTTGATATCTGTTCCTTTTACAAGTAACCTATTATCTTCGAGCTATTGATAATAGTATAACAATAGTAATAGTAATGATAATAAGCAGTAGCGGGGAGATGTAATGTCCCGTAGATTGATAAGCTGCTGTCTAAGTCGAGGTTAATTCCAGAAAATGGGCGATGAAAATGAAAAAAGGGTTAATTGCTCTATCAGTCAGGTAGTTTCTTTAAGTTAAGAAAATAACATTTCAAAGACCTTGTCAGCTTTGAACGTCTTAAATTGAAATTTGAAGTATATATGACACACTTTGGCCTCCCTTTTTAAAACATAAGGTGATGCACAATAACTTGAACTTGCAATGTAGCTCACGAAATTGCTTTGTATCATTCGATCCCCGGTGGTGACATATCATCTCATTCTCTAATGTTCCTTTCAAAATAGCTTTGTCTAAATTAGATAAACGAAAAAACCTAATTGAAGCAATCGGTAAACCTCATTAAATGACCAGTAATCTCGATTCTAACAATTTTTTATTCCAATTTAAATGTTATGAAGACCCTCTTAAAAGTATTTACTAATTACGAGTGATGAAATCTGGAAAATTCTTACAATGATTGGTAGTTTGGACATCGAGAACAGATTTTAACGTTCTTAAAACTTTTGAATTTAAAAGCTCGACCTATTTATCGCATATAACCCTAGTCTCAAAGTCTCATTGTACACCATGACTATCAAGACTTAACCTTAGTCCCACCAAGGTATGATGACTCTTGATCTCACTAGGGGGGTAAAATAACCCCCCGGCTTTAACTTTGTTTGAAAACGTTTTGGATCACAATTGCAAATTAACGGCGCTGACCGGATTCGAACCGCGACCTCATGATTACTAAACCAACACCTTAACCATTGAGCCATTGAGGCTCAATAAGCTAAGGTGAAGATTTTAGTGTCAATCTTTCGCGAATTCTCCTCTAGTTTTGATTTGTGATGCGATGAGGAAGACATTATATCAAAACGTATTTTGATCGAGTTTTTAATTTGGAATGTCTGGAATAGATATACAACAAATTAGAGGCTTTTCACGTGACGTCATCGACGAGGTGCCGGCAATGCTTTGGCATTTGCAGCTTTGAGATCTGGAAACTCTTACAAATGCTTTGTTTTAGAGATTTTTAAAAGGCAAATTGCTATCGTGTCCGAGGTTGCCACGGGAAGTAATTTTAGGGGTGCACTGAAATTTTTCGTGGCCTCAAATTATTCAAAATTGGGAAAGTATATTTTCTTTTGAGCTGAAAGTGAACACCTCTACATTTACGACACTAGGCTGAAATCTAAAAGGAACAGCATAAGGATTTTGTTAAACTCATTTTACAAACGGTACATAAAAAATTAATTTATATTTTGCATGATCTATTTCTTACCTTTTACAAAGCAAGTAAGGAAATGACACTCCAATTTTGATGGAAGCATCATCCGAACAGGTGTCAAGGAATTGTATAGAAAGGTCTAAAAAGTTACATCTAAATACAAAAATGTTAAATATATGCAAAGAAATCATGACTATTTTTGATTTGCATGTAATTCTTACATCTCTTTCTCCTGTTTTCTCCAAATACACGTGTATAAAGCACTTGCCTTTACTTACCATAGAGGGATTTGATCCATAAGAACCTCCATAGGGCTGAACCTGGGGTAAATCGGGTGGAAAAATGTAATGAAATGTAAAAATATTTACTTTTGTTATAATTTTTGCTGATATTCAACTTAAACAGTTTGTATAAATACATGAGAAGTGAGAACAATCCAACCAAGCTGGGTGACGTAAGTAGAGAATGTGGGAAACTATAAAATTTGGATGTTACCATTTTTAGGTTTATTCATAAATTGTTATTTAGTTGGATTGATCAGATGGGACAGATGATTCTAAATGGTACTTATACAAATAGGTGGAACATAAAATCGTGTAATAAGAAAACAACAACAACTTCTTCCCAACGCAGTTCGGTGTGCGAGTAGCAAAAGTTTCAAATTCATAAGACTTCCGTCCTTGGAGATATGAGCTGACAAAAACGAATATGGGTCGAACAATCACGAGGAGGTTTTTGAGTGGTGCAGTTGCACATACATCCTCTACAAAGCTTTTTATACTGATTGCCATCGATTGCCATACTGATAGCGTTTGTTTTTTAGATAAAGTATTTAATGTTCTGCAATGTCCTAGGAGTAAAATTAGAACCAATATGACAGCATACATATTTTAAACAACGAAAGCACCCTTGCAGTCAATCTTGTCTCAGTGTTTTAACGTACGTCACCTGGATTTTTATCAAAGTAAAAGTATTAAAGTATGAGGTAATTATGAAAAATACTCAGCTACTTTCCGGGATAAATAGTTTCATTACATTATTATAATAGTATTATTAAACCAATCTTGCCCTGGCATTTGACGCTGCACTGCTGCACCGTTGTTCACTGCTACGCAAGAGAGAAGCGAAGAGATGAAACCATCAGAGAACGCATAGTCGTTAAAATGTTTTGAAGAGAGGAGAAACTTGACAAGGATAAACAAGACCAGATGAGCAATAACAACCACAGAATGGGAGCCTTAGGTACGTAAAAAGCACGGCGGGAAAGACCAAGGGAAGCTAGATAGGTTAACTGAAAAGTTAAAGTATAGTCTTAGGGGCAAGGAAAGCATGGGACAGATGACCATGGAAGAGTTTGCGGAGGGCCATCTATGTACAGTGTCAAGAACATTTCCTAATCACGTTAATTCGAAATACAAAGCAAAAAAGAACTGATATAGTAGTCGCTAATCTCTATATGACAAACATTTCTACATATAAATATATCCTCCTTAGATTTTAAATTCTTTAAAAAAAGATTTCCTTTACGAACTTATTTAAAGAAAACCTGGAAACCAATAAATATTTTATTTCGTAGAAGATCAAACTGTCCGAATATCAACTCTGCAAATCTAAGAACAACAAGTAACAAATAATGCTAGGATTGCACATTGATGAATAACTTTAGTTGTGGCATAGGAAAAGAAAATTGTAATAATTAAGCACCCAACCGAATCCTTGAATTAACCAAAACAATAACAAGAATAGCGAAACAAATATTTAGTGTAAGTTCAAGACTACCGATCCATCTGATATTGACAAAGATCTCAAGAAATTTGAAGACTATTTAAGGCTTTGGGTAAACAAGCCATTTTATCAGAGTTGTCTTCCAGTCTGTAACTCCTCATTTGAAACAGAGATGGTTCCTAATAGTTGTAAACTAACAAAAGTAACGCCTATGTTTAATAGAGTCCTAACGATAGAACTGTATATGCCTTTCAGTTTTTATCAGACTTATTTAAAAATCTCGTTTACTTTCAGCTTTAACTGTATCTCGAGAGCTGAGATAAATTTTGTTCCAGTTAACAGTTTTCTTCAAATTTCCTTCTGGGTTTAAGTCTCTGATGACAATGATCTTCTTAGTCTAAGAGATACTCTCTGATTTCTAAGGATTCATATAGAGTAACAATGATGATGATAATGATGATTAATGAAATCTCCATTTAATTGTTGCTTGTAAAGTGAACGTGATAAACATCAACAGAAGAAAAATGGGAAGAAAATGGTCGACCACAGTCGGAGCAACACGAATGTTCCTCTTTCTTTAGCTTCTATTACTACAGTGGTAGAGGTGGACGACACTCCTCTCTCAATTCAAGTGCTCTCAGATTAGCTGGTACGCATTTAATCAACACCGTAAGGAATGGAAGGCTGAGAGAGACCTTGGCAATCTCTAAGTGCAGTCCCCTGATAAGCAGTGGGGTCATGAGTGAACCTTGGCACCATTATCTCAAATGGAACTCAGGTTACTTGATTTTTAATGCAAGTACAGTACCACTGGGTAAATATCATGAATAAGGTGAATAATGGATTACTACAAAAGTGCTTCCTTTTATCGCAAAATAGGAAAGTACTACATTGTTAGGACTAGAGGGAATGTAGCCCTCGAAAGAGTCCTAAGTTCCCATTTTCGGGCAGAAAAGACATGTGGCATCTATCGTCAGTAATTTTGTTTCCTGTCACAAAAACATGTTAATGGAAGAGAATTGACAGTAATGACAAAGCAGCGATTAAAAGACTAGACCTCCAAATGAAAACTATATTCTTTAAACATTTAACATCTTACAACGAGCTTTCATATTTATCATTAAGACCAATAACCATAACGTCACACCAGTAGGCAGCTACTATTGTAAATGAATCACCATTACAATCATGCCTATATTGGCAGATAAATTACATTATCATGTATATCCGATATCCGGCCGGACATTAAAATTTACTATCCGTTACATCCCTACTGAAGATCATTAACATAAGGATACAGTTTATACATTTGCACACAGTACTCTTTTTCTTTGGTGCAGAGCAAGGGAAAAACACGAGCAAATAAATATACCATTTCACTACAAGTATGTAGACAATGCCCAGCCCCTACTTTCTAACTACATATACTAAGATAAGAAATAATATCACTTTTAAACTCTAGATCTCTGATGTTTGTAGCATATAATTATTACTTCTTCGCTTACTACTACATCCAACGAAAAAAAAAGGAGCCCGGGAAAAAATCGCTTAATAATGTCAATTAAAAAGTGTGATCAACAAAATACCGTAGAGATGAAAGGTTCATAACTATTAAAGATACTTTACAGCACGTATCTTTAAGAGAAGAAAGGCTCAAAAGAACGCAACCGTTGAAAGTAGTAAAAGTTTGAATCATCGCAAGGGCGAGAAGGAATACCAACAATAGAGCGTCTAATTAAATGAAACATACTTAAAATATTCTTATGAAACTGCTAACCTCAAACTAAAACTACCTTAAGTGTATTTAAATTCGCGCAGCACTACTTTCGCGAATTTAAATCCTGCGCGAATATTTGTCCGCGCGAAAAGGCTGATTAGATGTTTTTAAACGTCCACTTCGTAACGAAAGTTCTCAGCTTAATAAAAATGATAAAGCTTTAAGTGCGTGTATCTTTTACTATTGGTATGAAAGATTAAAAATTGGAAGAGCCAAGTCTTCCCCTCTCGCCCCTTCTTAGTTAAAGAACTCCAGTGCGTCTCATTAGCGGCAAATTTTAACTTCTCCTTTAGCACCACAATAAGGACCAGCCCTAGCGTTAACACAAACAGTTGCTGCTTATAACTAATGTTCCCTTTCAAAAAGCCATGTCCTTGAGTAACACTTCAACATTTTTAAATCCGTGTTTCGTAATCAGGGTCACGTGACCCCCTCCCCTGGGGTTTGAAGCATTGAAGTTCCCGGTAAGACATCTGGTGTCCAACTCAACAATGTAATAGTCAACTGGTCACATTTTTATAAATGATAAATGATTAAACAAATGCAGCATCATATAAAACTGTAAACAACAAGAAAGAGCCATCAGTTACGTATCTGGCTATTGATACACAGTGTAAGAATGGTTGTACTCGAAGGAAAATATATCGTATCTTTTGTATTTGAATATATTCAACGCTTTTCATTACTATATTCATTACGTAGTCTTTCGTATAAATTGTCATTATCCATCAAGAGTCATTTTCCACAGAAGACAAAGATTTTATGTTGCTCTGGCAGTAGAAACGTACGAAACATTACACCCAACTTTTCATATTGTGGACTATCTCTCTCTAAAACGCGTTTTCATTCTCCTAGGAAGACATAGCGCACCGAGTCAGGTTTTGCCACATTATCTTATTTTGTGCAGCTTGCTCTATGTCGTTTTGCTGTAGCATACCACGACGTATTATCCTCACTTTAATTTTACTCGTATCTTTCTTTACAGTTTCAAGCCATGTTGTTTTAGTCTTCCCTCTGGGCTTTTTTACATATCTTTGGAATTCTCTCAGGGCTCTTCTGGCTGGTGTTTTGTCTGGTAATCTCATCATGTGACCATACCACTCCAGTCTTCTTCTTTTCGCTTCTCGGTTGAAAAATCTAGATTTACAAATTTCTAAAACTAACTTCGTTGTTAAGGAAAGTAGTTGATATAAAGCACATTTGAATAAATAATGATGTAGTATTTAAATAAATTCAACTATAATACAAAATACGTACAATTTAAGAAATGCTTACCTCTTTCTTTTCCAGGACAATCTTTTTCTTCTCTTTCTCTGCTTCCTATTAGAAAGAAAAGACAAAGATCAGAAATGAAGTTATAACATGGAAGATTCTTAATAACAATGGCAGCTGTTACGTAATGATGCAGTCTTTTTCAACGACTGACAGTTGCATTTAAGCATCGCTTTGTAATGTAAAGTTATTTTAAAGTTTGTCTGCAAGTTTTACTTTTTTTAGTTAATGCCAGCTCTTACCGATACAGCAAGTATCGTATTGGAAATCACTGGGATGGAACGCTCACGTGATACGAGTTATAGATGACCCAGAATTATATGTGAATCACTTTTGCAAGCAATATTGGCTATCTTAAATTGAAGATCCAACCTACGATGCACCAGCGCTTTAATTTGTTTTTTTATTATACTACTGGTAGGTAGCAAAAATTTCAGGATTTTCAGTAAAATTCTGCGTGATTGCTAAAATACATAAGCTGTTTTTACAACAATACTAACTACAGCCAGACGTTTGCTAAACTAACTTGGTCAAGCTTTGTGTCTCATGTTTTAACTGTTCGTTGATGATTATTGTATAGTGACCTTTGTGATGTGTGATCCACGCAGACTTTGACACGGCTTGACAATCATCAAATTAACGACATTCTTACTTGGCAGGCGTCAAATTCTTTTCCTGTGGAGCTGACAACATGTGGTATAAGCTTGACAAGGAAAGATATGGCTGCTAGGACAGTTTATGAGAAGACGACGTATCCGCACGGCTACAGGAAGAATGCAACTTTGACTTGCATTTTACGTCTGATTAGCAGTAACTGTTAGTTATGTTAATTATAAATTTCCAATTGAAATATTGAGATTAGTTTCTATACAAAAGTAAAATTTTTTGAAGGAGCCAATCAGAAATTGGACTGCCAGAATGGCTTGTGTTTTTGGACCAATCAGCGTCCATTACAACAAGATTAATTGAATAGGCCTAATAAGAAAACGAACTCTTTTTGTCTGCATAGTAAAGGTTTTCTTGCTTTTATGTGGACTGACCCCAGAAGGCCAAATGAAATGCAGACCTGGCCTTTCCTATGATACGGAAGCAAGCGTCCTTGTACACTTTGGCATAGTCTGAGTTCTCGAGCAAGTACTGCCCTGTGGTAGTGTCACATTGCTTAGTGGAGTTTTCGGTCTTTGAAACCCGAGTTGGTTGTTTCCTTTTAGGAGTCGATGTTTGGCGAATAAATGATGGAACATGGAGCTTAATTCGGTCAACCAACCTTGACCGCACGACTATTAAGGTTGTTTGACCGAATCAAGCAGCATGTACCATCGTCGCACGGTAACTACTGTACTCATAAAGCTGATCATAATGAGATTTCTAAATGCGCGTGATACATGAGGGAGGACTTACTTGGGTTTGCACTTCGATTTATTATCTTAGCGTCCCTCCTTGACTGTAGAAACAACTTTAGCAAGTTTCCAATGGTAGTGAAAGAAATAAGAAGACAGATTAAAGATCTTTCAAGTTAGCTGAGGCTGGCATTGGTATCCCATGCTTTAGAAATAAGCTAGATATACCTTCAGCTGCATAGCGCTTAGGATTATTAAGTTTATCGTGATCTTGTGGCAGTTTTACCTGTTAATTGGGATAAAGGGAAATGGTTGGTAAGTACATATTTGCTATAATTGGAATTGATGGGAGGAGAATAGCAAAAGTTTGTGGTACTTTTTGAATGCTCCACGACAGTGTAAAAGTATGATTCATGGTTTTAGCAAAATTCCTTTCATCGGTAATGGTTGTGCCCCCCTTGGAGAAAAATGTTGCAGTAGCTTGGTTAAGAGGTAGCGTTGTTAAGAAGTAACTTGGTTAATGATAATAATAATAATAATAATAATAATAATAATAATAATAGTAATAATAATACTTCTTATCTATTACAGCCTTACTGTACCAAGACTCATGACCATAGATCAAAATTGGTCTCACCATTGTTTTGTAGAAGTATATATCAACTAATTGCAGCCTATTTACCACAGTATTTTACGGTTAAGTATTTCTTTTGTTGTCTAAGTATTGCCTGTAATATTTCAATCGTTGCATTACCTTATTCCTTTCAAATTTCGTCTCCCTTTAATTTTCGCCCCCAGGGGGGGCCCGAAAATTAAAGGGAGCGAATGGAAGGGTTAGCAGAAGGGGGGGGGCGAATATTAAAGGGAGCGAATGGAAGGGTTAGCAGAAGGGGGGGGCGAAAATTAAAGGGAGCGAATGGAAGGGTTAGCAGAAGGGGGGGCGAAAATTAAAGGGAGTAAAATCAATTTTTAAAGTTCAGGAGGAAGGCAAAATTAAAGGCAATCAGGTAGGCAAAGACATAGATACGTTAGCATTGTGAGAAAATAGGCGTGTCTACTTCAATACCACAGTAATAAAATTACATAGGAGGCTGGTAGTTTTTTCAAGGGGTGCGATTGTTTACAGGGTCATGAAAGTTGGAATTTTTGGTCTGCCGTGGAAAAAACTGTCGCTGTAATTTCCGCGGTGCCTTGCCTTCACTGCCGTGTTTTATATCTAATTGTGGGGGCTGCAGTATGGGCAGGTTTGCAGGGATATGCCGTTTTGCAATATTTCTTCACCAAAGGAAAATTCAGAAAACGTAAGGAATAAGCAAAGAAATACAATGTACCCCGGAATTTTGCCCCCTTGCCCCTCTCACCTTTCGTGAGTACACTCAACTCCATTTTGCCAATCTTGCCAACTCAATCTTGCCAATTACAGATGTAAATGACCATTTTGTCCTTTTTGACGTAAACACGGACACCCGAGATCAAATTAAATACTGCACTGAAGTTGACAATCAAATACACTTTCAATATCAGAAGATCTCTCTTTTCGGCGGTAGTGAGTGTCAATGTGCCTTTATTTATTGTAAAAATCAGTTATCATACCTCGGGTGCCCACATAACGTACATTGTATTGAGTTTCGACCAACTCCCTTTAAACATACACCACATAGATGCTTGCTCTTTTTGATTGGCTTTGTGGCATCGTTCTGCTGTAGATAATTTTCCCATGTTCACCAGGTGACCTTTAGACTCAATTAACTAAGGAGCCAACTCAGCAATTATGACCAAGTCATCAGCATAGAGGACCTCCAATGGGCAGCGAGCGCGGGGTTCATGAGAGAGCGCTTCCATAACAATGATAAAAGGGAGTAGACTCAAGGCAGATCCTTGGCGAACACCAACTTTCACACCAAAGTCAGAGCTTGATTGGCTGTTTACATGGATGCAGCCTTCACATACACTTGAACAGCTTGAATTTTCTATTTGTCACAAATTGAGTATTCCGGACATCGGTGCCTCCCTGCGTCACCACAGGCTCAGATGGCTTGGCCACGTACATCGATCGATTTAGCGCTTAAGAGTGTCTCGTTTACAGGCAATTAATGCTGCTCTTTTGTCCGCGGCAATAACTAGTAGTAGTAGCGTTAGCAACTATTCCTTAAACCAGTTGACATTTTTACCTACCTCTTTGCCACTGGCAAACCTCTGGTCAACAGCATCTATAATACCACACCTTCTTGGCAAATGTCGAAGTTACATTTGGTTTGACTACTTCATCCTTACTCCCTCTCCTTCTCCTTCTCCTTCTCCTTCTCCTTCTCCTTCTCCTATCAAGGTCATTGGTGCACCCACTGATGCACGTTGTACTTCCACCTCTCCTTGTCCTCCCCTATTCTCGTGACATCTGCCAGTCCTTTTCCCGTCCACTGTTTCAAGTCGTCTTTCCACTATCTCCGTGGTCTACCTCTGCCGATGTCTCTTTCAACGTTTCCTTCGATAAGGGTTTTCGCCATTTCATTTCTCCTCATTTTTGTGTCCCAAGTGTTTCAGCTTCCTCCACATTATTATCTACATTACTGGCTCCAGCCTGCCGCCCAAGATCTCTGTCGCTTTATTCCAGACGTACTTGTTTGTTCTCTTCTCCTTAAAAGTCTAGGTAAGGTCCATTGGGGGGGGGGGGGTGGCTTGGAAGATCAAAGAATGACTAAATTTTGAGGCATCAATTGAAAGGGGATTTGGAAATATTTGCATCATTCGAGATAAATGTGCACACATTTTTCACCTTTCCGCACACAATTAATTGAAGCTGGTGCACCAATATATAAAATCAGTGAGCTCTTTAACTGAATGTATGCCTGTAAAATATGGGACAAATCTTAAGGATAATGGCAGAAAAGGAGAAACATGTCAAAAGAGAGCAGCAAAAAACAATCATTCATAAAATATCAACAAACCAGGTACAGTTGTCACATTGCATCAAATTGTCATGTTTAATTTGTAAGTTTTTCCTTTCGAGGAAGACATCCCAGTTCACGTTCACGATCACTGCTATCCAAAACAAATGCTTTCATCAGAATATTTACAACTGTTCGGCAGGCCCTTGAATTACGTGCCAGAGGAGTATCGATAAATGAACAAATTTTCATAATGTAATTTCTGCAGTTCTTTTCCTTTCCTTTCCTGCCATTTGATACAAAATATCAACTGATTTACAAAGGTAATCCAAATTGGTTGGGTCATAAAGAGATGGACAAAATTTCACACTATTTTTCATTTTGCAGCCGTGTTTCAGACAAATATGGAGAATACAAGACTGACGTGGATGGCATCAACTTATATGTCTCAAAATCTGATGTTGTTGGTCGCCAGGTGATTGAAGTCCTTTACTTTAGATATGTTGATACCCACTTTGGATTTATTTTCTTAGTGATAGCAGAAAAAAATGGCATGGAGAAATGGAAAAAAAATGGCAAAAAATAAATTTTCATTATAAAGGAATGGCTTGCTCAACAAATGGACACAGGTACAAGATATCAAATGTATCTTGTACCTGTGTTTATTTGCTGAGCAAGCCATTGGCGGCTAACAACATCAGATTTTGAGAAATAAAACTTGATACCATACACGCCAGTCTTGTATTCTCCATATTTGTCTGAAACAGCCCTGCAAAATGAAACTTCCAACCTCCTGCTACTCCGGTCGTCTTCGAGCTTATTTACTTAAGATTCGAATTCGTACTTCTTTTTTATTATTGTCTGCTTTTTTCGCCTCCCTAACACCAGCCTCATTTGTACTAGTTGTGACTGCAGTCTCTTAGACCTTCGTCGTATTTGCCTCGCTTCAATTTCCTCGGCGCAGCATTCTATCGTGGCTATTTCCTACAATGCTTTTCGCGCTTAGTGATGGATATTTTTTGTATGTTTGTGCCAGAGTTTATTAACATTGTGACCTCCAGTGTACGAAGACCCGGGGAATTCTTAAAGAAAAGGCGAAACGTTGTCAAAATTGTAGATTTTATTTTGGCGTTCTACGTATATATGTCTGTGTATTTCTTACCATATTATTTGGTTAGTTACATTTTCCAAATCGTAAATGAAAGAATAACTTAAACCACGCAATGACCGAATTGAGATTATCTTGGCGGCAAGGTTCAGGCCAAAGTCCCTTGGTGCGCAAGGCCTTGAAAATCGAAATGGTAGTTTCTTTTTTCATATTTAATTCCAGAAATTGAACGCTAAATGTGTCTTTGTAGAATATTGAAGTTAAGGTGATGAGGTGTACTAGGAAATTGTTATTATAGGTTGTAAAGGTCGAAAACATTTTATTTAAATAGTTTGCTTGAGGTACAGAACAAGAATACTGCACGAAATAGCCAAAACATTGTGTACTTATAAGCTTTTTTGTCTGACATTCCCAAGAATACAATCGTCAGAAATGGTCGAAATGAAACATACAAAGAATAAACCCAACTGTATATTTGAAAAAGCGAGCCTGTCTGAACTGACTGTATGGCTTGTGGTTTTTATTTTTATTTATTTATTGTAACTTGGAGGCGAGTTAGCTCATTCGGTAGAGAGCTGGTCTAGCAAGCTGAATGTTGATGGCTTAAGTCTACACTCTGCCATCAATCTGAAAACTCTTACTGCAAACCCAACAGGGAAATGGGCATTAGGAAGGATAAAAGTCGACGAGGAAAGGAACTCGCCAAGCTCGGTTTCGTTTTCGCCACTGCCAGTGAGGCGACTTTTCAAAGGCTTCATGTCTTATAAAGCTGTCAAGTATTCATCTTCCTTATGTTTCCTTTCCTGCCAAATTGCACCTTGTAGTTCCCGCAAACAATCTCTTTGGCTCCTAAATTTTTGGGTGACTGACGTCATTTCGAAATAACAAAGCTTGCATAGTAAAACATTACGTCGACATATACAATTCCCGATTGAACGTACACAACATGCAAGTTCTTATTGCTTGCTGTAAAATCCGTAGCCCGTTGGAATATTGTGCTTGCATGAATATGCAGTTTATTCCTATTACGGGTTTTTTAATTAAACACCAATGAAGAGTGATAAGCTCTCCGCATTAGAAGAATTGTTTGATGCGCAAATTTATCTGAAGCAGTGCTTTTTCTCGTCATTTAAAAAGTGCAGATTCAATTACCTCTGATACTTGACTTACTTGACTTAGTTGCATAATTCTCCAAGGGTCTTTGCACATTCCTTTTTAACATAGTCCTTCCAGCCGACACGATCCATGGCTTTCTTTTCAGCTGAGAGAACGGGGATCCCCAGGTCTTCCCGTACTTTGTCCTTACCTCTGATAGCATAGTCACTAAAGCAATAACTATTAGTGGAGACATTTTGTACCTGGATGCCTAGAGTCAATTTCACTATCTTTAGAGTCCTCGATATATGAATGTATTGCTTCGTAAACATTTTGGCAATTGGAACCATAAGAATCTGGGATGCGTGATTGCCTTACCTAACAGGATTATAAAGCTACAGCGTTAGTTTGTGGAATATAAGTTGAAAAATAGGCAATATTATTTATTTTGTCACAACTTCGTACCCGAAACTTGACAATTGGTCTGGAATGAGCAAGGGACATTTTGGTATGGTGTTCGCCCGAGACGTGTTTGCTTTGACTAGTGCCTGGTAAAAATCTCTAACTAAATAGATGTTATACATACTGCAGTGTTGAAAGTGGTAATGTTAAATTAGTGGTAGATAAGGTTAGTAGTTCATCCGCTATTATCGTGAGGCAACGAAGAGGTAGGTACAGAATCGAGGCTATATTGTCATGACGTAATGATATAACAAGTGGGTAGCTGTGGACGTGGTAGGCCAAGGAAAAACTGGGCTAATAGAACACGTGATGACATAAAGGCATGGAAAATGACCAATGTCGATCCAACAGACAGATTCTTGTGGAGGAAGGCACTGAAAGCTAACAGCATTCACGTTCAACGCCCTTAAAAGGGGAAATGCCAAGTAAAACGAATGAAGAAGAAAAAAGAAGAAGAAGGAGCACTGCTACAGGAACAAAATGGTTGCAAGAGGAAGAATAAGGGGACTAAGGACAAACTAGTTGATAAGGCTGTGTCAAGAGATTGTAGAGAATGGCACACAAATATAGCCATGGCATAGGTGGACTATCATAAGGCTTATGACATGCTGCCTTACATCTTGTAGTGTTGTGATATGTTTGGAGTGGCTGGTAATATAAAACATTTTAATACCAATAGTATGAAGTATTGGAAGGCACAACTAACATCGTTTGCAGAAGTGTTGAGAAACGTGAAGATAAACTGGGGGTCTTCCAAGGGGATAGCTTGTCTCCCCTCCTGTTTTCCTTACCTATGATGCCTCTGACTCTGGTATTAAGTAAACAGGTTCGCAAAAATGGGGAAATAAAATCTTTGTTTATCACTTGTGATATATGGAGGCTCTCAAACAATGGGAAGAATGAAGGTCAGATAGAGCCACTTGTAAACACAGTGTGCCTATTTTGCAGAGATATTGACATGAAATTTAGTATTCAAGTGTGGGTTCAGTCACGAAAAGGGGAAAAGTCCGCACAAGAGAGGGAATTGAAGTCAAAACTTAATGGCAAGAACAAGATATATGCCATATCAGCAATTGATTTACCAGGCGGAAAACGTAATTTGGTAATGAATAGCAATGCCCAGCAAAGAACGTGCATGTGAAACATGTCGAAGATTCAAATTGAACATAAAAACGATATATTTGGTAACCAAGCTTTCGATGTATTATCAATACAGTTTCTCAAATACGTCGGGTAACGTAAGGTTAATCGTGATAAGGACCATGTTCTGCATTGCTTATCAGGCCAGGACAATGACCCTAGCATAAAGTATTCCGCATTTTCCAGCCTTTTTCAGTGTCACATTTTGGCATTTTGGGGTCTCGCAAGGTAGAAATTTTCGAACTTTGACGCTTGCACCCCCACCCCCTAGACAATGACTGCGCGTTTTATTTGAAGCGCATGCTTCACGGGTATACGTCATACGTAAAGGTACACGCGCCCCACTGTTTTTAAAGAGGTCTAAATATTCAGCCACACAAACCAGTAATTTGAAACGGGGATTGATACTTCAATTCTAAATAATCTGGAGTGCTGAATAAAAGGGGGGTCTGAATAACCGGGAGGTCCAAATAAACAGGGGTTCTGAACTCTACTCTCCATTTCGGGAAAGTTGTAAATAAGGTTGAAGACAAAAAATATTAGTTCAAAAGCAATATCTTGACAACATTTTGCATCAATGTATGGTTTGAAAAGATTTAACACGCACGGATCAATTTCTCTTCTGCCTTAGTCTGTTTTTAACGTTCTTCTTCCCAGACTGATAAACTGTTTTGAACTGAGACAGGCAGCTGCTGAAAGCGGGCGAAGTGTTTTCATGGTGTTGTGCAAAAAATTGGTAAAAATCTAGCAAAAATTTGGCATCTCGTTCAATGTACATTTTGAGTGCTGGGAAAATTCCTTGAAATTAATAAACGGGAGGGTCCTCAGAAGGAGTGGCGCCGTTATAAATTTCCAAAAATCAATAAGCAGGGGGGTACGATTATTTGGCACTCAAGAGTAGTGGTGAGGATGTACCTATACGCAAAACAATCGTGATTTTACTAGGCCTACAAATGACGTGCCTTAAGCTCATTTCCCGACATGATTCCCCCGTGGCAAATGCAATGCATTTTCTGTCTATTATTTTTATGCAGATGTTCCACACAGAAGACTTCGAGCTTGCTGCCCTACAACAAGGACATTGCCCATTTTGCCGGTTTATATTCGTTAGCATTTTTGTTTTTTTCCCTGTTTATTTACGGTAGTTTCAATGTCGGGCCCACTGCTCTTCAGGGTCCTTTGAATAAGACACTGCCGACATATCTTTGACCAACAGCTGCTAGTACCAGGTTCATAGAAAAGTAACAGTTTCATTATTTGTTCCAAAATCCAGCGATTAGGCCTAATTGCTCAATTGTTCGATATGATAAAGGTGATTGCTTTCTACTCTCGTTTTTAAAATGAGGCTAATAACCAGGGGGTTATTGCATAAAGAGTATTAGATGTCGTAATCCCTCCTTAACCCTACCTATCAAGGGGGTGTGGATGGGAGAGAGCTAGTAGGCCCTTCGGCTGTGAATACTGTTTAATGATTTTTTAATGGCCTCTTCCAAGTAGCTGAAACTTTCTAACTTTTCCTAATTTTAGTCTAACAAACCAAACCGTCACGGACTGTGATCTGGTCACGTGACACTGAGAAAAAAAGACCATATATGGTGAAAAATTTTCAAATGGCTACAACTCCAGATGCTCGTTATACATTTTGCAGATATTTCGTAGAATGATCTAAAACTAAGTTCTATATACGTTTCAGACTTATCAATGCCAATTAAGAGCTCATTAGCTCTAATTAGTGGGTAATTATCGATTTAGATGCCGTCATATTTCCACTACTTACTTTTTAACATTTTTTTTTCAAAAATAACATTAGAGAACGGTGCGAAATATGCAAATAAGGCTGAATAGCAATTAAAATAGGTATATAAAATAGGTATAACCACATGTTATTATTTTAATTTATTTTATATTATATTTCGAGACATAATAATCATATTCTGTTTTAGGTCGTTAGCTCCTATAGTTCAGACTTCTCATCTTTATTATTCTATTCGATATTTGTCATGAGTCAATGTTAGCTGAAGGAAAAGAAAGCTTTTCCTGCCAAGGATACGTCAGAGCTACTTAAGTGAAATAGTAGTAAGAAAAATATCTCTACTGGTGTCCATTAACAATGGGATTCAGTGTCACAAAGCTAAGGTTCACCATTTTCCAGAAATAATCCTAACAATAGCATCCATTCGATTTTATATTACATTCGGTTACATCGATACAAAAATGTCAGAGGTGGGTAAATTCAAGTCTAAATTCTAGCTGGGACAAGCTAAGCCATTGGTTGATGTTCCTTAAGGCCAAAAGACACAATATTTTTGTAGTTCTGAAGTTATATCTCACGGAAGGCATTTTCAAGGAACTTTCAACGCACCTACCCTTGGACATACGGACAAGAGTCACCCCACAGTCATCCCATATGTCCGACATTTTTTGTTTCCGATGCAATATGATATATTAAAGTGAAAAATATATACACCGATTAGAATGTCAGGAGGAGAAGGCGGAATACGCTAGTAAATTGTCTCAGGGGGCCGCGCCCGTCCTTGCACCCCTCACCTTCGTTACAGGTGCAATAAACATGATTCCTGGTGGCACTCTATTATTTTATAAGACGTTGATTATATTTAAGATATTACTGTAGGATTCAGGGACGTGTCGTGAGTAAAATATCTACGCATGCAAAAGATAACAATAACGTCAAAATAAGTTCAATGTCCTCGGCTCTTATGTAGTCCAATAAACCGTCACTAAATGAAATAATGTACTCTCCGAGTTTGTTGTTGCAGTACGGGGGGCAATTTAACGGATACTAAACAATTGATGCCACACTGTTCAACTCCATCAGTTGGCAGCAGCTGTCGTAAGAACAAAATAAGAATAAATGAGCCTGCTTGCAACCGAAAAAAAACCCACTGAACCTCAGCCCAAGTTATCTGGTTCTTACTGAAAAAAAAGGTGTAAGTAAGGAACATTTTCTTGATATTTGAGATTGGCTGAAACGTTACTGATACGTCCTGTCTTTATCAGTTTGACGTGCTTTGTCTAATTTTCAGCTGGCAGTTACATCTACTTTGAGGTGTCTGGAATAAATTTACCAACGACTGGAGTATTGACAAGTAAAACGTTTACTACACTTGGAAATAGATGTTTAATATTTTGGTACTCAATGTATGGATAATACTAATAGCATCAGTGCCGTAACCAGACCATCTCTGTAAGGTATGCTTATTATCTATGAGCATATTTTATAGCATGCTTCATCAATAAACGTAGGGCATGCTTCAGCAATAAACGTAATTTTTATGTAAGCCCTTCTGGAAAATCGGTGAACCCTTTCAATCTTGGTGTGACATTTTGTTGATATATCTCTACATTTTAGAATCATTTTAGAATCATTTTGAGGGCCCTAACATGAAGGGACAAGACATGAACAGAACAAGGTGTACAGATTTGATCTCTTGGAAAGATATAAGGAGCAGGGTATTCAGAAAGTCTGGGGAATGCTCTGACACATTTCAAATCTCTAGGACAGACGACCATGAACTAGGGGATGCTATTTTACTTTGAAATCCACTTCTAGGGGACGCAAAGCATACCAAGCATCTCCCTGGCTACGGTACTGGATAGCATGTCAACACTGATGAAGTATAAGAAAAATAGCTGATATTTTATGGAATGTTAGGCTTCCTACCAGATACACCTTGCACAAGGATCAGCCTAATACTCCTCTACATGACACGTCTCTCCCTTAACGATTGGTTATGAAAGAAAGAGAGATTGCCTAAAGGTGCATTACTGTGCAGATTTGGAAATTATGGTGTATCAGGGAAGGAAGATTGTATCAATTAATATCGGATTTCTTGGTTCATCGAGTAAAGGTTTATAAGTATGTAGATCAGCTTTGACTTAAACATATCCAATCATTTCCATTGTCTATAGGTAGCTTCTCAGACAATGACGAGAAGTAAGGACACTTAAATGAGGGATTTCTATTCATCCAAATTGTTGAGCGCAATGAGAAAAGATGTGATGCTTAGCGTCTTAATAGTTTCAATATTAAGGTACTTGCTTCGACCTTATATTTTAGGCACTTCAATGATAATAATGATAATAATAATAATTTTAAACTATATAATATATAATTTTTTTTTTTAACTCAATGCCTTTATTGGTGATCTCTTTACAAAAACATTTCCCGCTGTTAAAGAAGCGAAAAAAGCAGCTTAGTTCAAGAAGCACCAAATATTCATCAGACAAAGAAAGTAGTTCTAAGCACCGTGGACGGGAACTGGAGCATGTTGTGAAAGATCCCATTTTTAGTTGTGAAAGTGGAGGTTCTCTGAATAAAACAAATAATAAGGCTAGAAGTGAAAAGTACAAGGGAATTAAAATGAAAAAGATAAGATCAGAAAGTGCTCAGTCTTCATTGGTTAATGAAATTAATCCTAAGTTTCGTGAAGGAAGATTGGAGGGAAAACTAAAAGATCCCATATTTCGTTGTGAAAGTGGAGATGCACTGAGTAAAACAGATAATAAAACAGATATGGCAAAAAGTGATAATCGTGAGGAAAACGAAGAGGAAAGGATAAGATTAGAAAGCCGTTACATCCCGTTTATACCGGAAAGCAGGTCTAATTCTCTTAAAGAAAAACCAGACAGTAAGTTGACTAATTCCCCGAGCAAGTGTCCAACTGGAAATATTTCGAACGGATTAGAAAGTAAAACAAAGAAGTCTAAAAGAAAAAGCTGGTCTGTAGTGAATGTAAAGAGTAGCTCTGGTAAAGAAGTACTAAAAATATTTCCAAGCCTAAGAAAAGATACAGGAAATAATAAAAGCTCTTGTGTAAGAGAGGAAGCACAGAAATATCTTCTTTCTCCGATGCCATCTCTTTCTAGCAATCCCAACCAAGACTTAGATTCTACCAACATTGTCAAAATCAGAAATGCTTCAAACTCAATAGCTAGAACAATTCATAGTGATAAAAATCAGCCGAAAGAAAATAAAATTATAAGATCAGAAAGTTTTTGCTTTCTTGACATAGAAGACGGTTCACATCATCAAAACAAAGCAACAAAAGCTGCGATGAAAGGTCCGCCATTGGATTTTATTGCAAAACGTGTTCCAACTTTAGTAAAGAGCAAAGTTTGTAGTGATACAAAGAAGCGAAAAAAGCAGCTTAGTTCAAGAAGCACCAAATATTCATCAGACAAAGAAAGTAGTTCTAAGCACCGTGGGTTAGACAATATAGGACAACGATAAGTAGGTACCAGACTAGAACACTTCATACACTTTTTTCTATAATAAGTTAACAGTTTATAAGAAACCAGGGCTCAATGTCCCCAAAATTTAAGAAACTCAAGGGCTGGATGGGGCTGCTCTAAGAAACCTAAAAAATCTCTGAAAGCAGTTTAGACAGTTTGATAACAGGTTATTTTGAGAAAAGGCTAACGTGGAACAGAGGGTACCCTAAATGAAGTGTAAATTTACTAACAGGAGTGTGACTAATTGGCACGCTTGAGTTTGAAATATTTTGTCTTGTCTTTGCACATGCACACATAATGGGTGTGTCAATCAAGGTAGAGCAAGCTTATAAGTGAACGTGAATCAAGTAGCAATTTCAAATTCTACTTCATCTTTGATAATATGCATTGAATCCCCGCTGTTTTCTAGCCCCCGCTGTGTTTTTCACCCTCTTCTATTTGGTACCAGAGAATATGAAACTGCTAATAAACTTTGAGGGCTCAAAAGGTCAATATTTTAAGAAACTTCTAGGGCAGGACGCTGAGGTAATTTCTTATAAAAAAAATAAGTGTATACACTCTCATCATCTTTATCAGCACCAGAACTGAGTACTGTTGGTCCACAGCTCATATTGATGTCTTAAGAAAGAGGAAAACTGAGGGTGTCACAAAGTGCAATGGAATTTTCTCCACCTAACTCACAATAGCAACCAGTCGACTATATATCTTTTATGTAAAATGGTGTATTGAGTAAAATTATTAATGAGGTCAGGCCTAAACTGGTGCGAATCTGACTCTAGGTTTAAGGATAGTGGCAAACAGAAAGTCCCCTAAATGAGACCAACTAATATGAGCTTTACAGGCGTATCTCATGCTCCTTAGTCACATGTCTTGAGATTCAAAGATCGCTGAAAAATATGCGCTCAGTTGTAATCATATTTTAAGCATATCATACCATGGCTACTCTTGGGTGCCTAATAGAAGGGGGGCTTGGAATAAGTGGGGAGTGGAAAAATCCCAAAAAAAGATATTTTAGATTTTGAGAAAATTATTTTCCAAAATGTATGAGATTTGAAACAAACGACATGGTTGTTCCCTTATAAGCAACTGGTTTTTAATCATTTTGAGCATTATGACTAAAAGATATCCTACAAACATCCAAAATATAACTCTTAATTCACTGTTGGTACAAAATTAATCTAAAGATTTGATTTTCTTATAATCATTTTGCATATATTGTTATATAGGGTTCTCTAGCGAACTTCACCTTATTGCACATCATATTTTTTCATTTCTTGAAAAATTTCAAAAATTTTGCATTTTTCACTTCAAATTTTGATAATACGCAATCGTCAGTACAAACTTAGGAAAGAAAATCTAAGTTTAAAGACATAATAATCATGTTTTTCAAAGGAAAGTAACAACTTCACTATAGGTCAACAAAACGACAATATCGCAAAATTTCACGAAAATTTTTAACTTTTTTTCATCGTAAGACTTCCCAGTAAATTTCAGGAAAGGTCACCAAATTTCGTGCCAATCGGGCCAGGCTTTAAAAAGTTATGATCTGAAATGTGTAGCCGCGGGGCCTACTAGCTCCCCCCCTCATGTAAGATAGGGTTAACAATTTTAAAGAATGAGATATCACGAGCGTATACTTGACCACCTCTATTTCTCACTGAGATCATTGAATGGTTCCTCTTGATGACTTTTTAAACATCGGGGTATAATATAGAGTCTGCTTTTGTTTGTTTCTTGTTGCGCTTCATCAGCACCTTGTTGCCGATCTTTACAAGGCAGTCTTTTGCATGCCGTTTCGCATCTATGATGTTTTTTGCTTTGCTGGGAAGACAGTTCGTGGGGAAAAGAAGTAGGCAAACTGTAAATTAAATTCAAGCACAGAAGTGTTTTTGTAGTTTCTGGATTGGTATTGATAATCATTTTCCTTACTTAAAGAAAATCCCTCGCTGAGGGTAAATAATATGGTGATACTGAGACCTAACTCAGGTAAATAATATAGTGATACTGAGACCCAACTCAGTAGTATCCGAACGTGTTCATATATTACAAATATCACACGGTTGATAATGTGTCAAGGAAAGAGATCAAAGATACAACCATCATTTGGTATTTCATCATTTACAAAACATCGAAATTCGACGATAACCTGTAGGCCTAGTGATACCCAAGCATCTACTTAAGCAACTCCAGGCCTGATTTGGAAAATTGCTAAGCAACTGGAGGCCTGACTCCGAAAATGGAGTTGCTTGTAAAAAAAAGTGTAATAGTCGATCAATGAAATCTCGTTGATAGACTACGATTAAAGCAAGACTTATGACAAAACTTTATCGATCCTACAGAAGACGAAGTTGATTCCCTGTGTTGAGTTCCATGAATAAGTCATAATTTATAGAACTCAGTGGGCTCTATGATAAATCACAATAACGTTTTAAATGCACTAATTGAGATGCGAACAAATACAGTTACTGGCACTTCAGCAACGTCTGGCTCTTTAGAATTTACACAAAATGTGTCAAAGAAATGTTCAATAAGTTTAGAATTGAAATCAACATCAACAAAATGTTCCTCGGTTGCATCTTTGGCTGAATCAACCGATCCTCTTCATGTCCAATGTGTTACATTCAAATAATGTTGAGAAGAATGGAGATTTGCGGAAGCGTTTACCACATTAAGGTTTTCCCATACGCTTTGGGAACAAACCGCTAATTTTAAGAATAAACTTACTCAAGTACAGTCAGCTACCTAGAAAAACTTAAAAAGTTTGCAATAAGAAGCTACTACTCCGTCTCAAATTTTCACCTGAATCACGGCAACAAGCAAACCAAATACCGACTTCTTGTATTATTGACTTAGTTAATAATCTGAAAGTGATTCGTGCGTGAGATGAAGTGGCATCGTGAGTCTCCAGAATTTGTCAAACTCAACATATCAAACTAAACTAGCATATACTACGATTAACTATGGATTATAAAATCCAAATAGTCATTGAGAACTTACAAACTTTCCACAGGTCGAGTTGCGTCCATTTGAGAAGGCGGAAACAGCGACAAACACTTCAGTTACTTAGCCGAGGCTCGCCAGGACCTGTTGCATGGTCTTCCTCTCGCCCTGCAGAAGCAGCACGTCCCCAGTCTTGAAGCGGATGGATCCCAATCGGGTCCGCGGCGCTTCCCCGCGGCGCGCCACGGCCAGCAGGTTGACACCGAAACGGTCGTGCATGCGCAGACCGCGCATGGATTGACCCTCGATGGGAGAATTGGGCATCAAGACCGCCTCGACCAGCGCGATGTCCGCCGACCTCAGCTCGGAGGCCTGGAGGTCCTGCCCACCCATCTCCTGCAGCTTGGTCTCGCCGATGACCGGAGCCAGAGCCGAAGGATCACCCTCCAGGATCAGGATATCGTCCGCCATCAAGGGTTCCACCCCGGCCGGTGCGAGCAGGCGCCGTCGGCCGCGGATGATGGCCATGACCGTGACTTCGTTCTCGCAGAGCTGCTCGAGGCTGCGTACCTGTTTTCCGATGAAGGCGGACTCCGACGGCACCTTGACCTCGGTGGCATAGGCTTCGATGTGGAACAGGTCCTCCGCATCAGAGGTCTCGCCGCGACGTAGGGGAAGCAAGCGCCAGCCGATCAAGCTGATGAACAGAATCCCGGCCAGGGCAACCGTTAGACCCACCGGCGTGAAATCGAACATGGCGAAAGGCACGCCGGTGGTCTGCTCACGGTAGGTGGCGATAACGATGTTGGGCGGGGTGCCGATCAAGGTGACCAGGCCGCCCAGGAGCGATGCAAAGGCCAGCGGCATCAGGACGAGCGACGGCGAGCGCCCGGCCTTGTAGGCGTTTCGCAGCGTCACCGGCAACATCAGGGCCAGGGCGCCCACGTTGTTCATGAAGGCGGAGAACAGGCCGACCAGGCCGCAGGCCGCGCCAACCTGGAGCTCGGTGCTGCGTCGTGTCGGCGCCAGAAGGCGCACCAGGCGTTCGACAACACCTGAACGCCGAAAGGCCTCGATGATGATCAAGACCGCCGCCACCGTCACGACAGCCGGATGACCGAAGCCCATGAAAGCATTCGCGTCGTCGATCACACCCTGATAATTAAAGAAACATGACTGCTATTGCAATTCAAAGAGGCGCATGGGAGAAATGAAAATAAGAGCAAAATCTTAGCTTTGCTACATACTGTTGTATAAACCCAACAAATGCCTTGACCAGATGATTCATAAGCAAAAACTGTATTAGTAGATCCTGGTAATTATTATATGGTTAAAAATGGCTTTGAAATCAGTTGCATTGTGACAAGTACTGCTGGTAACAGAAACAAAACTTTTTCCTACTTCGAGTAATTTTATATCTGTGAAAAAACAAAATTCATAAATAGAGCCATTAACCAATGACTTTTTGAAACACAGATAGAACTTCTTTCAAATTATAACAGATCAGTGTCATTTTTAACCTAATCTTTTAAATCTGCGTTGGGTCCAGTGGCAAAGTCAGAGGGGAGGCTAGGCAGGCCCAGCCTGACCTAAAATTTAAAGCTAAAATTTATCAAACAAGGCCCCTTACTGCATCTCCGTCCTCTTAACTTTTTCACTGGCACAGTATGGTGAATCAGTTAAGATCACCATACACTATTCCAAACATACTAACACATTTTCATGTGCACATTGAAATTCATTGCTGCGGACTTGCTTTACAAACTGCATACACATTACAACTATCCTCGACAACTTTACCAAGGAACTGACCTTTTTTGCAAAGATTGTATTGATTCTTGGAAAATAAGAATTTGCACACACCCTTTTTCAAAAATAAATGATGTTTGACAAATTTAATGTTCCACTGCTCTTCATCCAATTTTCTTTCACAACTATTATCAAAGTCTTTTGGAGTAAGGTCAGCAATCAAACAAAGAAATTTTGCAAGACAGGAAAGGTCAACTCCAAACTTAACCTAAGGTCACATGGCAGAGAATTACCTGATGATTGGCATGAGAAAAAGAGGTGGCTGTGTGAAAGTGAAGGTAGGGCGGCTTTGTTTTGTTGGCCTTGCTTGTTGTTTAGGCCTGGAGTGTCACAAAGCTGGACTGAAAAGGACTACACTAACACACATCTGTTTTTAGGAAAGGAGGTCATTGTTTCTGTTGCGCTCAGGTGGTTTACTTCTGGCCTTGTTCTCTTGAGAGCTTTGTACCATGTGAGGCCTACTCCCACCATCTTACCAAAACCAAAACAACACCCTCCTGTGCAACATTTTCGGAATATCTCAAATGTGCCAGAATTTGTTAGATATATTCAGAAATTTCTGTTGCAACAGTCAAGGACAACCCTTAGCTCAGTAGTACGCAACCTTTGTTTACCCGTGGACCCCCTGCTATGTGAAATGGTACTTGCGGACCCCCATGCAAAATGCGCATGTGTGCGTTTTACGCATTTTGAAGACTCGGTATTACCAATAGGAATGGCATAATTATTGCATAATGGTGTTTCTATCGTAGAAAAGTTACCGTTACTGAACAAGAATATTATTTGTTCCGATCCTTAATAGGTTATGGAATCGTTAGTACCGTTTGCGGACTCCTTAGGGGCCCTAGGACCCCATGTTGCGGAACACTGCCTTAGAATTTCACTGTATTTTACTTTGAGGGAGATCAGGCATACAAAGATTTTGAAGTACAGAGAGATTCCATGCAGTGATGGGGGAACAGGGAGCAGAGGGGGCCATGCCCCCAAGATTTGCCAAATCTCGATTTTTTCCGTGTTAGCTTTGTCAAAAGTGGTTGTGACAGATATTGTGTCACATTCACCGCAAGATATGTATACCGGCACGAAACATCCCTTTCCACACAATGACCAAAGGCACCTTAGTGGAATATGAAAAATAAATTGGCCTACTTGGCCCCACCAAGTAGCTTTACCTTCTGCTTTACTTTCTGCTTTACCTTACCCCACCGCTGCTATGGAAGATGTGTTGCTTCTCTCGTAACAAGAGACACTCGCTGGGTTTTTTAGTGAAGTGCAAAACTAGCTCAACAATATTGGCCAGACTCTCAGACAGAAGACTGACATGCAATCCGGGAGGATTTGTAATTCGATTGATTAAAGCAGGAAGTTTTATGTTTACTCTAGTATTTAAAATGGGAGGGAAGCTGTGAGTCTGTTACCAGTATGGCAGGATAACAAAAAGCCAGGTTTGCCTATATTTATTATTCTTATTCTTCGCTATTCTTCGCTCCCTTTCTGTAAGCATTCTAAGGTAATTGTAGTTGACACAATGGGAAGAGACGGTACTAAATATTTTAAATTTGAGTAAGGGTATATTCTGGTACTGAAGGTGTTGAATGCGGAAAGTCTTTTGAACTGTATACATTTTAATCACTCAATCGAAAACAGAGACTTGATAGTCCCTGGAGCAAAGCCTAGAGGTAGACCAAGAAAGACATGCCAAGAGTAATAAGGACAGATGTGGTGCGAAGAAGTTTAAAAGTAGATCAAACACAGTCTAGATCATCCTGGAAGACAGCCATTAGTATACCCCGTCCAACCCATGCTAGTATGGAAAACAGACGTTAAACTGGTAGAGAGGAAAAAGGAGAAGAAGAAGAAGAAGAAGAAGAAGAAGAAGAAGAGAAAGAAGAAGGAGAAGAAGGAGAAGGAGAAGAAGAAGGACAAGAAGAAGAAGAAGAAGGAGAAGGAGAAGAAGAAGAAGAAGAAGGAGAAGAAGAAGAAGTCTAGTTGTGCAGTGTGCGATGTGGCCCATAGGGATGGCAGGTTTTGGTAATTTATACGGATGAATTAGCTTCCCTCGTCTAGTGTGGCTAATGCATAACTATGATGGATTATTCTCAGGCACACCCTGAGTGCAATCATGGTCCGTACATTAAGGACCATCAGCTTATAGCATGCGGCTGAAGGTGGATTTGTGCTGCAGCGAAGAAAAACTAACGGCATCATACTTTTTGTTAGTGGGCAATTTTGCCTTCCGTTTTCTACTGCCATGCGCTTATAGCGTACGGCTTAAGGTGCATTTGTGGTGCAGCGAAGAAATACTAACGGCATGATAGTTCTTGTTAGTCGCCGATTTTGCCTTCCGTTTTCTGCCTTCTTTTTTTTCATTTTTCTAACTTCTTTTAAAAGCGTACTAATGTTGAGTTTTAACGTCATTTTGTACTGATTGTCTTTAGATCATTCTCTAGGCAAACATCTCTAGAAAAGAAACATGACGAAACATGCACCTGCTGTTTTTCAGGGAATGATGGGATAGGGATGCATTTAAAACTAGGGCTGTCGTCAAAATGACAGGATAGGGATGTGTTTGAAAGGAGGGTTGCTGTCGGAATAACGGGTTAGGGATTTTGTGAAATCTAGGGATAGCGCAGCACTTAGAATCAACGAGACATCACTACTCAAATAAAGATGTTAAATATCTTACCGTTCCATGAGATTTCAATCACGTATTTTTATGTTTAAAAAAAATTCGGTCTTAATTTCATCAGAATGATTACTTTTTAATGTATATGTTTTTTTTTTAATTGGCTTCTTATGTGAGGTGTTTTCTGGTTTCTAAATGTACATAACTGCTTTTTATTCTCTTTTCTCTCTCTGCTTTTTCATAACATGGAAAAAAGTGAAATTTAAGCCACTAAGATCCGCTTTTGACATAATGAAGACTTTTGAAAGATAGCGTACTTTACGTTTTACAATAAAAAGTGAATATTGCACCTTTTTTTGTCAAAATCAATATGAAAGTGATATCAAAAAGATAAAAGTTTTTTATCAGAAATTTGAGCCGCTATTTCACTGTAGAATGAGATCAAAAACCTAATTATGCTAATTCTTTAGAAGCATCATTAAAAATAAAACTAGAAAATTTGGCTAGCATAGTTTCCCCTTTCATTTTTTTTTAATTTCCTAAGCTTTAAGATTAGTCATAACAGTTAAGAACATAATTACCATTAAATCGCCTAAGACTTCAGTACTTGGTATCTTAATATAGTAAAATAAACTCATTGCGACATTTGCCACATTGGGTGTAACTAGTGAAGGTTCAAGCTTTCCGCTTCTCAAAATATCTGCAACAAATTTGGATGTTGCGGGTGTACCAGCTGTTGCAAGCACATCCAACAAAAGAAACCGAACGGTGGATGGTTCATCTAGAAAATACAGTCATAGTTAGAGAAAAGTAGAGTAAAAATTCAACTTTATAAAATATTCTCCACTGAATGGCTAAATATTGTGAATTGATTTTTTGTCTTTATAAAAGACCTTTGAAGCAGAAAATCACGATTTTTCAATGGTCTTGGAAGTTTCACTGCAATGAATTAAAGTAAAAAGTCTCTGTGTTATGTTTACTGATAATTAATTTCATGTGCACATAAAATTGAAATACAAGTATAATAGATCATTCAATACAACTGCTTCATGTAGACCGGCTGATAGCCATACAGGGATATTGGGGGACTAAAGTCCTAACAGGGTTAGAGTACGTCAACTACAACTCCAAGGACACTGCTTCAGAATCTCAGAACCTGCTGCACTCACTGTGCTCTGAAAACCACACCATGGCTTTCGAAACGTCGGCCAGCCTGCACTGGACTATGCAACCCTTTTCCAGAAAGTCAGAAGTCTACAAATATCTGACATTCAGAAAATGATTGGCAACAGAGGCTTGTGGAAGGCGCTGATTGTGAATCTGGGTGCACTCAATTTATGATGATGATGAAGCCCCCAAATTTACCATGAACCCTCTCAATTCTCTTGTCATGATGGGCTCTCCTTAAGCAGACCTCTTGCAATGTTTTAGAAGTGGCCATAAAACACCAAACAACAAAATCCATATGTTCATATATAGATAGCAAGTGGAGAAAATTTTTCGAAAAAAAGCTAACAAGCCATAATAAGTAAATAAAGAATACAAATATAAAACCGAAGTGTAGATGAGAAAAAAGGGTGTGGCTTTGTATCAAACAGTCTGTCGATATGCATTGCTGGGAGGGCGAGCCAAGAGTTGCTTTTGAAATAAATGAGAAAATTACTTACAAAGTACAGATACAGGAATATGTTCTTTGTAGCAAACAGCAAAGAGCTGATGATCACTAAACAATTCTCCCTGCAGATCACAAAAGAAATCTGAAGCTGACAAGTAAAAAGGTTAATGTTGTCCTTCAGCATTAGAATATGCAATAACAAGACCTCATCATGGAGTTATTACAGATCTATGAATTTGTAATTGGTGACAAAGGCATTGGAAGGTAAGGCAGTTAAGCCAAAAAACGTTTAATGGATGTAAGTCTGATCGGAATGGAATAAAGGTTGCTAGGTTTTGTTTCATGAATTAAAAGCAGCAAGAGTTACTTCAAAAGCGATTTTGAGCCTTTGAATAATTTGCTATTCTAAATACCTGAGAAACACAAGTATTAGTGACAAATGTCGGAACCAATAGTGACAATGACAAGTCTCAGCGATCGCAGAAAACGACTTTAAACAAAATATATTTATTAAGTCTCAAGATATGCATTCTTTCTAAACAATAACATGTTGTTGTACCTATTTTGAATGCTATTTAGCCTTATTTATATATTTGGGACCGTTCTCTATGGTTTTTAGATACAAATTTATTAAAAAGTTAGGACTGATAATATGACATCATCAAAATGGATAACTACCCCCTAATTAGTGCTAATTCGCTGTAAATTAGCATTAATGTGTTTGAAATGTATTAAAGACTTTCAGATCATTTCAGAATTTCAGATTATTCTACAAAATATTTGTAAAATTCGTGAAAAAGATTTTGAGTACAATTTGAATCTTTTTACCATATATGGTCAACTAAATTTCAGCAACATAGATGAAAGCATTCAAAAGTTATTAAACAAGAATCATAGCTGCGGACCTACCAGCCCAACCACCACCACCCCACCCTCCTCGTGTTACGTAGGGTTAACAATGCTTTACAATGGCAAGGAGATTTCCTGTTATGATGGGTGATAGCGGACAACAAAATAGCAGTTCAAAGCATGTGCGCATGTGCGAATTCTATTTGTCTGCATAGCAAAGCTGTTATTGCTTTTATGTGGACTGACACCAGAGTGGCAAAATGAAATGCCGACCTGGCCTTCCAATGATACGGAATAATCGTACGTGTACATTTTGGCACAGTGGCTGGGGCGCTGCCCCCCCCCCCCCCCCCAAAAAAAACAACCCCAACCCCCCCCCCCCCCCCCCCCCCCCCCCCCGGAAGGGGGGGGGAAGGGGTATGGGTGTTTATGTTGGAGGTATAGTCTTCGGACCAAAATCCAATTTAATAGTTCCTACACCTATCACTTCCTTCTGTGCCGCTAGTGCCGCTGCGTCCCACTTTTAAAATAAACTTGTATTACCTCGTAAATCTAAGCTATGTTAGCGGCGTGCTTAGTCTGATTAGAAATCTGGCAACACTGGTGTTATTTATGAGCGCTATGGTATGCTCATTTCGAATGTTGTGTATGTATTGAACATTTTCTTCAATATGGACATGCTAAAACAAGAACGTTTGGCTTTCTTTCAGATATTGTTTCTTTTTTTCATTTCAGTTGTTAAGCAAATTTTCTTTTTCTATTAAATATTTTGGAGGCTTAAATAATTTTTTAAACTGCACTGGCTTCGACTAGTAAAAAAAACCCGGAAGAGTGAATAAAACAGGCAACGTGTAGATATTTCGGCAAAGACATTCGCTAAGCCGTCAGACGACTTAGTAGATGTCTCTGGAGAAATAACATTGTACTCGCCTTTTTGGCTTTGTCTTTTGATTGTTGTTTATTGAGGCTAGTATCGTGTGGCTAAGTCTTCGCGTATTTTTTTTGGAATCGGGTCGGGTATCCACTCAAGACCAAGGGTTCGTTGATCCGTTGTTGGATCAGTATTTTGTGTGCACTTCGCTTGTGATGTAAAATGCTTGCCCGCACTATGTTTCGGATCGAAAAGAAGAAGCAGTTCCGCAAGCATATGTAATCGACACATTACTACTGATAGCCTTAGTCGGTTCACCTAAATGAGAAAAAGAAATATGTTTTGGCTTTGGAGGGTCAATTTCTGTGATCTCCATTTAGTTATTTAATCACAAAAAATTGAAGAGTGACCTTTTTAAATTGTCTGTCTAATTTTTGTATCTTTTTTTAAATAAATATGTTGGTGAAGTGCACGTTGTTTAACCTACTATCATTTTGTCATTGCTAGGTCATGGTGCTGACGTGAAATGTGTTGATTGGCATCCTCATAAGGGCTTAATAGTATCAGGGTCCAAAGACAACCAACAACCCATCAAGCTTTGGGGCATTTCATGACTAAAACCATCTCCGTAGCAATAGTGATTTTCAAAAATATACTTTTGAATATCAGAGTAACTCATCTCTTGCAGATTCGAGTCTGTATTCAACATGTTTCTTAAGGTAAGGCTAACGAGAGGGACAACTCGAACAATATGGTAATTTTTCATAGGTAAAGAGCTCTAAGGAATAAACCAGAAATAATCACCGGTATACCCCACCTCCTGAAAAAACGTTTTCCATTCATCCACGTGCATTATGGTCTTAGCCGTCAGTGCCCATTGCATCATTCGCTCTTGCTCTTCTTCATCGCGATATGCATCCACAGTAATAAACGCCTTTCCTTTGCTGACACGCATTATTTCCTGCAAGGCGGTTGCGCATTCATCTCGCTCGAGATTGTGGACAGTATTGATACTTACAACAGCATCAAATGCGTTGTCATCGAATGGCAAGGAAATAGCATCACCGACTTGTAAATATTCTGCGACTTCAGGTTTACAGTTTTCGATTGCATACTCGGAAATGTCTAACCCAGCAATATTGATTCCGGGTAGTGCGGTTTTCAAATCAAACAGTGTGAACCCTTTGGCACATCCCACATCCAAAAAACTAGACGAATTAGTCAAAGAGAAATGCTCAATCAAATCTGGAACAACTGGCGTCCAAAACCTTGGGTTATAATGAAAGCCACCATAGCCATATAATCGGTCCCCATCGAAAAACTCTTTGCCATATTGTCGGGCGATTTGTTTCACCTCTTCTGACATTATCTCACTACGACCTTGGGTATTCCTTTTGCTCTTTGGGTAGTTTTTCAGTAAATCGATTTCCATTGTCATGCCTTGTGCTGATAGTGAGTGGGTTGATGCTGCAAAACGGACCAATTGTCTTGCGCCCAGGCGATAGTTCTCTCAATCCCACTCTCAAGTGTAATCTCATCACGCCAATTCAGTTCATTTCGCAACTTGTCTGCATCGAGCAAATAAGCAGCGTCTTTTCCGACTCTATCTTCAGTAATGTCACATAGTTGCTGAAATCAGACTTGAACCTACCAATCTTTCTGCTGATGGTATTTTTTCGCAGATGAGAGAGTTTTTCGTTGGCAAAAATCTATCTTTTAATCAGATTGATGGTCTGGCCTGTGACGTTGTGTCTGTGATGGTTGGGGCCAACAATTCCGTTTATCAAAAACTCAAGGACTCTAAGAACTTGGTGCTTTTGAAATTTATTTGCCATTCGGCCCATCTCTGTGCTGCTGCCGGTACAGCCGAGATACCAAAGAATGTCGAGGAATTTGTGAGGATGGTTGTTAATTACGTTTCTTCAAGTTCAAAAAGAACTGCGATTCTTATGAAGTTTCAGGAGTACTATAAAACAACCTTGAACATGCTGCTTAAAATCACAGATAAGAGATGGCTTGCTGCTCACCAGTGCATTGCGAGACTTCTTGACCTGTGGAGTGCTCTTGAACAGTTTTTTGTGCTAGCCT
>JAAAKM020073195.1:146256147-146268833 GCA_010016025.2 Alatinidae sp. Z8VKAUB7J3
CTCAGCAGAAGACCGCCAAGATGCACCAGACAAAATCTTATTAGAAATGAAAAACCCGTTCACGAAAGCGTATTTCCTTTTTCTTTAAGTATGCTCTCAACGATTTCAACGCCTTGTTACAATCGGCAAAGATTCTAATCGGAGATTTGCAGTCATAGTGTGAAAAGTTCATTAAGTTTCTGTGTAGCAATTTCATCCAAGAAAGGTTTCTAAGAGACTACAAAGATCAATCCGTCAAACCCGAGTCATTTCCGATCATTAGAAGACGTCTTTTTAGGAAATGAGTGTGCCCAATATCTTTTGACATCAGTGCACAGTGGTAAAATAACCCCTGAGAACGTGAACACTTTCTGAAAACGGTGTTTAGGTTATTACATTACCGCAGTGACACAGACGCTCAAGCGATTAATGCACAGTGATCCTTTTTTGAAGTCCCTTCAGTTTGTAATCCCAAGATGGCCCTGGGAACTGAAAGAACCACACTAGGTGTCGTAGTAACCCATTTCCAAGTCTCATGCCAAAACTCACAGATATTGACTCCCAGTGGCGCAAGCTGCCATATGCTTTTAGTTTGTCGTTCTGTCTTTCTATTTGGTTCATTTCATGCACAACTATTTTTGAACGCTTCATTTTCTCTCCACTGCTCTGTGAAATTGAGGTTCTGTAGTGTACGCTTTGGTTTTTGGAATTGTGAAGTAGCTTACAGATATTTCAAGTGTTTGCACAGGCAAAACGTCAAAAATGTCTTTATTTAAGGAAGATAGAGAACAGCCAAATGCAAAGAATGGTTAATTTCACCGACAGAAATTGTCGAAATGTTTTACGCAATTAATAATTTTAATTCAATGAACGACTTTGCTCTTGCCACCGACTACCTTTTTAATCGCGTAAAAAGCTTTTTAGATATTTCTAGATTTCATGAAAGGAGATTCATCATGTTACTTCGTAACAAAGGAAAATTATGGGCTCAGTTTATGATGGTATCGTGTTTCAGTTTGGTACTGATTCATCCCTCAGGGACTCCTAGTGTTTCCTATGCTCAGGAAGGTGAGGAACAGATTGAGGGACAAACAGAGGAAGAAGTGACTAGCCGTGGTATTCGGAAAAGGCTCCCGAGGTCATCAATGCGACGAGTCCAGCCAACTCAGAAGGCTTCAACGTCGGGCCTATCTCAGCAAATGGCCGCGTTGCAGCGACAAATTGCGGCACTTCAGGCGCAAGTGAATACGTTGCGCACAGTCATTCAGGTGGCCAACGGAGTGGCAACTTTCCAGTCGAAGGTTATTCGCTTACAAGGTGAGAGCGTCACGGTCAAAAGCTTGAAAGATGGAGTAACTATCGAGTCAAAAAAGAATCTCAGGATTGAATCAAAGAAGGGCGCAGTGATGAAGGCAGGTTCAAATTTGGATATTCATGCAAACGCTCAACTGAAACTCAAGGGTAATGCCATGGCTAACTTGCAGGGTGCGGTTGTCAAATTGAATAACGGGAGCAAGCCTATTGCGAATATTAACAGTCAGGTCGTGGTGCCCCCCATGGGCGGGATGGGTAAGATCTTCAAAGGAAGCCCAACGGTGTTGGTGCCATGATGGCATACCAAGTTGCCTTCGAATCAATATTGATAGCCGCTTTTTGTTTTGTGGTTTTCCAAAGCTATATGTTTCTTTCCCGATCTCCACATCTCAGAATTTCCCAAATTTCCATTGATGGAAATCAATACATGTCGGAGGCAAAAATTCTAGATTGGGCTGGGCCGCTCGTTGGACAAAGTATCTTAAAATTGGAATTACCTCAATTGGTCGAGCGGCTTTACCAACACCCATGGACCTTGGAAGCGTCGGCAGAGCGAATTTCTATTGTCGAGCGAGAACCTTTTGCTACTGCGATATTAGATAAACCTTATGTGATGGATCGATTTGGAGTGTTGTTGGAAGAAGCCAGTAAAAACTACGGTACTTTACCAACTATCAGTGGATTAACCGCGCAAAACTCGAAACCGGGAAACGCAGTAGAGGGTAAGTATTTGGCTCCTGGACTTAAAGCCATGCACTACATCAATCGGCTTGATTTTTTCAAAAATAATCCCGCCGATTCGATTCATTTTTTAAGTCAAGGCGTAGCCCGTTACGTAAGCAAAGACAAAATGTTTGAAATCAAAATGAATTTACAGGAAATAGAAAAAAGTTTTGAAAATTTAAAAATCGTTTTGGAATTACTTTCTGAAGAACACTTAAGGTCTTGTTCAATTGATTTGACGTTTAATGATAAAGCCGTGATTCGACAATTAGACAAACCTGTAAGAGAGATTTTTCATAGCTCATAACCCGGGAGAATCGACTCAATGTCCAAAAAAACCGACTTTTTGGTTGGCCTAGATATTGGAACAACAAAAATCTGCTGCATTATAGGAGAGGTATCCTCTAGCGGAGGTATAGATATCATTGGTCTCGGCCAGCATCCTTCAACCGGCCTTAGAAAAGGCGTTGTAGTTAATATCGATAGCACCGTCGAATCGATAAAAAGCGCCGTAGAAGAAGCCGAATTGATGGCCGGATGCGAAATAGAATCCGCCTTTGTAGGAATTGCGGGAGGCCATATTAAAAGCATGAATAGCCACGGCATCATCGCGAGAAAAGACAGACAGATAGACTAGAAGGATAGAAGGACATTAAAGACAGACAGACCAGACAGATAGACAGACCAGACTGACAGACAGACTGCACAGACACAAAGAACAGATAGACAGAGAAGACAGACAGAGAAGACAGAACCTTTGCATAACGTGGAAGACCTGTTATCAGATATTTGAATAACGGCCTTTCAGCAGCGTAAAGTGGTCACATCTCACCCATAATATAGTCCAGTACCAATGAATTCACTTTTGACTGTGTCAATTCCAATGGTCTTGCAGCAAAGAAATCTCCCTTAACTTTTTTAGAAGGTGAGCAATAATCAGGGCCAGTATTATTTTCATTAACTTCAGCTTCAGGCGACTCCAAAAGTGAGCCTACAAGTTCACTAGCTTCTTTGCTACTTAATTTTCTTTTGTTCTTACTGTTCTTGTTCAGCTCAGCAAACTTCTGGTAAATAGAAGGATGGGAAGGAATCTAATAAAAGCAAGCAAGAGAAATTTTAATTAAGACACTGATATCAATTAAATTTAATAAAACAAAAAATTGTAGCTTTCCCGTGATTGCTTGCACAAAGGGATTATGATGAGGGGGGTTATTGATTTTTGGTTACAACAAACAATGTCAGCTGAAACAGGAAATGGTGAGTTCGAAACGCAACGTAAAAAATTTAAGAAAACTGCAAAAAATACCAACAACATAAGAATCTAAAAAAAGACAAGGGAACAAGACAGTTAATAGAATGCACAGCAATAAGAATTCATTTGTTTGGTTTTAAAAGGGGAGCAGAACAAAACTAGCAACCTTTTAATTGAGCTGATTAAAAGATTTTTAAAGAGAGTATTTAATTCAAACATTGAAATTAGCTGAATATAATAAAACAAATAAAAGTTAATATTCCGTAAATTTGACTAAATTAATATATATTAAGTAATTCGATTAATCATACATTTGAATTAAAATTAATCATTAAATAATGGACTTGTTGAAAAAAAATTAGATAAGGGGGGAGGTAAAGAGATAAAATAAAGCATATGACTAGTTGACTGGTAGCCCAACTTTTTTAGTGGCCAGCTACCTCGAATTCAGAGCTCATCTATTCAACAACGAATTGTCACAAAATACGCGAAAAATCACGTTGACTCCCCCTCCCGTCCGAAAAAGGCTCCATGACGAGGAAAACAGGGAAGAGAGGAGAAATAAAACGAAAAGTAAAATATTCAGTAGCCTATGATTCACTAATAACATTAGGACGACGTGATGCGAGAAACCAACCCATAACACCTTCATCTTCCAAATAATATGAACGTGACTAAAACAGGCCAGCCCCCCTCCTGCCAACAACTCTGCCATAATACCAACCAAAATTATAATAATTAAAAAACATCATAAATATATCAATAATAATAAATAAAAAGTTTAAAATTTACTATTAGCTTCAAGTTTTCATTTTAATCCTTTAAATTACCAGGCAGGATCTTTCCATGGATGATTTTATCATCGGGAAGAAAATTTCCATGAAAGGGGCACTGGATTTTGCAGCGATATTTAAAAATGTACAAAAAACAAGTTTCTCACAACTTTACTTTTTAAAACAATAAAAAACTTTTGCGTAAAGAGCGGAGCGTTGAGGAGGGGACAGCCCCTTTCATATACGGAATAATTCATGTGCATTTTAAATTTTAATGTCACTCCAGTCTTTTTTAATTGTTTGAATATTTTCCCTTTTAATGAGCAGTGCTTCAACGCACCATGGTCTTTTGGATAGGCTATTTGGCAAACGTTTGACTTTAGAACTAAATTGGGACCATACCTTCGACCAGATTCAAATAGGTATAAGGCCATTAGTCACATGTTCCGTGGAAATTTCGTCTGAATCTGTTTCTGTTTGGTAAAATGAAGTGAAAGAGTGTAGATACTGCTGTCCAATCAGCCTAACGAGCCCATAGTCATATGTTCTGTCCATCTGTATTTCTGTTTGGAAAGTGAAGTAAAGTCAAAGGATGCAAAAACTGCCGTTCAATTAGCCTAACGAACCGTAAGTCAAGAGTTCTGCAAAAACTTGGGTGGTCTTGGGTCGAGAAGGGGTTTGAGATGATGTATCCGAGGATGAATTTCTGGTTCCACCCATAGCAATAGTAGTTTCAGGAGGAGGGCTGCCAAGCCAATCGTCCTTTGGTGTACTTGGTTCTCCGGTGGCTCGCCAGCTATCTACAGGCACGTGGAGGTCGTTGAACATTGTCTAATTTGCATGAGAACTAACCCCGGACGAGCACCATTTTTCTTGTTGCTGAGCAACATGAAAAATGGGAGACGTTCATATGAAATAAACAAATAAGACAAAATAATAAAGCACCGGCGAAATTTTTTCAGAATAATATTTTATGTTCACCAGTGTTGCAGGTGTTTTTTTTTTTATACAAAGCTGGCAGCTCTATGGGATTTCTTCGACATCTTACGGAATTATGAATGCTGAGAAATCGATCTCCCATGCGCGTTTAAGCATGCATAAGATGCTATCAAACATACATAAGATAGAAATTTACGTTATGCTCAGTGCTATATTGTTTGTTTATCATACATTTATATCCCCTTTTTATAATCAACATTAACATACAAGTATTTTTATTTCTGGCATTTAAGAATTGTTATATTTTTAGTTAATAACGATCTTGTATTGCCTCTTCTAAAGGCTTCTCCACAGTCTTTGGATGTGAGAAATAAATATGGAACTTCAGTTAGACAACTTTTGGCTTTATTCGATGAAAAGCTGAAAAAGCAAGAAATACTAAGGAAGAAATCAGAAGTCAAAGGAGCAAAAACACACTTGAATGAAGAAGCAAATGATAGTTACAGGGATTGGAATAGGCGAATTGAGGAAGAAGCAGAAGCTGAGTATGACCAACATTGGGGCAAATTTGAAAAGGGTTGGCTCTTATTTTTCCTTTTTTTTTGTTCTAAAATTTGTTATTTATTTATAACATATTACGCTGTACTCCATCTTTGCCTTCGTTAAATATTCTTCAACAAGCCTTTCACGCTTTTGTTGGGAGTTTCACGCTTTCACGCCTAAGTATAATGAAAAACCTTGTGTTGCAGGTTTCCCCGGCCGAAGGTGGCGATATTGGCCAAGAAGAAAAAAAACAGCAACACTGACCTTGGACGGATCATCTACGCGCTCCGCGCCTTTATTTAAAATGGCATAATACTATCACCTTCTCGAAAGGTGGCCCCGCGAATTTCAATCCAAAAATGGGGAAGAATAATTTGGACAGGATCGCTGATTTTGGTGAAAACCAATTGATCCAAAAATGGTTGGCCCCTTTGGTCGGCGATGTGAGCAACGATACCGCCACTCTGATGCCACCCAAAAATGGAAGCTTGTTGGTCAGTGCTGACGGCTTTCAGGAAGGCGTCCATTTTTTACGGGAAAGTCCAGCCCAATGGGTTGCCCAAAAATGCGTGCGCGCCAATCTCTCCGACATTGCCGCCAGTGGTGGCAGAGGCCGCTGGCTCACGCTCTGCCTTGCCCTGCCGCCAGACCTTCCAAGCCTGTGGATGGACGGGTTTTGTCAGGGCCTGCAACAGGCATTGGCTGAAACAGATCTTCAACTGATTGGTGGAGATACAACCGCTTCGCGCCACCATATCAGTATCGCGATAACCATGATCGGCACCGCTGAAACGGGGAACGGCATTGACAGAAAGGGTGCAAGGACTGGAGACCAAATTTGTGTGACCGGTCATGTTGGCGATGCGTTTTTGGGATTGGAAGTACTTGTGGGAAAGCGCCAGCTTGTAGAGAATGAAGCCAATTATTGGATGCGCGAACATTTCATTCCCGAAAACCGAACCGAGTTTGCAGTCGCTCTCGCCAAAAATCAATGGGCCACGGCCATGATGGATCTTTCCGACGGTTTAGCCGAAGATTTGCCCAAGCTATGCAATGCTTCTAGGGTGGGTGCTCATATTCAACTCGAATTTCTGCCCTTGTCTCCGGCAGCACGAGCGCTTGGTTTAAAACCATTGGAGGCATTTACGGGTGGAGAGGATTTCGAGTTGCTGATTACGGTTCGACCCGATCATTGGACGGAAGTCCGCAATCTGGCCAATCAGATGGATACGCTTCTTGACTACTATGGTCCCTGCGTCGGCCCTGCAGTGCATTCCTGCAGCGTGATTCGATCTCTGGGTCCCGTAATACCAAGCTAAGGTCAAATCCACTGCGCCACCACAGGGCAACGCGAGTAGGATATTCGGAAAGAATACAATATTTGAAATCTAATGCTACTGATTTTATTTGATTATGATGTTTTCTTTGAGGATCTTCTAATCTAAAATGTTACACAATTCAATACCCAAGACCGAAGCCAGCTCCAAAGAAAGCATTCCCACAGTGAAAAATTCCTAACGACACCACTGCTTCTCACAAGAATTCCAACTTGTACAACCGCTCTTAAAAAAGAATCCTGGCTACAATTATGACCCCTTTTTGTTCTTCCATCTTTATATATCTGTCTAGAAAACACTCCCGTACAACTAATCCTTCGCCTATAAAGAATTGATACGCCAGTATAAGAAACGGTACAGTGACTTAGAATTGGTTTACATCTCCAGATGACCATTTCATATCTTTTGGGAATTTCATCTTAGAAAGTTTTGTCAAATTACCTCTGATTCTAGAAACTTTTCGTTTGTTTTAGGACCCTTTCAAGCTATTGATTTTAGTTTTAAGACTTGTAAAACTCCGAGGGATATTCTTCAATAAGAAATTCTCTACGCATTGGTGATAGGACGATAGCACCCATTGTAGATTGAAGGTGAGAAAAACTACATAGATAGGATAATTACACAGACAGCAATTGAACACGCGGATAATTGCTATAATTGAAAGTTTCAACCGTGAAAATTGCACCCCTGGGAAGGTGCAATATTCAGTGGTTAAAGATTCTTAGATAGTTGAATTCTCTGTGAGTACAATATCATCCGTAATATATTTGCCGTTTACACAAGCTAAATAAAACAGACTCAACAGACGAATAGAGACATACATAACCGTGGCGTTTTTTGCGATGAAAGTCACGAATAATAAATAACTAATAATGAAAAAAGCTATTTTTCAGTAAAACAACAAAATGAAATTGCTTTTGTCTGACAATATTTATAAAATGCCAAGTTCAAGAATGCTTAACAAGCCTACCTTTCCTCAAAGGTTCATGAAATGACTAATCCTTTGTAGCTTTGGGCCTTGTCCTGGGAGCAGCGCCACCTTCTAAAATATATTTTTGTATTTTCCTCCTCTGATTAAAATAGCTAATTTAAAATTTAAAGGCCAAGTTTACCCTCCAATCACTTTTGGCTCTTGAAAGGGCACTAGAATATGTGATTTTCGTCCAAATGAAGTTTTCCGAATCCTAAGACCAATGGTTCGATTTGATGGTCCCTGTGAAAAAAAAAAAAAAAAAACTTGAGCCATGACACGAAAAATAACAAATTTCGCATTTTCACAAAATGTGCCTTAAAGATTCTCTTTGGGGAATCTTTAGATACATGATTTTATTGTTAAATTTGTATCAAAATCAACGTAACTTTTAGGATATATTTCCTTCTTTTCTGAAATGACGCAGATTTACTTACAACAGTGGCTTTGGCGGGAATTTTCGTCACGCGCCTCACCAAATTTCCCTTACTACGGCACACCAAATCTCTAAGCAATAAGCTGGCCCGATGCCTAAGATCTAATTTAGTTTAAGATTCTTCAACACCGCTACGTTTGGGCACTTCAATACTGGCCATGGGATGGTAATCTCTTCTAGCTTAGGTGTGTTGATGGATGATCTGATCATTGTTTCCATTTTTAGATCACTGTCTTGCCAGCTAGTGTTCGTGAATTGACACATTTGTCAGAATTTTATTTGTATGGTAATAAGTTGTCCGTTCTTCCGTCGGAGATTGGCTGTCTTGTCAACTTAGAAACGCTAGCACTCAGCGAAAATTCACTCACCACACTTCCGGACTCTTTGGTTAATCTTAGATCCCTGCGTGTGTTAGACTTAAGGCACAATAAACTCTGTGAGGTAAGTACTTGGGTTCCTGCTTCTTGTTTTATTTTCGTAGTGCGATTAAGCTTGAGCTGAGTTACCAGTTCTGTCCTTCGGAAATGGGGGGGGGGTGAGCTTTCACTTGAAACGTATTATCTTTTACTAATTGCTAAGCAAAGTGTTGTCTATTCATTGTACATGAAGCGTAAATAATATGCATCCTGGGTTGACAAAGCTTTTAATCAAGGTGGTTTACACAACAGGGAACTACCTAAGTTGTCAATTTATTCACATAATGCTTCTTTTGAGCTGGTTTTTTAGTCCAGGTAGTTGTGCTATTTTTGGCTATTTTTGACTGTTTTTGGCTGTTTTTTACTATTTTTAGGGGCCACCTTTTTCTGAACTTTAAAACAACAAATTCTGCTCCATTCAATCTAAAATACAAAATTCACACTTTCTAATGATGCAAGTATATTTAACCTGAATATTTCCGGCATAAAAAGGGAGGAGGTAAATGATTTTTCTAAGATTTCTGGGAAAGTAGGTGTAGGAACTTCGCTCGGTGAATAGAAAGACGGGTTTTTATGTCGCTTTCAGAAAACAAATTTAATTTTTATTTTATTGGCCTTAGAAAGTAAAACCATCACGGCATTGGATATCTAGGTATTTGTGACTTTATTCATATGAAAAATATTCCCAAAATTGACTGAGGCCTTAACCGAATTGACAGATTTTGATGCATCTGTAAAGTTTTTTGTACCCCCCCCCCCCTGCAACAAAAATCTTGGATGCGCCCTCGGTAATAACCTATCTTTTTTAGTAATTAATGCTTTATTTTGACATTATTACTGTTATTATGACTAGTTTTACTTTATTAATAAATTAATATCAAATAGTTTGCACCAGTTTTTGATTAGTTGATTGATCTTATTTCAATGTAAAATCGTTTTTATTTAAATTTTTAATTTCATTATTGCAGCTGGTAACATTCAGGAGCAGTCTTCACAAAATACGGCAACAATAACAACACCAGACGGCACCACGGTTGTTATGCTAGCATCTGGATTCAATGGCAATCGAGAACAGGAAACTGGGGGGAAAACACGACTCCGACGTGTGGCTTGTACCTGCCCTAATTGTAAAGATGGGGATAATAGGTTCGATTTAAATTCATTAGACTCAAAACTCTAGCCACTTTTCCCTAATCCTGGTTCTTTTACCTTAGATAATATTTCTTCACCCAGGTACGAGCTCCATCCAGCGTATCGAATTGCCCTTCCAACTGTGCCTCAAATGATGCGTGTAAAATTTTTCCCATTTGAGGTCCAGCAGGCACATTCATTTCCAGGAGATGTCTTCCCATCAGCAGTGGTTTGGGGGCTCGATGTTGAACAGCCAATGTCTTGGCTACCTCCAACATTTCCCGCATATTTTCAGGTAGCTCCTGCGGGAAGGGAGGTCGAGCACTGTGGTCAGCTTCAACCAACCTAGCTAACATTTCGAGGGATTCTCCCCCCTCACTCAGTTTCACGGCAAGCCGACGCACATGACGTAGCGAGCCACTGAAATCAATATGGGTTAAATGATATGTGCAAAGTACGATCACACGGTTCATCAAGGCAAGGGGCATTCCGAGCCGACGAAGGAATCGTTGAAATGTTCCAACAGTTCCGCAATGGCCATAGGATCGAATACGATCACCTAAAACTTCCGTTGTTTCCGGCTTACCAAGATCGTGACACAGTGCAGATAATATCAGTACGGCACGATCTTGGAGCGAAAGCTCATCTCGCACGGCAATTCGCGCAGCCTGATCAACTGCGTGTAAAGTATGAACCCATACATCCCCTTCTGGGTGAAACCGTGGATCCTGAGGGCAATCCTGAAGTACCGCGAGCTCGGGATAGAGTTGAAGCCACCCACACTGTCGAAGGAAGGTTAATCCAGCCGAAGGCCGTTGAGATTGAGCTGCCCATTTATACCACTCTCCCCAGATACGCTCGATGGCTAAGGTGTCATATTCAACTGCGAGTTCTTGGCATAGCCGTAAGGTGTCTGGTTTGGCTTCCAGGGAAAATCGTCCAGCAAATTGAAGGCCTCGCAAGACTCTGAGGGGATCTTCTGAGAATTGTTCGCCGACATGTCGTAAAGTTCGATCTTTGAGATCGCGAAATCCAGAAAATGGATCAATCAACTCTTCGGTAACGAACTGCAAACTGCAAACTGCAAAATGGGAAAGTGGGGGGCGGTAGAACCTGATCTTGTCCTTTGGGGGGCTTTGGGGGTAAAAGTAGCTCCATGAACCGCCGAGAATTTATTGGAGCCGGTGCGGCTGGGTTGGCTCTGACTGCTGGCAATAGCTGGGGCGCCACGGCGCAGCCTGATCAGAAAGTCCGTCGGGTCGCCCTTATTGGGTGTGGCTGGTATGGCAAGAGTGACTTGTTCCGCCTCATCCAGGTGTCGCCGGTGGAAGTGGTGGCGCTGTGCGATGTCGATGGGAAGATGCTGGATGAGGCTGTCGATATGGTGGCGGCTCGGCAGCGGTCGAAGAAACGGCCGCGGGCCTATCGGGATTATCGCAATCTTTTGGAACGGGAGGAGCTGGATTTGGTCTTGGTGCAGACGCCGGATCATTGGCATGCCCTTCCCATGATCGAGGCGTGTCAGCGAGGGCTGGATGTCTATGTGCAGAAGCCGCTTGGGATCGATATTATCGAGGGCGAGGCCATGTTGGCCGCCGCCCGAAAGTATGGTCGAGTGGTTCAGGTGGGTATGCAGCGGCGGAGCACGCCCCACTTGATTGAAGCGCGTAACGATATCATCAAGAGCGGTAAGCTCGGCAAGATCGCTCACGTGGAGATCTACTGCTACTACCACATGCGGGCGCGGCAGAATCCGCCGAATACGGCTCCGCCTGCCTATCTCGATTACGAGATGTGGACCGGGCCGGCTCCGTTGCGGCCCTATAATAAGTTGGTGCATCCGCGATGCTGGCGCGCCTTGATGGAATACAGCAATGGCATCGTCGGCGACATGTGCGTGCACATGTTGGATATGGTGCGTTGGATGTTAGATTTGGGCTGGCCGCTGCGCGTGAGTTCGCAGGGTGGCATCTTGGTGCAAAAGGATGCCAAGGCGAATACAACGGATACCCAATCCGCGATGTTTGATTTCGGAGATCTTAAGGTGGTTTGGCAGCATCGGTCTTGGGGCGATCCGCCGGATCCTAAATACCCGCCCCTCTGGCGGCCAAACGATTTCTACGCCACGCCCTGCCCAGCCCAAGACAGGGCCCGAAGAATCAACTCCTTCCCCAGCCAACCGCCAAACTGAACGGGATCTCCCCGGCAGCTTTACGGAAGAATTTTACTCCGACCACAGGTCCGGCTCGGACCGCAGGCGGTGTAGTAGACCCGTGTCAGCGGGTGGAAATACGTATTGGTCCAGGGCTTCTCGCGCCACCCAAGCAAGGTCTTGGCAGTCCAAACACTGTGGTTCGCCCCGAATCAGGCTACAGCGCAGGAAATGGATACAAACGGTCTTCTCGGGGTAAGCATGCTCCACGGCTGCCAGGGTAGCCCCAGGCCGCACCTCGATTCCGAGCTCCTCCCGCAACTCGCGTACGAGACAATCCTCGTAGGTTTCGTCCGGCTCAACCTTGCCGCCAGGGAATTCCCAGAGGCCCCCGAGGTGTTTCTCAGCTGGCCGCTGGGTAATCAAGAGGCGGCCAGACCGAAAAAGAACGCCCGCGGCGACGCGAATCCGCTTCGCCGTGGGCGTCGACATCTTCTTAATGAATTGGGCTTACTGGGCGTCGTCGCCCGTTGCAGGCTGCTCAGCAGGCGCTTCTTCCGCTGCACCGGCATCCGATGCTTCTTCGGAGGGATTCCCAACCACCACGGTTTCGGTCGCGACCGTTTCCGTCGTCAACGGGGCTGGCAGCGCACTCATTTCAGCCGTCGCCGCTTCAGGCAACGGCTCGGGCCGTAGTTCGGGATTCTTGTCGTAGATCTTG
>JAAAKM020073195.1:146268843-146289985 GCA_010016025.2 Alatinidae sp. Z8VKAUB7J3
CTTGGTGCGTCGGCTGATGGCACGCGAGCTGTAACTCGGCGCTACGCCCGGTCGATCCAACGCCTCATAGAGTGCCAGAGCTTCTTTAAGCTCTCCTTCAGACTCGTGCAAAATGGCCAACGCCAAAGCTGCCTGAGAGGCTACCGGTGTATTTGGAAAACGGCTTTGGACCGCAGAATAGCCTGATTTCGCCTCTGCGAGGTTGCCTGCGGCGTCGTCAGACGCCGCAATACCAAACGTAGCCTAAAGTAGATAGACATAGAACTAAGGAATGATTGAGATTCTTCGGCTGACTGATGACGGCAAATGTCCACTGGACTTGTGTGGAGAACGGGGAAATGAATTTGCTTTGTATGAACTATATATATGTTTAGGGACCATTGCATGGCAGTATTGCTCCTGAACCACGGAGGTTAGCGAAATCATCCCTTTGCTGTGGCGTATTCTCGTTGCCACTAAGAAAGAGTATATAACTTTTAGCATCCATTCAAATGAGCCCTCTTTCGATACTTCGGTATCTCACGACCACAGGTTTGATATAGTGGACCCTCAGCAAAACAAAATAGCAAACAGATGAATAAGTGCGCATCAGTAACCATACTTCTCTCGAAAAAATAGAAAATTTAGTGTAAATGTAGATAGGGGGGTTGAAATCTCCACTATAAGGTTCTCAGACATGTTCATGTTCATTACACAATTTTTTAGACTCCATCTCTTTTGGGAGTGTTTTCTCCTTGTGTCTAAATTATGAAAACTTTCTTATACTAAGGGATTTGATGATTAAATTTTAAAATCAATTAATCGCGCCTATTTTAACCAGCATAAAAAGGCAGTTTCTTTTGAAGTATATATCGTTATCTGAATTCTTTTTTTAAGTGTCTTTTTCTCGTAACAATTATCGCTCTTTACCTACCATGGACGGTTTGATTTGCGCTTTGAATCTGATTACCGTCATTTGTGAAAAGCAACAATAATACATCTTTCGTTTTGGTACATTTTCGTACCTTGGCTTTGGCTATTTTCGGAAAGCAGTTCTATCTAAGTGCTAGAAAACGAATTGGGCTAAATTCCCTTTCTATTGATTTACATGGAGGGAATAAACTTCGAGTCTTAAATCCCCCAAAAACATTTATTTATTTATTATTTTATTCGACACAGGAGAAAACCATAGGCTTGTCGCAGTAAATACAAAAACATAATATCGACAATAATGACGAAGGATGATATGATGAAAATAATAATAAAAAAATTTGACATAGTATTTTAACTGCTATTTGTTTTTGATTGCCAATGTTTCAAGTTTTTCAAAATGACCCATTTTACAAGAATTTTTTTTTCTACATGAAAGTTTCATCAAAGTATCAAAACCAGCATCAAAGTAACGATGTCAAGGCAAAGAAAGTATCGAAATAACAATAAGCAACTTGCATAACTTACATCCCTGGTCCCATAAATCAAAGTTGCCCCATAAATCAGTAAACAGAAGTATCAAAGTTGTAATAAGCAATTTCCATAAGTCACAGCTGTTTCTTGTGATAATAGGGAGAATCCAACCCCAGAATTATAGTTATATAGGCCTTAGATTATTTCAAACAAAAATTATTTTTCCGAAATTTTAATAGGATGCCTGTGAGGATAAGGGGAAAAGCTGGTTGCTTGTGGTGACATTTGACTGTTAAAATTAAAAATAAAAGTTTCAATTAATAATCAAATGAGCCAATATTAATACGACAATTCTTCAAATTTAATACGACAATCCCTTCCACAGAAACATTAAATATTAGCAATGGGTAACTTGTATAAGTTACAACCGTTGCCCCGAGCTCTGGTGATTGTGTCAACCCAGAGGACATTTTTATATGATCTTCGGACTGCTTTTAAGAAAATTGCTATCTCTATAAATTAGATCGGTTGCAATGGGGGAAAGTTGGACGTGGATTAGCTATTTGCTCTCCAATCACTTTTGACCATTTAAAAGGGAAATAGAACTTTCAATGCCGTAAATTTGGTTATATGATCTTTGGACTATTTTGAAAAAAATATTTTTCTTAAGATATTTATTGAATATATTTGGGGGAAAGAAGGCGTAGGAGGTCATGATGCTTTCTGGCCGCTTTTGACCACTATTTATTTTCAGATCAAATACACCACTCCCAACCTACACGACCAGCCTTTCCTTAAAAACCCTATATTCCCCGGGGAAATAATTTATAACTCTTGCCCCTGAATTGGGGGGAGGGGGTCAATAGTGGAGCTCCTTCATGTAATCTTTGAACTATTTTTCACAGAACGAATCTATCAAATTCGTCAATATGGAATACGGCGCCTACGACGCAGCCGTTCGGGCCAATAGAATCCAACAGATAGCGATAATCAAAGCCCATGTCGATCGGTTCCCCCAAAAGGAGCTGGATATAAGCGGTATCGACGCCGGGCTCCATCATTTCAATAACCTTGGCAAGGCTTTCGTAATCCTTGTGTTTTTGGTAATGTTTGCCAAAGTTATTAATAGCGTTTTTAGTAGCGCAGGCGCTGAAAAGCACTGTGAATATGCAATAAGAGAAAATTCTTTTCATAATGGGGAGATTTACGAATAGTACTTGAATCCTAATTAGAGCGCATTTATTAGCCCCTCCTCTCAAACAATTGGAAATCAACAAATCTTTGTAGCCCCGCCTGGACTCGAACCAGGATCTAGAGTTTAGGAAACTCCTATTCTATCCCTTGAACTACGGGGCCTGATACTTTGACTTCAAATATAAGGAAAAAAGCAAAGAATTCGTTCAATTTGTTGAATCGGATTTTTCATCTCTCGCAGCTAGACGGCAGGCATTTTCGAAATGCCTGCCGTTTGCCAACTCCTCAAAATCAATACAATAACTCATAATACTCTTCCAGCATTCGTTTCACCGAAAAGGCGTCTTTGGTACTGAGAATACTCGCTTTCATCATTGCCTGCCATTTGTCCGGGTCTTCGTAGTAAGTCGGCACGACTTCTTCCAGGAGCACTTTGTAAAGGGAGGCCAGATCGTGTGCGTCCTGTTCTACGACGTCGTCGCTTTGAAAGGCGTCGCCAATTTGCCAGCCGTTGACCCCATGTTCACAGGCTTCAGGCCACCAGCCGTCGAGAATGCTTAGATTGAGTACGCCGTTCATCGAAGCTTTCATGCCAGAGGTGCCGCTCGCTTCTTTCGGCCGGCGCGGATTGTTGAGCCAGACGTCGGAACCTCGAGTCAATGCGGCGCCTATGGTCATATCGTAATTTTCGAGAAAGACGACCGCTTTGGGATATTTTTTGGACATGGACACCAAATTGGCCGCAATCGCTTTTCCGTTCTAGCAATTTGATTAAAGCACACCAAGACGAAATCTCTTTTAGGCCCAATCTTCCCTCAGGTACAATTGGTAAATCCAATTTCCCACTTAATCTGGATATATGACTTTTAGTAATTTCGGAGGCTAGAGTTAAAACAAATTGCACTAGAACTATTTCTAAAGAGGGGGAGCGGCTTCCACAGTCAATACATTATTACGTGAATTTATTTTGAACGGTCCACCCACTGACAATGAAGCGTCGCATTTCGAAGCAGTGCCAAAAGGGAAATCCTTTTTGTCATGGAAAAAAGCAAAAAAAAGAAAAAAAGAAAAGTCGAATTGAAAAAAAATTGGGCAATCGTTGAACTTTTATAATCCTAGGCAACTACAATATTGCCTGTAGGCGTAGGATTCAGGGGCCCTGGAAAGGATGAATCTGAATAGACATATGGCAATAATTATAATTTTTTTTATTTTTTTAGCTTCTGTTTGCCTTGAACCAACATCAGTGATTATGAACCGAGGACATGTTTGACAGTCGTCCACATCAAAACACATTTTCTACAGTGAAAAAGTTTTAAGCAAACACAATCTGTTTTGAGGAGACTACAAGAAAAATAATAGCAAATAGCATATTCCGAAAAAAAGGAGAAATATTGTAATCCCACTGACATCAACAATCAATGTAGCAAGGGAGATTGACAGAAATGATGCATTCAACCAATTTTTATAGTGAATACGTTTTGATTTATTGACTGCCGGCAAATGCCCCGTTTTAGTGTGTTTAACGAAAACGGGAACAGTTAAGAATAAAAGCAATAGTGATAACTAAAATCATGGGAATGGAAATTCAAATATTTGTAAAAAAAAAAAAACTGTTCACAGAAGAAGTAATTTATGCATTCCATTGCTTTAGTCATTTAGGTTGTTCTCAAAATATATTTTTATTATATGCCAGTCTTATAAGATAAGATTATTCACAGAAGGATAGCACTGCTGCGACTAAGGCTGGAAATGAGTTTAGCAGTTGGTTTCGTATTAAACCAGGAGTTACCAGTTTTTTGAATAAGTTAATGAGGACATGGGCATACAACAAATTTCAAATATTTTGCTTTTCCAGTCGATTCTCCGGATAGTAATCACTAGCCGGTAAGGAGCAGCATTTAAACTTAAAAAGAACAGAAATTATTTCGTATGTGAAGGGGGTTATCTCCTCCTCAATATCTCGCTCCTTACGCTAAAGTTTGAATTTTATCTTAATTCTTTAAGTACGACTTCTGAAACACTATGTTTGTTTCATTGGAACAATAAGAAGCTTTTTTCCAAAGCAGTAAAAAAAAATTTTAGCATAAAGAGCGAGGTTTTCAGGAGGAGGCAACCCCCTTCATATGCGTAATAATTTTTATTCGTTTTAAGTTTTGTTATTACTATTTATTTTCAGTCAAAAGAACTTGTTTTTTTTTATAATTTTGCAATTAAGGTTGTACTTACACTGCAGCTTAACAGCATTGCCGAGACATACATTTTCACCATTTTTGGGATATTTTGGAGGTCCTGGGATAATGCAGTCCATTTGGATATTCTGTGGTACGGTCAGAATTTTCTGGTAAATTGCGGCATTTATTTATTGTATTTGCCATGTTCTGCTTGGCATTGTCGAAATTTACAAACTGCTCGTTCAGTCAGTTCTTATGCTTATCAGCAAACGAATGTGGATGTTCCGTCAAACGCGGACTCAACAAAAAGTAAATTTGCACGAATTTCAAACTAGTCATTACACGAGGAAACATGACTCAAAATCAATTTCTGAAAGTGGGTGAAGATATTAGCGGGAAAAGGTTGCTTATTTTTCAGCTATTTCTACAATTTTGTCGGTGAAATGGAAACTGACGTCGAATCCTATAGTTGGGCCGTAGAAAGCTTTTGTGACACGATTTAGTCAAAAAAGAAAAGGGATTCAACTTAATTCAAAGCTTTAGCAGCGCTGCAACTTAAATGCTTGTGTTCTATCATTGTAAGCTTTATTTTCTTATTGTTCCAATTAAACAAACGTAGTGTTTTAAAAGTTGTGCTTAAAGGTAAGAAACCGTTTTCGTACTAAACAACTTACCAAAACCAACGTTTGCACTATTCTAATTAAATAGGAGACATGAAGTTATGTGTAATGGTTATTGCATAATGTTAGGTGTTGGATTTATTGGAAATCGTGAGAAAGCGTCTAAGAGCAACAGCGTTAAAAAAAAAACTTGAACAGTAATGCCATCTACTTCTTTTGATAGACCATTTTTGTTTAAATAGTTTTTCGGTGACTTCCATCTTTTTTATTCCCCATTTCTTATATTTTTACATTTCCTATATAATATATCCTCCCGTCATTAGGTAATTACAATCTCTAAGTGAGACCAGTAGACGATAAATGGAAATAACTTACGTAATTCGTTGAAATAGAAGGGGAAATCTCCAGGAATTGAACAGTTTAATCTGGCCTTGACGTATGTCGCCCAATTTTGACTGAGAATATTCTTTCCCCCAATATCCTTCTTGCAGATTCTTGCCACACGAGAGTAGATATTTTTGCCACAGTTGATATACTCAACTGCCGTTTCGCGGAAAAAGAAGTAGACATATTCTCCGACGTCGAAACTCCCAACGAAATTTGGCTCTGAAATTAAATTCTTTAATTATTTTCATGAGACATTAAACATTGTTGAGTCTCAACCCATTGATGACCAACTATGGAACGATCTTTAAGAGAGGCAACGAGGCAATTGTGCCTCGGCAAGGGAGATATGCTAGGTAAAAGAAAAAAAAATTGAAGCCTAAAACAAAACCCTATCAGACAGAGACAAAAAATATAGATCTAATTTTTGAACTTCCCAGTTGTCATGAGTCATATCGAAATTGCGAAAGATGTTGTTGCACAGCAAACCAGTCAATATTCTGGAGATGACTAAGCAATCGTCCAAAATCACAATTTGTGGAGCAGAATCGTGTAGAAAACTTAAGAAAACATCATTTTATTTGATTTAATCAAGCTTTGTATCTTCATAAAAAAAGTTGACAAAATTCGGATGCTTTAGCATTTCAGTTACAGACTTATTCTTCAACCCCGACTACCATACCAGTAAAATAGGACAAAATAAAATTTGTTGTTATCATAGTGCTCTCTAAGTAAAGAGCAATGTGGGCAAAATACATTTTTTGGGGGTTTTAGACCAGGGCACTTTGTCATGGTTGCAGCAAAAGCTGCAACCTAGTGAAGAACAAACCACAGCCTATAGTAACTAAAAGCAAAAAAAGCATTTCAAAAAAACTGCCTGGTGAAAATAATTGCCACCTGACATTGATTCAGGAATGGTAACTATTATTTTGGTTCATCTTAAAAGTAAAAGCATATTGCAAAAAGTAATTTATGGTGATTTTGAAAAAACCTGAAACCCTTTGCAAATGGCATCAGATCAAATGAAAAGCATACCATTGGAATCAGCATGGTCAAAAATGTTAGCATTAAGAATAAGCAGAGTTGGGCCTAGAAGTTGTTGATCCATCTTGCTAGGTCTATAATGAAAGAAAGCCTAAGAAAGCTAGACCATGTTAATGGGTGAAGGCTTATAGATTGCCAAAGAATTTACTTTTTGGACATCTTTCTGGGGCCAAACAAAAGGCATGGTTATCTTAAATAGAGTCAAGGTAGTAAGTGTAATTCTATATTAGTAACTTTTGTCTATCCTGGATAGTAGCTGAGTTAGGTAAATGAAACTCTCTGGAATAGATCCAGGCCCTCAATGATTTCCTACAAAGGTATTTTAGTTTACCTGTCTTACCCCTTTCTTCTGTAAAGGGAATCCAACTTTTAATGACCTATGTGTTATAAAAATAATACCTTGAAAAACAGATCTACTGCCATTAAGACTAGTCATCAAAGGAATCTTCTATGCCTTAAAAAAAGAGAAAATGTGGACGTAGTAGCTCCAAAACACCTTCCTGGCTTTATTTTAGGCTCTGGAAATATTCCTGAGCTATATTCACCTAACCCAAGTACTTTCCAAGGTAGCAAGAAGCCTTTCAATTAGATATTTACTAGTTTAAAAAAGACTTTTCTTGAAGTTTTATGATGAATTTTCACAAAAGCAACCATATTTGGGAACAAAAATTTGCTTGTGGTCATTATCTGTGATTTAGTTGGATTTACTGTCAGATTTAAATTCTTGGATTTATCCAAAAATTAGGTTAGGATTTCAACGGGGTCACTTTTAATATTCCTATGACATACTTCAAGGATCAACAAGTCATCCACATATTTCCATCTTTGGGGGAATTCCTTGCCAATATCTAAAATCATAAAGGAAGCTTTTACGGTATGTTGAGGGTGATGTTGAATTAATTTAGAAGGCGCTATGCTACCTTAGGTTTTGGTGTCTACCTTCACGGAAAATATCCCCCCCCCCCGTGGGAAGTATCTCCAGATAATATTAGTGTGGGCCCTTTGGAATTAAAAGCAGTCATAGAAGGTATACGATTGGACTTACTAGCCCCTCAAGACGTTATTACGCGCACCTAGGGCTTCTGTAATACTATAGTACACATGTATGCTACGTAATGGTATAGTTCACCTGTTTGTTACGTAATAGGAGTTAGGTGACTTGTTAAATTTATAGAAGGTGACGTAATTTCGCGTGACTTATCAAGATTCAGGGCTCGCTTGTCAAGTGGAGAACCCCAGGTTGTAACGGAGGCCAGCACACACCGTGGCTGTTGCAGAATGACGGTGCACACGTGGGTGCTATGTAATGACGGCACTCACGTGAGTATTACGTACTGACAACGCGCACATGAGTGCTGCATAATGAACGCCACTCACTTGGGCTGTTAAGTAATATTTTAAGAGATGTTTTGTCTTCTAGGAGTTTTTTTCTCCCTTCATGATTTTTTTTCTTTCAAGCCATTTTATCCCTCAAGGTGTTTTTTTCTTTCTTCAAGATTTTTTTTTCTCCAAGAGTTTTTTAAGATATTTTCCTCACGGAACCATTATAATTCAAAGATTTTTGTCCAGTGTACGAATTGAATGAAAGCTCAGATATTTCCCCAACGGAATGCTGTCTTAACCAACTGTGCGAACAAGCAATTGATGTTATTATGTCGTGAGGAATAAATTCTAGGTGATGAGCAGTTTCCCGGGAAAACTACGATGTAGGTGTATTTTAATTAAATATTTAGTATATAGAGTTGATTAAGTATTTTATGTGAGGTGTTCTGGGCGGCAATTATATTTTGGTATATTTCATTATGATGAACCTACCTTCAATTCTGGAGTGGGGTCGCTCAGGCTAAGCTGATTATCTCTGATTGCACACAGAGAAGCCGGTTTTGCAACTGATCAAGAACAAATAATCGGTATAATACATAAATACCTTGGGCTCTACTAATACTTTGTTCCCTTGTGTTGCGACCGCCCGTAATTTATATTTAGTTTGTGCTGTTTTTGATCTCTTAAAAGTTCATGGTCTGCATTGGACAACCACGAGATATGCATGTTTCAACAAGTTTAACTAGCTTTAAGTGCAGCAGTGTTTCCATTGCACACCAAATTTCATTGTGAAATTTACTGAAAGAAAATTTACCTTCGGATATCTCCCCGAAAATCAGGTTTCTTTCTTCCTCGACACACACTTTTCACAAAAAGGTTACCCGCTGAATCCTGCAAGTTTGTTTTAATTCATGCATAAACGATTTTATGCAACCTGACCTAATTTGTCATGATGAAAAAGATAATTTATAGGCATATGTGTGTGTGTACCACAGTATATGACACTTACAGTGATTTAATGAAGGTCTACAATTACAAATTTGGTCCGGAATGTATCAAAGGTTTCAAGAATTAATAAACATATTTGTCTCTCAGGACTGTTTTAAGTACCCTATTGTTCGTATTTGGTGCTTTGAACAAAAAAAAATTATTATTTGAATTGGCAAATTGGTGATTTGAAATGGCAAAAAGCCGCTATGTACGTTGGAAATCTCGAGATCCTGAGGGAGGAATACGACAGTGGAGCCCCGTTCCTTCGTTCTACATGCTTGCTCCTACCTCCAGCTGTGGGGTTTACTATTTTTATTCTGTCTGCATTTTTGACGAGGTTTCTAGCAGAGTATGCTTGTAAATAATTATTTTCATTTAGAATTTTCCACGAATCATCTTTATTGAACACCCTGCCTTGTTCATGATGAAACTTATGTTTAAAAAAGGAGCAATTTGTAGTATCCCTGATCCACGGGCCGTGGGGGTCACTTCATCACTATTTTTAGAACAATGACCATCTTGAAATTTTGATTACATACCTGTTGAGGCTACGGAGGAAGGGGGACTTTCTGACTACCTGCTCCACACGAAGATCTTCTTCGACAGCCCCTTCCGTATGAGAAGGCATACGAAAAAAAAAATTATGTATTGCAGAGATGTGGCTTTTAACAACTGGCAATTTTGGAGTGTTACCTTGAAAAAAAAAGAAGATTGTTAATTAAAAGTAAATAGCTGCTTAAAACTTCGAATGGAAAAATTGATCCTGACTGAGGGAGCCGTTTTTGCCTTCCTGAAACCTCGGCTCCGAGCATTCAAGTGGCTGTTTGGTGCTACTCTAGTCTTACCTTAGATCCTCCAGAGCCAGGAATGACGTATAGGACATCAACGAAACTTCACCTTTCATCTCAGACCTGAGCTGCAGACGTGACGTCCTCCTGCTGCGGTTAAAGAGACAGCTAAACATTTCTCAGGTACTAGTCATACTGCTGGTATAAGATGAGTATTGGTTGATCTCTTTTGTGCCTCCCCTCGGAGTGTATTCAGCCTCAGTATCTGGGAGACGATCCCCCGGCATGTGAAGGATTTGGCCGAATTATGTCCATTTCCAATGTTCCAAAATGCCCATACCGAATGGCTAGCTGGCACATCGGTGATTTTCTAAGTTGGTGACCTTTTCCTGACAGAGTATCTTCTAAGGCAAGCGTATTTAAAGGCTAGGACACGTTTCTTCAGTTGGACGTTTAGCTTTCAAAATGTAGAGAATTTACTACTGCGTCTAAGTGGTTTTTTATCTTTTTTTTTATCGACAGTGAATTTAAAGGTGCCAATTGGGCACATGTAAAGGCTAAAGCAAAGGCTAATATCCTAGTTATGCTTGTCGGGGATCAGGACCTGATCTGGCCTTTTGTGGGAGGGAAAGAGGAAGGAATCCTACATAGTTGCTGCTCGCGGTCGTCACCGAGGGGGTCGCTCCGGGCGACGGTGAGTACGCGCCGCGGTACGGTGCGCGCGCCGCGTACCGCGGGCATACCGTGGATCTGTTCTTTTGCCCGAAGAGTCGTCGCATGAATGTCTATCTCGACGCGGTGGGTCGCTACGGCAAGGGAGCCGAGCCGCTGGTTGCGGTCGGTTTGTCGGAGGAAGCGATGAAACGCGTGGTCGAAGTGTTCGACGAAGAGGGGCTGTAGCGCGCGGCGAGCCCGCGCACCGTGGTTGACTGCCGCGCGCCGGCGCCGTGTACTGCCGTGCGAACCAGGTTCGAATCGAGCAGTACATGATCAGAAACAGCTTCGCCGGATTTGCAGCCGTGCTCGCCCTGACTCCTGCATTCTCCGTGGCGCAGGAGACCGCCACCGAAGCGGCCAAGCTGCAGCCCGTTGCCGAGGAGCGTCGCGGTGGCTTCAACGCGATCGATCCCGAGCAGTGCAAGAAGTGGCTCAGCTACCTCGCCTCCGACGAGTTGCGCGGCCGCGGGGTCGGCACGCCCGGCTACAAGTTGGCGGCCGAGTTCGTTGCGGCGCGCTTCAAGGAGTGGGGGCTCAAGCCCGTTGGCGATGACGACTCCTACTTTCAGCAAGTGCCGTACGTCGCGTACCTCCCGGTGGCGGGACAGTCACACATCGCCGTGGTGGACGGCGCGGGACAGGAGTTGATGCGGGTCGAGCCGGGCAAGGGGCTCGGAGGCCAGCTCGGCGACAACTCGAGTCGCACGGTCGACTTGATGTTCCTGCACGCCAAGAAGGCGGCTGACGTCGACGCCGCCGACACGCGCGGCAAGGCGGTGCTGTTCCTCGACGAGAGTCCGGTGGACGAGGAAGGGTACCGCGAGGCGTACCGCGCGCTGCGTTCCAGGTCGCATCGACCGGGCGTGTTGATCGCGATCGACGACCTGGGTGCGAAGGCCGTCGATCCGCGCATTCTGCTCAAGAGGCCCGGCGGTCGACTCGCGGCGAGTCGCGGGCGCGGCAACACGCTGTCCGCAGACCGGTTCTTAGGGTTTCATAACGTCGTGTTCACGGCGCAGAATACGGCTGTTGATGCCAGGCACAGCCATCTCAACTTTGTATTGCGGGAGCGCCAGGGCATTCCCATTGCCCAGGCGTTGTTGTTGCTGGAAGCGGCGCGGCGCTGCCAGGTGCCAGCCTTCGGCATAAATTTCCCAGGCCATTTTCTACTTGCCCTGGACAATCATATTACCGACCCGGTGAGCTACAGTTTGCTGGATACACAATCGCTTGCAGAAAAAGGTGTGCGCCGGGAGCATATGCAACCCGCCACCCCGGCGATGATCGCCTTGCGCATGCTGAACAACCTCAAAGCGCTGAAACTTCAGTTGCGGGAGATAAACGAGGCGCTGGCAATTGTCGACATTCAGCTCGCCATCAGCGGCGATCAGGCAGAGCTGGCTGCCTCGTTGCACTTCGAGCGGGGTGAATTCTGGCAGCAGCTGGGTGCAGTAAGTGCCGCCCGGGAAGCATTTGAGTTGTGTGCTGAGCTATGTCCTTTTCCGCAGCTGGCTGAGAAAGCTAAAGCCCGTGCAGAAAAACTGGCTGGTAACAGCGAAACCTGGCACTAGGTGCCAGCTAAATCATATCGCTGTAAGGGTTCGACACGTCCAGGTTGACCTTGTTGGCAAAACCGGGCACCTGCAATGCTTCTTCACTAAAGCCTATGTCCGAACCGTCCACCACGCCCTCGCCGAACTGGTAAATAGGTGGCATGTCGCCATTGTCGGCATGTTCGTCATAGTGTGCCGCTGCTTCCTTAACCACTTCGTTGGCGCGCTGATGCTCGAGGATTGCCTGCTTGCCCCAGCGCGCCTTCAGCATGTCCATGGTTTTTTGTGGCGACAGAAAAAAGCCGGTAGCGTTGTTACCGCCAAATCCTTTGGAGTTTACAAAAGCGCCAGGGTAGGCGGCCGGGTCCACAGCAACATGGTCCATGGGTAAGCTCAGATTGCTCTGGTGGACGTCATCAGCAATGTGATCGATGGTCCTGATCCCAATTTTGTATTTTTTGCCAGAAGAAGGATCACGAATGCGGGTTTATTTTTTTGTTTTTGTTTGTTTTTCTTACCGGAGTGATATCACAAGAGGGATCATTCGAACGGAAATTAAAACTTCTAGTGCCCTTCTTAATTGACCAAAAAATTGGCGGGCAACTGGGCCCCGAAAACGAACAGAAGTTATTGCGTATATGAGGGGGTTTGCCCCCTAGTCAATACCTCGCTCTTTTTGCTAAAGTTTTTTTAGTACTTTCAAACGAGCTATTTATTCTAATTAAACGGCCTTCGCGATTAAGGGGTCATTCTTAAACAATTGGAACAAAATTCGAACTTTAGTGTAAAGAGTGAGGTATTGAATAGGGGGTGAACCCCCTCATATACGTAATAATTTCTGTTCGTTTTAAGTTTTAATGTTGCTCCGCACTTTCAGCTGAAAAATCTTGTTTGTTTTATCTCATTATTTGTAAAACCGACTTCAGCTTTCCCAATTTGCAACATTGTTTGCCTTTTGAACTCAATTGATTTTGCCTCTGAATGGCTCGTATTAAACTCTCTCGGATTGTATAAGCCGTCGGTCCATCAAATTTCCAATAATAAAATTAGGACTTAATTCGGTTTCCGCTGTATTCCTCGTTTATCGTCGTTATCTTGTATATTTTGGACCATTCAGAAATTTTATTATTCATAGTTGCAAACTCAATTCCGGAAAACGGTAATTAAATTTGTCGTCAGCCTATTTATGCATCGAAGCTGTGATTGAGGAAGATGGGAATTATGAACATTATATGGATGAACAGATTTGTTTCTTTGGACGACTTTCACAAAAGAAAGTCCGATGTTGACTTTTGAGGAGGAATAGCATTTAGGTTTGGATTTGTAGTCTGGGCATTTAGAACTTAGAGAATATAGGCTATTAGTTGGCGAAGACAAGTTGATGAAACATAAATCAAATCTGTTAGTCTTAGATAACTTCGAAGACCACACTGCCTTTCCATGACGAAAGTAAAACAGTTCAAAATAGGGATGATAGCAGAAATTATTTTGGCAAAAAAAAAAAATGTCAACAAAATGTCAAGTTTTAATGTAAGCAAAGTTCAATGAAATCGGTGACTCGAATCCATGATCTCTTTTTTTCTGTGGGAATTGCAATCTTAATTTTATATTTACAATATAGGACCTTATTTTTCAATTAATTAAAGCTGTATGCATTTCAACATAACTTAAAGTCTCAAAATTTTAAACGGAGAGGTTTGCAATTTTCAAAACCCTCCTACACTTCTCAGGTACTGGAAACCTTATTCTTTAGAGTTACTAAGCTAAACCATAAGAGAAACGAGCCATAATTTAAGAGCCATAATTGAAGCGAGTAGAAATATGAAAGACCAAAATAAGTCATATTAAAAGATCAAACTAAAAACGAATAAGCACTAAGAATTAATAACTGGAACCGAAAACAAACACAAGTTTCGAACACAATTATCAAGAATGAATAAATTAAACTGAATTGAACACAATTATACTGAATAATCAAGTCAAAATTAAAACAAATAAAAATTACCACAAACAAGACAGGGATTACCGCCCCTTTAACTCCCAAAGGCTAGAGCGGCATTTGCGCTTTAGGGAAAACAATGTGCATTTTGGAGAGCGTGTTTTTCGCCATTCATTGATTTTCTAGGGAGTGTGTTAATACCTTTTGATACCGTCAGTTTTCCAAGTCTAATTCAGTCACACTTTTAAACTCAGTCAAAGATATTGTATAGAAAATGCTATAAATAAATAGAAGAGCCCCAAAACAAACAGAAACTAAAATGAATAACAATAAATACACCATGAGTGTCTAAAATGTGCCCAAAAGAGTGTCCATTATATGCTGATTCCAACCAACTAAAATTCAGTAGCCTCGCAACCACCCATCAAAATTTATATTTCTGTATATATTTGTATATCCTCAGAAAAAGGGAGGGGGGATATCTTCAAAAAATAATCTTATCTGAGTGAAAACTGTATTTAAAAATTTTGGGAGTAAAAATATGCAAGTAAGCCCCTTACTTCAAAATTGATCACGAAGATGATGCCCACGGTCACCATCGAGATGTTGATCAGCAGCGTCGTCTCGATGCTGTTCAGGTGGTAGTAGTAGAGCACCGAGAACCACACGCCGAGCGGGATCGACGGGAAGATCAGCAGCGCTGCCAGAACCTGCCAGGTGCGCAGGCCGCCGACAAAGCGTGAGGTGAACTGGCCGATCATGATCGACCATGCGAACCACCAGAACAGGTAGAACTCATGGTAGTCGGTGAGCGGCAGGATGAACTTGTGGATGTTCGCGAAGTAGCCGCCGATGTTGGAGGCAGTATCAGCGAACGCGCCCAGGCCCATGCCGGCATAGGCCCACATGCCCAGGATCAGCGCCATGAACAGCACGGTGGAGCCGACCGACAGGATACGCACGTATTTGATGTCGGTGGAGGAGAAAGCGGCAAACAGGATCACCAGGAAGGTGATGACATAGAAGGCCGGGATCACCGTCTCGCCGTCGCCCATGAAGGTGGCGTAATACGGCAGGTAGATCAGGAACAGCGCGCCGGTGAAGGCGCAGGTTCCGATGATCACGATGTTGTTGATCCACTTCACCAGCGGGATCTCGAAAAACTTCACCCGCGGTTCGATGACGCAGAAATAGAAGGTGGTCAGGAAGTAGAAGCCCCAGATCAGGAAGCCCCAGAAGCCGAATTCCAGCGCCAGCGGGTTGGTGAAGGCATAGGCCGGTTCCGCCGCGGTGTCCGCATAAAGCGGGAAGTCCCAGGCCAGCGGGAACATGATCAGGCCCACGTCCAGGCCGGAGGTGAACAGGATTGCGATGAAGGTGAAAAGGTGAACGGGGGTCACGCCGACGTTGCGGACGTTCCACCACTTGATCACGCAGAACGCCACCAGCGCAAAGGCCAGCAGAATCCCGAATGAGATAATTGTTGTCATACGTCCCTCCCTTGGATGGGCGTTGATCGCCCTTAGTGACATATCGGGCTGACATAACACGAAACACTGTCCGCCCAAACCAATTTTTGAACGACCATTCAAGTTTCAGCCGAGACCGATGGCCGGGATTCCGACGCCTTTCGTCATTTCATAGGAGGATTGCGTAAGTATCTTCCGGCGGCGATGCCGTTGCTCGCGCCCTATGTGAATTCATACAGACGCCTGGTGCCGAATTCCGACGCGCCGATCAATGTGCATTGGGGTTATGACAATCGCACGACCGGGCTAAGGGTCCCAGTCTCCGGAGCGGCGGGACGGCGGGTCGAGAACCGTGTTGCCGGCGCCGACGCCAATCCCTATCTCGCGATCGCTGCCTCGCTTGCCTGTGGCTATCTCGGCATGGTCGAGGAAATCGAGCCGTCGAAGCCCGTGGATGGTTCGGCCTATAAGTTGCCGATTGGTTTGCCGCGGCACCTGGAGGATGGATTGCAGCGGCTCGGGCGCACGAAGGCCTTGAAGGATGTTTTTGGCCAACGTTTCGTCTCGGTCCTGACGGCGATCAAGGAAGCCGAGAACCAGGAGTATCTGCGGGTGATAAGCCCGTGGGAGCGAGAGTTCTTGTTGTTGAACGTTTGAACGCGGGCGAGGCACGCGCTGGAAGGATCGAGACGATGTCGGTTGTAACCCGTAATACACAAGGGTGGCGGGAGTTGGACGCGGCCCATCATTGGCACCCCTTCACCGATACCAAGGCCTTGGCCGAGGAAGGCTCGAAAGTGATCGTGCGCGCCGAGGGCTCCACGCTTTGGGACTCCGACGGCAACGAGATTATCGACGGCATGGCGGGGCTCTGGTGCGTCAATGTCGGCTATGGCCGCGAGCGATTGGCCGATGTCGCGCGCGAGCAGATGGTCGAGCTGCCCTACTACAACACCTTCTTTAGAAGCACGACGCCGCCGGCGACCGAACTAGCCGCCAAGCTGGCGGCGCTCACGCCGTCGGGACTGGACCGGGTGTTCTTCGCCAATTCCGGCTCGGAAGCGAATGACACGATCGTGCGGATGGTGCGGCATTTCTGGAACCTGAAGGGCAAGCCCCGAAAGAACATCATCGTCAGCCGCCAATTCGCCTATCACGGCAAAATCTGTCGGCTTGAAAATTATAATACATTAAGTATCTTAGCTCATAGTAATTGAAATATTCAGTTATAGAAGTAGCTTTAGCCTTAGAGTCGGCATCATCATCGGTTAAAAATTTCTTGGGCATGGTGCAATTTTATAATACAGAACAAAATCTAGGCTATACTAACTGAAAGGTATAAAGAGGAACTTAAGGGATTGATGAATCTGGGCTGCAGTGGCAGCTAGCAACCTTGTAAGGGACGGTCCTTTCCTATAGTAAAAAATAAAACAACCCATAACACCTAAGACAAGACTCAGAACCAAAAGTTCCAATTTAAGGTCATTTAAAATGTCTAAAGGGTCGGTTGATAAAAAAGAAACACGATAGATGTGATTAGAAACCTGCATTAAAGATCGGATTATTGACCATAGTAACTGAAGTATCGTGGTTCCCGCTAAACCTAGTAAGAGGATAAGGGATCGATACTGTTCATTATAAATGGTGATTATGTGAGTTCCACCAGCATCACAGCTGTAGAAATAGACGAAACATAGTAAAGAACAGACAATGGAATACAGTAACTAGAAGTTAATTTATTGCATCTATCAAAAAGGTTCTTTTCATGGTTGCAGCTGCAGCTGCAACCTAGTAAAGGGTGAACTGGAGCTAAAAGTAACCTGAAAGTGAATTCGTATTTTGAATTTTTGCAGTTTTACAATAAGGATCAAAACAATTTATTACGAATGGGACTTAAGCTATTTTCATCGGATATAGCTAAAACCTAGTAAAGAACAAACCACAGCAAATAGTAACTAAAAGTAAAAATAACTAAAACATCTTTTGAATGCAAGTTACCTGCCTGACTTTGAGGTTAGTCACTTACTATTCCCAGTAAGAAAAAGCTATATGCTTCTTCTCGTTTGTAGTTTTCTTTGAAAATCCGGATGGAAACGGTAGCTAGCAACCTAGTAGGAGACGATCACGTCCCATGCTAAGAAATATAATAACCCATAACTCCTTAAAATAGTTTCAGATCTAAACACAAAGTAGACAAGGGTACCAACAATTGACGTAATTGGCAAGTTTATTTAGAAAACAGTAAAAAAAATAGGAATGAGGGTGTCATAGAAACTTTGGGGGCCACTCACTCCTGGTTCCGCCCCTGGAAGTGACACCTGTTGGACTTGCTGCAGTAGCAAGTCTCTATAATTGCTTAACTTAATTAGACGGGGAAGGAATAATTCCTTTGTAAAACAAGAAAAGTCTACCCATTCCTTTTGAATTAACTATAATTAAGGTCAATCAACGACGTTAACTATCACGCTAACGTCATTATAGTTAAAGTGGGAGTGATGAGGAATGATTTGGAATGACAGTTTCTCAATAAAACAGGCTTTTGGAAATATCAGGGGGAAAATAGATTTAATTAATTATGGAAAATGAAAAACGAAATATATATCTTCGAACTTCCAGAAACATGTTATTCTTGCGCCGAATCACAATTATCTGGCTTTACTTGTTCTTTATTTTGAAGCTCTCTCTATGCTCTTATGCATCCTGTATTTTGAAGCGTATGAATGAAAAATAAGTTTATCAGAACGAATGACTTTGCTCAGGAATTTGTGCCGATTACAAGTTTAGTAGGATTTGTAGATCTATGAAGTAACTCTAAAATACCGGAGTTGTAAAGTAGTAGAACAAATAATAGTATTTACTTTTCTAGATTCTGGATTTTGTGATCGACATTTTCAACCAGAAAGGTGATGAATCTCTTGGAATAGCCCTTCACCCATCTACATTAGTTCCGCCAACTGGAGACATTTCATCTGCTACTACAGCTACAGAGCGACATACCATTTATAGAGAGCATATGCTATACAAACAAAGGAAGTCAGAACTTTTGAGCCTGTGGTGTAGCACTCTTTTCACGTTATCCATAGCAAACCATGTAAGCTCTTTTTTTTAGATCTAAGTAAAATCGTGTTTTTGGCAATTCAGTGGGAACCAGGACGTCCCTGCATGGTTGCCCATAAGGGGTGGAGGGGGGGCATTGTTGACTTGCTGCGGATACTGTTTGGCTTATTAAATCCAAATTACCGTATTTTGACTACTGAGTGATTATTAGATCTCCAAATGTTATAGAATTGGGATAAAGCCATGCATAGCATCACTTCTCAGTCCCGGCCTCCATCGGGCAACTGTACTACTAAGCTGCTTAAGTTCTTTAGCGTCTTCAACGTCAGTGCCTTCATACTGGATGCCTGCTTGCCAACGTAGCTTTAACTGTATTAACTGTATTTGACATACATTTCGTTTTATCGGCATTTATTTGAAGGCCAGTATACGTAACTATTGCTACTAGCACCTTTAGATTATGTTTTACAACCCTTTAAAATTAAGCAGTAAGGGGAACATCGTCGGTAAGATCACAGACATGTAGTTGGCTACTAGGAGTGAAGTGATCGAAACAATTATTCTTCATGTAATAGTAGTATGACGATCAGTCAATGAACAGGTTATTTCAATCGTTCAAACAGTTTATGAAAAACATACTAAATTCATAAACAAATCATTTTGACAAATACTGCAACTCATTATTCACTAAAAATGCATGAAATGTCCCATTTTCCTATATTTTTCTACATTCATCTAAAGAAAACTATCAAAAACAATTTTTAACAATAGGTTAAAAACAAATTGTTGGGGTAAAACTCCAAAGAAAGCTACTAAGTATTGGAAATGCACAGAAAGTATGCGCTTTATGAGAGAAAGAAGCTGCACCGACAAATTAACTTTAAACTTAAAGAAATTATAAGAAACACTGGGAGGATTCTTTCCCTCTATATCCCTCTTCCTCCATATCTCTTTCTTTTAAAGACTGTCTTGCCATGGCTGCTGCAGTTCCATGCTCCTATACCTCAGTCTTTGGAGATACCTCTTTGTCAACAGGTCTGAGGAAGAGGTAAATACACCTTAGTGGCCAAACTACACAAACCTTTACCATTCCCAGAATTATGTCGAACTTTAGCACTCATTTTTTCTTTTATTTTTATCGTTATTCATTTGACAACGTGCTCTCAGTAAAAGTTAGTAAAATTTACTCAGTAAAGGGCCGCCGGGCTTGTTCTGCCCGGTGGCGCTGCCGGCAAGCAGGACCAGGGATGCCGTGCAGGCGGAGACGATGGCGAGGGAGCGGGCTGAGCGGTGCATGTTGTGGCCTCCTGGGATTGCGGCGCCGCGGTTCGGCTGCCGTGATTCCAAAGCAGAGCGCTGCGAGGCTCTCCCGGGAAGGGCTGAGCCTTGCTATCGTCGCCGGCGTCCGCATCGCTAGGAGACATCATGCGTTACACGTTGATCCCCGTCGCAGCCGTCCTCTGCCTGAGTGCCGTTGGTCTGGCACAGGACCCGGCAAAGAAGAAGGGCGCGGCCGCGCAGGCCGGTGGCCGCGATGCGATTCAGACCCTGATCCGCGATGGCATGCTCGCCTACCGAAAGGGCGACATGAAGATGGCGGTGCGCAAGCTGGAGCGCGCGGTTGCCCGCATCAAGAAGAAGGGCAGTGCCACTCCGCAGCCCGTCGTCAGCCAGGTGAAGTTGGAAGCGTTCCTGCCCGAAGTCGCTGGCTGGTCCAAGAAGAAGCCGGAGATCACCTCGGGACTGATCGGCGCCGGACCGGCGAAGTGGAATCAGGCTGTGTCGTCGTACTACCCCGACGACCAAGCGCACCGAGAGACGCGGCTGATGATCTCCAACTCGCCGATCATGATTCAGCAGCGGCGCGCCAGCTTGTCGCCGGCGATGGTGAAGCTGCTCAACCGCGACCCGAAGATCACCGTGCGTTCGATCGAAAGGGATGGTTGGCTCGGCTACACGCTGCATCGGCAGGGTTCAGGATGCCAGGGCGTCGCCATCGTCGGCAGCATCATGGTGTTGTTCGAGGCGCCCGCCATCAAACCACCGCAGTTCATGGCGTTCTGGAAGTCGTTGGACTTCGACGGAATCAAAGCGGCAGCGGGCCTGACGTAGCCGGCCGCGGGCAAGAAGGGCAAGAACAGCAAGAATGGCACCTCGTCGCGACCGAACAAGCAGGTCGCGAACGCTTGGGAACTCTCGACCCGGGGGCGCGTCGCCGTCCGGCCATGATAAACTTTCGAGTGCTTTGGATAAGCGGGACTCAAAAATAAACCTAAACTTAACTAAACCAAAAAACAAAAGAAGGCCAATCAAAGTATCTTAACATTACCCCACATTTTAAATGAAGCTCAGAACATCAATAAATGTTTTAATCACTTGTAATAAGGTGAGTAATAATGCCAGAAGGTCTGGCATAAATGCCAGAAGGTCTCTGACCCTCTGGATAACTATTTGAATAAAACAAAGCGATTTTGGACTAAACTAAAAAGAACTTATTTATATAGTTT
>JAAAKM020073195.1:146289995-146317283 GCA_010016025.2 Alatinidae sp. Z8VKAUB7J3
GAAAAGGGTTACAATTTGCTCGTTGCAAGGTTACATCTCTCACTGTATATTTGATTTAGCCCTTTAGATGTTTATATTCTTTTATACAGCTAACGGAGTAAGCCAACAGCTGTATTTTCCTTGTTTTTACCATGAAAGTTTATTTTACTTAAAATCCACAACTACACTTTAAATTTAGTTACATCAAAAAGAGTTTGGAATTTTAGCACCCTTAAAAAAAACATCAGATTTGTAAATGCCCTTGACGGCTGAAGGAGTTGAGCCTTTTCTTTCAAGTGCATTAAGAGAAAATCTGCTCTGCAGTGGTTAAAAGTCATTCTTAGTCATCAATCATAATATCTTTTGTATTTTAGGACTGACCTGATTAAAATCTGTGTTGTGTCCCAGTTCTGATGATAGTACTATACTTCTCATAGTTTGTATTACCTCGATTCCAAGGCTTTTTATTGACTTGCTGCAAATGTCGAAAATGGCTTATCCCATCTCGGTTTCTGAGGATTCTTTCATTAAAAACGGTAAGTTATGCAGTTAAATCGCAGTTAAATATGCAGTTAAACGGTAAGTTATGCAGTGTGTCACAGAATAAATGAAAAGCTACTTTGCTCTAGAAAATAGTTATTTCCCCTTTTCTTCCTTGTCCATTAAGTGGTGCTAGGGAAAAAAAATTGTAACTGAATATGTATTTGGATCTAGCGTCTAAGAGTGTTTATGAGCTGAGAGGTGATAAAAGTGGCTTCTTTGTCTATTCTAGTTTCGAATTTTAATCATTATACTAGTTTCTAATTTTCTCAATTCTAATTTAATAGTTTCTGCTCTGCGTTTTGGGTTTCCATTATTTATTATCGGTGATTAATAGAAGTTTTACGCCTGAAAAGTTATGAATTTCATTCAAACATTACAGAGTTTTCTATTCTAAAAGATGTAATCTTCAATATTGCCCGGTCTAACTGTGACTGTTTCATGTGCTTTTTCGGCAGATGACGCCTAAGAAACAACTAATAAAAAATTCAGCATAGCTGAGAATCCTACTGTAGGGAATTTCAAGCTATTGTCTATGATAAATGGAATTTCGCTTCCTTTTTTCCCAGAAGAAAGATCATGGATAGCCAAGTTTGATACTTTTCATTATATTTCGTGCTTTTTATTTAACTTTCGACAGCTATTTAAGACATAACTAATGAAAATTCAGCATAGCTGAGAATCGTACTGTAGGGTTTTCAAGCTACTGTCTATGATGTATGGAATTTCGCTTCCTCTTTTTCCCAGATGAAAGATAATGAATGCCCAAGTTTGATACCTCTCATCACATTTCGTGTTTTTTATTTAACTTTCGACAGTTATTTAAGAAATAACTAGTGAAAATTCAGCATAGCTGAGAATCGTACTGTAGGGGTTTCAAGCTATTGTCTATGATATGTGGAATTTTTAAAGTTTGCAAAATTTGAGATGTCTTAAGATTTTGTCCTATTCCTTAATTCAGGAATTCTCCTTTAAGAAGTCTTTTAAATTGAAGTAATAATGCAGCTACTTGTGATTGAAGTGTGACATGGACTTATCAGACGACTCAACACCTAAGAAGTTGATGACTCATCGAGGAGGATGCCTATGGATATTTTTTGTTCTGTTAATAGAGCCTTTGAATAGGTTAAATAATAATAATAAAATAAGTTTTTTTCAATTGAAAGTAAGGAACAACATTAAGACTTAAAACGAACAGAAATTATTTTATATATGAAGGGGATTGCCCCCCTCCTCAACACCGAGCTCTTTACGGTGATCTGATCATCATGTTTCTTTTCATTATAATACAGCCTTATAATCATCATAACACATTATAAATTGCAAAATGGGAAGACAGCCTAACCAGCTTAATATAGGAGCCAGGATATAAGACATTTAGCTTTTCACTAGACTAATATAATAGAGAAATACATTATTAGTGGTATTTATGCAACCACCAGGATATGGGTGTGCTTGGAAGTGAATTGACTAGTAGGGCCTATATTTGGAAAGAGCATAAAAAGAGATTAATTAATGTGCTCACCTTATCCCTTTATCAGTTATGGAATCTCATATATGCTATATTAACCCTGTTTTTTTAAATGCATTTTATTTGTATTTTAGCTAAAAGGACTGGTAAATTTACATTGTAATACAGAGGATAAATAAAAAAATTGTATTTTATTCCTCATCTAGAGCTTAGTAACACTCATTCATTGTTTCTTCTGAAAATAAATATCAAGGTGGCCCAATGGACTTTTGTCAGACTAGTTTTTGCTAATAACTAGTTATTAGGCCCTAGGTACACTTGTAGACTAGTGTATAGTAACTTCTAAAGGAAACATGTTAAGAAAAAAAACTAGTAGCTGAATAATTTGACAGTTTTTGCAAAAAAAACTCTACTCCAGAAGACTTAAATTAAAGACTTTCGGTTGGAAAAGGGTTGCAGTAAGTAAGAAAATATCTACAAATCTAACTGTTTGATTAGAAGTTTCAAGTTTTAGCAAAAAAGGGTACAAAAATTCAATTTTCTTAAATTGGAGCGATTTTGCCTATAAATTCGACAGAACAAAAAAAGTTGTCAGTTTTTGACAGGAGTCTTGTCATGTCTATTCTTTTTACTTTATCTCTTTGTTTCTCTTCAACCTTTTTTAATGTGTAAATGTATAAAACACAATTCAGTGGAAAAAGTGAAATAAATTGCAACACAAGTAGATGGACAAAATTGGATACTCATATGGAGTGTAATTGTGGGACTTAGGTCTCTATAATAGAATATGTGATATAATAGTGTGATAGAGGTCCTTGGAAGTGAGTGCGATGAAGTGATTTTGACAAGTGGAACATGGGGAGATGAAATAGTATCTGTCTCTTGAGTGGAAAGTAATTTTCCTAATTCGCTTAGTTCGATGCAATTGTTCATCCGCTTGAAAGAGGTGATTTTCAACCAGCTCTGATGGATAACATTTTAAAAATAATTTTAAACACTGTTCAATTCTTCTTTTGGAAAGCTTCTGAATCTGGTATATAGCCCAGAAAAAGGTTTTAATTAAAATAGAGATTTAAAGTTTTAAATAGAAAATTAAAGAGGAAAGACAAAATATCGCTTGTCTATAATCCCAGCTACGCTTTTTCGGCATATTTCCGTTTATGCTGTCCACCTTAAAGGAAACAAACATAAAAAGTTTGGGGGGGAGAAAATTTAAAGTAGAAAATCAGAAAAGATAGGCATTTATAGACATGGTTAGCTAATAGCCTTTGTCTATAAATCAAACTCATCTTTTTTTTTATGGCTCCATACAAGTTGAGGTGCATATTTTATGGAAGGGTAAAGTAAAAAGGAAATCGTAGTTTCTTTAAAGATTTCTTCTCGGTTTCATCAGCTCAAATTTGATTAGAACAATGATAATTTAAGTAGGTTTAGTTTATCATTTAGTTTGACATTAGGACGGGAACGACATTGTATTGGCAATTCAATTAAGAAAGTGATAAAGCATTACAAAAATTTCAGTTGAACGGAAATCACCGGAGAAATGCCCATTATGTAGTGAAAACGCCTTGAGGAATGTAGTAAAATGCTTATATCTTTTGTGGGACAGGGTTGAACAAAAAGACATTAACTGCGTTACAGAACAAGGAAATCTTCTTCTCTTGAGATGGGCTTCGGGCCTTATCAGTTTCCGATTAGAGCAAATGAAAAAGCTGACATCCAGAGAACTGTCAGAGGCAACGTACCGAGCAAGCTCGGCCTGAGCTTCATCTTCAGAATTGAAGTCCGAGCAAAAAACATGACCTAGACCGCGACGATTCTGCAGAGCAATGTCCCAAATCCATCGTTAGGTAACTGTTTAATTGTTTTTCCCACTGCACTTCAAAAGCTCTTATAAGGCCTGTAGCGTTTTACACATCACTAATTATAATGAAATATTTATTCACCCTGACTAGTCATGTGATTTTAGCGAATAGTTAAGCGATTTTTTATTGGGCCAGAAACAACCCTGCTCCTTTGTCGTTTGGCTGATCCTATGATCATACCTCCAATTCAGCTTTACTGCCTTCAATTTACACGGAGTAACATAACGAGTAGAGTCTTAACTAATAGTAATGACAACAACTCATCTGAGCTTAAGAGGGTTTTTAGCTATGATACTTCCATTGTTATACATTTATTTTCATCCAACACTTACAAAAGGCTTAAGACTGTTGTTCAACGTTTCAAGATTTCTTTCCGTAATTTCAAAATAATGCTGACGACTAGAATGGTCCCTTAAAAACATTTGAATAATTGAAAACCTCTAAAAAAATTTTAAAAACTTCTTTTTTCAAGTTATTCGCGATAATCCCCATGTGTCTTATAATCAACGCCTTTTCTCTTTCATCGTTCTGGAACACACGATGAATCGTAAGAGCCGAATTGTAACGAAGAATCGTCAAAAAAGACACAATCAGAACGCTATAGATTGATCAACAAGGCAATCACCAAGATGTGTCCGACAAATTGCCAACTTATGCCCATCTACAATAGGAATTCGTCAAAGACAACTTTTTGCATTTTGCTGAGGGCTAGTATTCAAACGGTGGCTTTTTTAGGGATCATCCCCGGAATATACAAAAGCACCTCACAGAAAAAAAAATATTTTATAGCGTAGTTCCAAAGAACCGATAATGTTTCACGATATTGGGAACAAACATATTTTCTAAGTGAAGTCGCCATAAAGTGACATAGGCTTCTCAGGCGAGACCTTGATCAAATGACCGCACCAAAATTGGAGGATTGGCATTGGCTTTGATTTTGGACCCACTAACGTTGTAAAAAGTGGAGTAACAAAAAAGAGTGATCTACTTACAAAAAGTGCTGAAAATGAACAATGCGAAACCGTGCGGAGAGTTCTTTCTTATACTTTTCTTGTAATTCTGGTTGGGAGGGAAGAAGTGTTGCATCAATTGGGTTATAGACCAGATTGAGTAGGAGGCCACTGCCCTCAATGCCATAGCCCAGCCTATTGAGTTGTTGTAGGGCCGCGATACTTCGACTAAACACGCCCTTTCCTCGTTGTTCGTCGACATTGTCTTCGAGGTAGCAGGGGAGAGACGCAATAATTTCGACCTGATGGTCTGCCAAGAATTTCGGGAGATGCCCCTTCTCTTTCATAAAGAACACCGTCAAGTTACAGCGATCCATCACTTTTCGATCGAGCTTTCGACATTCCGAGACGAAATACTCAAAGTGTGGATTCATTTCCGGAGCCCCTCCAGTAATATCAACGGTAGCAATCTGAGGATAGCGTGTCAGGACCGACAAAATCGCATCAATGGTCTCTAAGGTCATCACCTCAGTACGTTGTGGGCCAGCGTCGACGTGGCAATGATGACAGGTTTGATTACAGAGTTTTCCCACATTGACTTGTAGAGTTGTGATGGAGGTGGCCTTGAGGGGGGGGAGGCCATGATGACCAAGGGTTTGCTCAAATGATGGAACGTGGTTGCTATTTATCAATTGAGATTCATTATAGGGAACAGAAACGGTTTGAATCAGATCAAGAGATTTCATTATTCGTCAATTAAATGGTATTAACAACATCCATTCGTTGGCTCACAGGATGAAGAATCCTGAGACGTCATGGGTGTTCCAGCACGGTTAATGATGGCAAAGTAGGCCTGATATGCCTTGCTGGAGAGAACTTTGCACGTTTTCGAACAAATTTCCAGCGGTTCCCCGCAGATAAACGTGTGGCCGTCGTCGTCGGAGGCCTCTACAAAGGGGCCGGTCAGCAATGCGTGATGTCCCTCCCACGCACATGGAATATCTTCCGGTAAGATGGCAACCCAACGGGGGTCTTCTTTAGTGAGGACCAGGGGGTCGTCAGACAGCACGAATTGGTTTTGATAAGGTGAGCCGTTCTCAAGGTCCTGGCCCTGCTCGGTTTCGGCCGGGAAAAACTGATCCGGGTCCCGGTCGATCGGCAGGGCCGGATGCGCGCGGACGCGCTGCCAGCGATCGATGGACCCACTATCGTCTGCATACAGGCCGGCAACGTCAACTCAGGCGCATTTGATCAGGCGACGGACATGATTGCCGATGTTCGCCAGAAAGGCGCCTGGGTTCATGTCGATGGTGCGTTCGGCCTTTGGGCGCGCGCTTCCAGCAAATATGAACATCTGGCGGTCGGTTTGGACCTGGCGGATTCCTGGGCGACGGACGCCCACAAATGGCTCAATGTTCCCTATGATTGCGGTGCCGCGATCGTGCGCTCAGCTGAAGCACTGCGAGCCGCCATGTCGATCAGCGGGTCATACCTTTTGCGAGGCGAACGCCGGGACGCCATCGATGTCACGCCCGACAGTTCCAGGCGGGCACGGGCGGTCGACGTTTGGACGGCTCTCAAAAATCTCGGTCGTTCGGGGGTCGCGGAGCTTGTCGAACGCAACTGCAGCCAGGCTTCCTGGCTTGCAAAGCAATTGAATGATGCCGGCGTTGAGATCCTCAACGACGTGGTCCTCAACCAGGTCGTGGCGGCGTTCGGCGACGACGACGAAACGCAACGGGTCATTGCCGCCCTTCAAGCCTCCGGCGAGTGCTGGTGCGGGGGGACGAACTGGCAGGGCCGCGATGCCATGCGGATCAGCATCAGCTCCTGGGCGACCACACAATCGGATATGGAACGCAGCCTGGCAGCGATCCTGCGCGCGAAGCTAAGGAATGATTTGCGCGCCTAACACGGCGTAGTCAAAACCGTCAGCGCGTCCTCCAAGCTGTCGGGCAAGAAATCGTTCGATCAGGCGAAACATCAACATCTTCTGTTGCCAGGACATGTTTGCAAATGTGTGTCCAGCGCCGTCGATGACCTCGTAGCGGACATCCTTGCTAGCCGCCTGCAGCGCCTGGACCATGCGGTCGGACTGCTCGCGGATCACCCGGACGTCGTTCTTATTTCTATTGAGCTGTAGCTTGAAGATGTTACTATATTTATCTATAGACTGAACGGCCACTTTGAAATCATCTTCAGTTTCCGTGTGCGTTGTCAGATCATCCACAAAACTGTTCAATTTCACCGCCACATCTTCTATTATAATCCCATTTATTTCCTTTCCTAGATATTTTAGTAACGGATTAAAATATAGTTCAAACAGTAAAAGACTCAGTGGCCATCCTTGTCGCACTCCAGTTTCTGCTTCAAATTCTTTGGTAACATCGCTATCCACACAAATTACTTGTACTATTTTTTCAATTATCCTATTTATCCATTTTATGAATGTCTCATGGAAACCGTAGTAATTCATGATCCATACTAGAATAATTTTTTTCTTATTTTACAGAAGGCCTTTTTAACATTCTAACTCGTTATAATGTGCTATATTTTTTGTTTTTCCTTTCGACTTCCTGCTTGTATTATTATATTAGTCACTATATCTGCTGTTTCCCGGTTTTCTATTCCTCCTCTTTGGGTTACACTTAATATGGATGGTAGCACCTTTTTTAGACGGTTTGCTAATACTTTAGACGTAATTCTGTAATCGCAATCTGTAATAAGCCTCCAGTTCTTGAGGTCTTCAGGGCTACCCCTTTTTTCCGGTATTAATTTTGTCATTCCTAAACACTGTATCATCGTTATTTAGTGATTCATTAAACACATCTTTCAGATGTTCTACGATTTCTTCAACATGTCTTTTATAAAATTCGTAAGGTATTCCGTCAAGTCCTGGTGTTTTATTGTTATCCGTCTTCAGTATAGTTTTCTTTATTCCTTCTTTTGTTAATTTAGCCGTTAGTATATCATTTTCTTTCTTTGTCACTTGATTATATTTAATCTTCCGAAAGAATTCGTCCACTCTCTCTTTTTCTTCTTCTGTCTCTCTTGTCACATTACTGTAGAAGGATTTCACTTCTTCTAGGATATCTGCCATTTTCTCAGCTGTTTCCCCATTCTTCTTTTTAACTCTTTTTAAGAGTTAAAAGACCGCCGAACCCTTTGATTCAATCTGGATCGATCTGACCAAGGGGCTGGGGTCCTTCGCCGGCGCGGTTCTCGCCGGGTCCAGGGCGTTCATCAACGAGGCTTGGAAGCTGAAACAGCAGTGGGGCGGCGGGCTACGCCAATCAGGCTATATCGCCGCGACCGGGCTCTATGCTCTCGATCATCACATCGAGCGGCTGGCGGATGACCACGCCCTGGCTCGCTCGATTGGAGAGGCGATCGCGGTGATGCCGAATGTCGAGAAGGTGCTCCCGGTGGAAACGAACATCGTCATTTTCGAGATCGCGCCGAGCGGTCCATCCGCCGCCGAGGTCGTCGACGCGATGCTGCGACATGGCGTCAGGCTCGGCGTCTTCGGCGAGCGGACCATTCGAATTGTCTGCCATTTGGACGTAGGCCCGGCCGACGGTGCCTTGCTTTGCCGGCACTTGGCGGAAGTGCTTTAGGCGGATTGAGCCATGGATGTGGTTCTCCAGTAGGGTTCCCCATCCGGCGGCTGAATTGAGGAACTGGCGTTTCCAGGATTGATGGATCAAATTCTGATATTATTGGGAGTGAACGCTTACTAGCGGAAACCTCAATGCCACGTCGCGCCGATACCAAGCAACGAATTGAACGGGTCGCCGTCGGCCTCTTCGCGGCAAAAGGCGTTGACGGAACCACGACCAAGGAAATCGCGGCGGGTGCCGAGATATCCGAGGGTGCGATCTATCGTCACTTCGAGAGCAAGGACGCGCTGGTCCAGCATTTGTTCTCCACCAGTTACGCCGCCTTGGCCGGCGATCTCGACGAAATCCTGGAAGCGACGGATGATTTCTCGCGGCGAATTGAGCTCGCGGTGGACCTGTTCTGTGGGATGTTCGACCGGGACCCGGATCTGTTTCGCTTCATCCTCCTGTCGCGGCGCGGCCGATTGGACAAGGTGCCACAGACCATGGCGAGTCCGGTGAATAGTCTGGAACGGTTGTTTCGCGATGGGATCGATGCCGGACTATGTCGCGGCGAGGACGCCCCCAGGCGCTGAATGATGGGTGTTTTCATGCCGATATGCATCAGGGCAATCTGAAGGTCAGCGCCAGCGGCGATGTGATCGCCTATGATTTCGGCATCATGGGGCGGATCGATGAGTATACCCGCCGCGTCTATGCCGAGATCCTGATGGGCTTCATCCGCAAGGATTACCGCCGCGTGGCGGAGGTGCATTTCGAAGCAGGCTATGTGCCCGCGGATCGCGATATTGACGAATTTGCGCAAGCCTTACGCGCCGTCGGCGAGCCAATCTTCGGCATGGATGCAACGCAGATTTCCATGGGTCGGATTTTGAATTACCTCTTCGAGGTGACGGAACGCTTTGGCATGGAAACCCGCACTGAGTTGATCTTGTTGCAACGCACGATGGTCGTGGTCGAAGGCGTGGCCCGCACGATGTATCCGCAGATCAATATCTGGCAGGTCGCGAGCCCCGTGGTCGAGGATTACATCAAGCAGAATATCGGCCCGCGCGCTTTGGTGAGGGACCTCGTGGCAACCGCTCAGGTCCTGGCGCGGTTCGGCCCGCGGCTACCGCAATTGGCAGAAAAGGCCCTGCGCAATCAGTTGGTTGACGAGGTGCTGGAGCCGCAATCGCGCAAGCGCACCCGGCTGAAATATTTCGTGTTGGGGGTTCTTGTCAGTGCCGCCGCATTCGCCGCTGTGACCCTGACCTAACGCAAACCGGTTACTGCGCTTGAGGGGAAGATATCGCCGCCCTTCAGCACCACCACGTTCTGGCCATTGATCGTTCTGACCTCGGCCACTTCCGCGAAGATGTCAGGTGTGTGGGTGTCGATCACCTCGCCATCGGAGAAAGCCTCCACCGAAAACGCGTAATTCCCGTGTGGGAAACTCACGCCATTGGTGTCGAGACCGTCCCAGAAGATCGCGTCATCGCTCACCGGAATGGGCACACGCTGCACCACATCCCCCGCCGCATTGCGCACGACAAGATCCGTGAGATCCGCGAACACAGGCGGATTGGCGACGACCTCAATGGGGTCACCTGAGAAAGGGCCAGAATGGATTCAGCTTTTTAGAAGAAAAAAACTAAGCAGATTTCAGTCTATTTTAGTGAAAATTCCCCTTTCTGTCCTCCCCGAATCTTATGTTGAAAATATTATTAAGAAATTATTGCACAAAACTACTGTTTATCAAATATTGTAACTGAGTATTCAAATCTTGCTAAAAATTTCAATTATCATTAAACATTTAGTTCTTAAGCAGAAAAACTAAAAAAAAAACTTCACAGATATTCCTACAATTAACTAGTCGACATAAAACTATGTCGACTAAAAAACAAACAAAAATTAGTCTAAGAAGAGGTTTCAAAAAGAAATTTTCAAAAAAGTAATGGAATCTAAAACAGACAGAAATTAAAATGAATATTATCAATCAAGCTCAAAACGAACAGAAACCACCATAAATAATAGAAGTACTACTTTTACCTCGAGTCTTTAAAATTTAGCTTGTGATTGGTGCTTTACTCAATTAAATTGAAAAAAAAAGACGTTCAACTGAATATTCCGTATATGAGGCGGCTCCCTGCTCGTCGATGTCCATCTTTCCACGGTAAGTTTTTAAGCACTTTTAGAAAAATTATTTGTTCTAACTAAATGGTCCTTGTGTTTCAGAAGTCATTCTTTAAGAATTTTTGACAAAAGTTCTAATTTTAGCGTAAAGAGCGTGGTATTGAGGAGGAGGTTACCCGTCGTATAAGGAATAAATTCAGTTCGTTTTAAATTTTAATTCTTCTCCATAATTTCAGTTGAAAAAACTTGTTTTGTTTTTTTTTAAATTTAATTTCTTATCGTTTTTCAAATAATGCCTGAACCCCGACTCCCCTCCATAGAAATATCTCCCGAGAAAAATTATTTCTTGGAAAGTTCCCCCGCGTAAGTCGCTCCTCCAGGGAAATTGTCCCGTATAATTCCATCCTCGCTGTAAATTCTCCCCAGAAAGTTTTCTTGCTCACGATTCCACCTGAAAAATTCTCCTTAACATGCTCTCGTTTGAAAAAAAAAAAAAACACTCGATTGTATTTGATTGTTATTAGAGGTAAATTTAAGCCATATTAGGAGCTATTTCTCAGTGGTTTCAATGGAAATGCCCCCGTTTTGTTAGCTAAAGTTATGCAAATTCATGATACAGTGACAATTTGCTACTATCCCACCCTAGAAAGTGACTCCAGAGAGGGAGTGTTGTTATTAAAGACAACTTTATACAACATTCAATTATTTTTGAGGACTTTTAATGAAAATTACTCATTTCTATGACTAAGCGTTACATTTCACTTCCCCTCAGTCAAAACATTTTTTTAAAACCCCCACCTTAGCTTTAAGCTGTAGAATATCATAGTTCAAGCAATTCCCAGCCTGTGACACTGAATAGATGATATACGGCACTCCCTAGCAGGCATTATCGCAAATGTCGGGAATGTTCCTTAAAAAAAATCGTTTACACTAGAAGCGATCGCCTAAACTTATAAAATCCTATTAGCGTTTCAACTGATGATTAAATTAAAAAACCAATTTTTTTTTTCAACATTTAGAGGGGAGGGGTGAAAAATGTACAGGGAAAAATCCCCCCCCCAATTGACACTCCTGGCTCGTGTCTTGCCTGATTTTCACCACTTGTACAGAATATACATCCCTGCTTGGTTTTAATTTCAAAATAGGATACTATACGATGTAGTACTATCTTGATACGAGGGAGTGCTTACTCTTTGTCATCTGGTTTACATTTAGAAGTGTCTCTCGTTCTGCCATGCGTGACACTTTTTTCACCATGTAGGATACTCATCGCTACGACACCACTTGTATTTATGCTAACATGTATCTGGTTATTGATACTCTTCTCAAAACAAATTAGAACCATTCCTTCATTAGAACAAAAAGTTATGCCACATTCAACAATAACATAAGTTTACTTAGAAAACTCAATAATGAATAATAAAAAAAATTTAATAAGGTTGTTAAAGTTGGCTTGCAGGAGATTCTACTAAAGTATTCATGTGTCGGAAATTCAAACTTCCTTGAATAGTAGTTACTTTTTGATTAAGTACTATAACTAGAACGCAACACTTTACTCGGCGAAGCCGAGCAAAGGTTGCCGCAACACCTCACGTTGCCCATGCAACGTAGATCTAGTTTTGTTTTAGTTTTGTCCGTGGTCTGGAAAATTCTCATCTGAGGTTTTTTTTTGTATTTCTTTGACATAATGCTGTTGTGGTTTTTGTTAATATTTGAATTTCATCTTTTTTCCCTGTTTGAGCGTGGTTCTGAAATAATATTTCTAGAAGGTTAGAGACTAAAGCTTAACATCTTAATATAAGGTAAAAAAAAAAAATGTTGCTTTTGTTAATTATAATTTTGATTTTGCCTTTCAGTTTTTGCTTGTCTTGGATTTTTATCGCCTGCTAATCGAGGTGCATTGATGACCTGTGCAATGGTACTGTTTGTTTGTATGGGTACTCCAGCTGGCTACGTATCAGCAAGAATTTACAAATCCTTTGGAGGAGAAAGGTGGAAGATGAACGTGCTTCTTACTTCCATGCTCTGTCCAGGGTATATACAATGTTTCTTTACTTTCGTATGATTTGAATGAAGGTCAGATGATTTCGGGCGGAGGGTTTTACGTGTGGACACCAATGGAGAAAGGGGAGGGCTATGGTCTCCTCCCTTGGATTTTGAAGAAAAACAACTTCATTGAAAAATCTATAAAAAAGATAATTACTGCCATCCTCATTTAACTGGAAGTTCATTGTTTACAAATATTACAAATATTAATAACGCAATTAGGGACCTATACGAAGAAGTTCCCCTCGCCCCTTCTATCCAATGTGGCTGGTAAGTTATCTTGTAGTTTTCGTGTAATTCGCCTTTTGTTTTTAATAATTGGGCGGCGGATAGAAGATTTTACGCCATTACCCTGCCTAGGATATATTCTATATTTTTTATTATCGCCTGCAAATATGTACTACATTATTGTATGTGGGTTTATTATTTCGGCGGCATTTTCGTACTCCTAAAAAGAAATCATCACAGGTGTAAAAGGGGTAAGGGCAGGGGATGTATTACCCCTAGATTCCGAAAAATCCTTTCTATCCCATCCCATTTGGGGACGGCCTGCTTTTCGCTTCGTTTACCTCAGCTAACTTATGAGAGAAGATATGACTTCTGCTGCGGCTTCTAAAACTCACAGCAGCACCAGGTTGTCCGAGGCCAACACAGCTACGCACGCTCTCCCTCCACCCCAATCTGTTCAAAGTCTCCCTCTTTACACCCTCTTAAGAAGTTCCAGTTCCCCATAAATCTTTCTTGTGTCATCTTCCCACCCCATTTGAGGACAGCCTGCTTCTCGCTTCGTCCTAGATGGTTGGCTGGCAAGGACGATCTTTGACAATCTGTCGTCATTCATCCGAAGAACTTGTCCTAGTCATCGCAACCCTTTTTTCGTCATAGTCCTAGAAAGCGGTACTGAACTACATTTTCGTACAGATTACTTTCTGAAAAACGGTCAGTCATACAAATAACCAAAACAATCCGTAGATAATATCTCTAGAAATCATCTAGAAAATCTTCCTTCGTTTTTCGAAGCGCCTATGCTTCAGAAACATACTTGAGCACCGCCATCACTGCACACTTCAATATTCTAATCTTGGTTCGTATGATTTTCTTCCTGTTCTTTGAAACTTCTTTCAGCTGTGAAAAAACACCCTTGGCCATGGCTTTTCTACTTTTAACATCTTCACTGCATCCACCATCTTTACTAATAATACTACTTAGGTAAATGAAGCATTTCCATTTGATTGATATTCTCGGTATTAAACCTTCACCTTCATAGGTTCTGTCAATCAAAACGACTAACTAACCCTGATATGTCAATTCCGTTTGATGTGTTCCCCTTAAGTGACATTTTCTAATTCTTTTTGTTGGAGCGTGTGAAGCTGTGTTGGCCTCTGGCGGTTCGGTGATGCACCGAGTTGTTAGTAGCAGTAGTATATAGTAACATATACATAGTAAAAGTGCTTAGTATTGTAGTGAAAGTACAAATTATATAATAGTGAAACTAGTAGTACAAAAGATACGGTGTATATATGTTACTGTGAATGTTCGAAATTGGTGAATGTCAACGTATATAAAGGGAAAGATAAGAGGAAGTATTAAGTTGAAACGTTTTTTCAATTTGCAGTAAAAATACAAACTGGGGATTAAACAGGGACTTTGGTTGAAGGTGAGTTTAGTAGAAAAGGTTTAACATTACGTTGAGCAACGCTGTCAATCAGCTGTCTCTCCTTTAAGATAGTAATGGGGGCGGGTCTTGAAAGTCCGTAATTTTTTTGTAAAAGCTGCACGAAAGTAGGCTGTACTAAATCCGCGGGCAAGGTAGCGTTCATAAGATGCGTGTTGATTTTATATATTGTGACCTTCGGTAACGAGAAAAGTAACCACAGGGAAACATTCCCACGAGGAAATCTTGTCCCTAGAATCAAAACTCCCACAGATGGATACTTTGTCTAAATTAGCGTCCGCGAACGTAGTTCCAAATTTCTACTTCAGCTACTATCCCCGCTCCAAAGTGGTACTTCTCCTGGGCTTTGAATACTCTTGTTTTATATGTGGGAGACGCATAAAAAAGTTGTACATTACATGTAGAAAGGGAATATTTCCCCATACCATTATTTGGACCACACACCCATTTCTGCGGGGTTTCATATGCACAATAAAACAGTTTTCCAATTTTACAACAAGATGCTGATATGCATTTCACTACTCCCTTTTTCAACCTTATGTATCTTGCATGCGAGCTTTCTTTAAATCTTCACTATTTGAAGTATTCGGTGATTTGGCGGCAGCATCACTTCCATATGATCAGTTCTTAGGGGGTTAGCAGGTGTCAACCCATTTACAAAAGTTTGTCTTTCGGGAGCAAATTCTCGACGAGAGCCAACTTCTCCAGGGCCAAGCTTTCCCGCAGAATCAGTTTTTCAGGGTTTATCTTTCCAAGTTAGAGGCTTTTTGGTGCGAGAGGTTGTCAATATATCTTCTTTAAGATGGTCGAGTGCTTTTTCCTCCTCAATTGATCGAAAGTAAGGACTAGAAATAATTCAATCCCACCCAAGCTAGGGGGAGGATGTAGCTAGCAGTAAAAATATATTTTAAGCAGCCATAAAATATTTCAAAGTTGTAAACAAAATCTAACAAGGTTTTACTGGTTTTATGAAATATTAATTAAAAGCAAAACATGCAACTTTAGTCAAAAACTACTTGGGCATCAAAAAGTTCCAAATCTCAATCAGAATTCTTATATAATTCTGGAAAGCATGAAATGCATGTTTCATTGCAAGGATTTATTTAGAAAAGGGAAGCAGAAAGGACAGTATCACTTTAAATTGATATTTCTTTAATAGATATGAACAAATTCCTTATTTCCATTATATTGTTTTAACTTATTTTACTTCCTTTTCACTGGTAGTGCACGCTGGTAAAAAAAAAAAAAAAAAATCAATAATGCCGAATAGGCAAAATAAGCAAGAAAGTATTCTTGCATAGCAAGAAAATATTCTTGTGTAGCCTATATTTTCTAATCTAAGTTTTTCTTTATAAATATTTTCATCCATAAGTTTTACTGTTTTAATTTTACTTCCCATTCAGCCAATGACAGGCATGCTCGTTTGTAGTATCACTCTTTTCTGGATTTGGGTCAATTCTATGCTGGAATTTCCACCTAATTATTAAAATAAGACGACGACCAGCACGGAGAGGTCAACTTTTATCACATGTGGCTAATGAGAGGTCAATGGTTAAAAGCTATATTTGAAAAAGCACTCTTACAGTGGCCTGAAAAACAATACTCAATCTGACCACAAACCAGTGGTAGCAACGTTTTCTATGGTGGTGCGCTCTTAGACGCATATTTAGCCAAGCAGAACTACTGCTCCCATTAATCCTGCTGTTTTACTAATATAAAAATTATGCAGAACTTTCTCGAAATGGGCTTATTCTTAGTCATTAGCAAATTTGTTTACTTAGGTAGCTTTATCTCAAGTTCTTATACTCAGCATGGTTAACTCCTCTAATCATTAAGATAATAAGAAAAAAATTTATTTTGAAAAATTTGCATTACTTTTGTGCAAAAATAAGTTACAATTGAAAATTACTGTACTTTAAATTACAGTATTAAAAAAAAAATCACAGCCTCGAGACCTTGGCCGATATCGAGAACGACGAACGCTACACGTTCGTGCGCGCAGATATCGCGGAGCCCGAGCCGATGCAGGCGGCGTTCGAGACGCACCGCCCGGACATCGTCCTGCATCTCGCCGCCGAGAGTCACGTCGATCGATCCGTCGAGAGCGCCAGCGAGTTCGTTCGCACCAACGTCATGGGCACCCAGGTGCTGCTCGACGTGGCGCGCGCCAGTGGCGTGGAGCGGTTCGTGCACGTCAGCACCGACGAGGTCTACGGCAGCTTGGGGCCGACGGGTGCGTTCACCGAGGAGTCGCCGCTGCAGCCGAACTCGCCGTACGCGGCCAGCAAGACGGGTTCGGACCTCTTGGCGCGCGCGGCGTTTCAGACCCACGGGTTTCCGGTGCTGATCACGCGGTGCTCGAACAACTACGGCCCGTACCAGTTCCCGGAGAAGCTGATCCCGCTGATGATCGCGAACGCGCTCGAAGACAAGCCGCTGCCGGTCTACGGCGACGGCAAGAACGTGCGTGACTGGATCTACGTGACCGACCACTGCGAGGGCATCCTGGCGGTGATGGATCGCGGCGAGCCGGGGCGGGTCTACAACCTGGGCGGCGAGGCCGAGGAAGAGAACCTCAACGTCGTCGAGACGATCCTGCGGCTGCTCGACAAGCCGCGTGAGCTCATCCAATTCGTGGTGGATCGGCCCGGGCACGACCGCCGCTACGCGATGGACATCCGCTACGCCCGCGCCGAGCTCGACTGGGAGCCCGCGCACACCTTCGAGAAGGGGCTGGCGGCCACCGTCGAGTGGTACTGCGCCAACCGCGAGTGGTGGGAGCGCGTCCGCACCGGCGCCTACCGCGACTATTACGAGCGACAGTACGGCAACCGAGTGCACTGATCGCCCGTGGCGCGCCAGCACCACTTGGAGCGGTGCCCCGTGGTCCGTTCGCTTGGTTGGCAAGCCGTGTTTGCGGTCTGCACACCGGTGTCGGCCGCGGACCCCGCATCGCGCCAAGTCGAGCACTCGTAGTATTCAAACTAAGAAATATATATAGGTTCATATCTATCAAATTAAAGGTGATAGTTCATTTGAAATAATAAATTGAGTTTACAGTTATATTCAAAGCATGGGTTGAAATGTATTTTAATAAAATAAAATGAAATTTAGCTTGCTTTGATTTTGTTTTTAGTGTTTGTGGGCAACGCTCCACTGTAGATCACGCTAATACTTGGTGTTTTTTTTCATTAAACTAATCGTGAAGTGTAAAATATTCAGCTTTTCTAAATTTCCTACATTCTTTAAAAAGTAAGCTATAGGTCTTGAAATGCACCAAACTACATGTATTCTTTCATCTAAAGTCGTTACCATGGATTTGCATTTACTACAGTATATTATGGGACTGATTCTCTTTATATGTCAATACACTCAGGATGTGTGTATCTTGGGGGGAGTATAATACCTTCTTTTCCCGAGAGTTCCAAAGATGTCCATTTTGAGGTCTCGATTCCTGAGGAGCCCTATGGGCCCGTCTTGGGCCAGGGAAGGATTTCTCCCCTATCTCTTCATTCTAAATATAGCATTATATCAGTATCTTTCAATGGGATATTCATCTAAAAGATATTCAATGTGGATGTTTTCATTTAATATATAACCAATTGACTTTTGATGGCTTATTACAGACTTGTTTTCTCTTTTTTTGCAATTTGCTTTGGACCGGCTGAGACAAGTTTTTACACTTCAGTGAAAACCAAGGGTTATTTCTAGTTTCCACCTGAGAAGTTTCTCAGAGTAACAAAACATGACGCCCCTATAACAACCCATGTGCCGCAGGATTTTCCTTTGTCCTACTTGGCACCGGATAAGTTTTGAAAAAAAAAGACTGTCAAAAATCCAAAAAGCGTGCCTCGATGGGTGAAGTGCTTCGCTCAGTTCCCGGGACAACGGCTCCGAGCTATGTAAACTTCCCATACGAAACATTGGCTTCGTTTGGACCCGTTACGATTGAATCAAGTCAAACAGTTCGTGGTAACAAACTGTAGTAAGGAGCGACCCGGCTCAATAATTTTAAGTCGCCTTGACTTAGCTCCAAAACATCAATCTTTGAAAAAAAAAGTCTGAAAATCTTAAAAATATTTTAAAGCATGAAAATAAAAAAAAATCCTTAATGCACAGAAAGGTGCATCTGATCTAAGAATCAACAGATCAAACTGACTTTAATCAAACCCTAAAAAGCTAGTGGATTTTTATCAGATGTCTGATACTCATTCATTCATTTGTGACGAACAGCCTTCGGGCATTTTTGTCAATTGCAGTGTAGAAGCGCTACATTACTCCTTCAATGGCAGCCAAAAGACACCCACCCCCGAAGAGAAGCAAAGAAAACCATATAGCACATGAATGTGGCAGAAGCGTTTTTCAGAGGATCCTGAGCTCAGAGTAGGAGACTATCCATATCAGCAACTCACTAAAGGGTAGTTAGGAGACTTCACATAGACACCCTACGTGCCTCTGGAAGCACTGTTGGAACTAAAGCCTATGGGCAGGTGCAGGCGGAATAGTAGAAGTGTTAGAAATTACAGTATGCCCCAACATTGAACGGCAATGTAACTTCATACCCAGTTAAAGTAATTGTGGAAATGCTGAGAAAGCACTCAGTTTTCCTGGCAAAGCTTCCTGCGTCAGTAATTAACCAATTTCCCAAAACAGCAGACTGTGGAGAGCTTCGTTTATCGTTGGAAATTAGGAAATCCTTCAGTCTGTGACTCACAATGGCAAACAGGTATCTAATATTAACTTCGTAATAACAAACTGTCTTATCACAGTACACCATAGACACAGGTTGTTTTCAATAATTCTACTTGAAATAGACGTATTATTTGGCATGCCGGACACTAAATCCTTAAATTATTTGTATACCCTGATGGTTATAACGATAAGCCTGGGCCTAGTAACACTTATTCTAATAGACAAATAGTACGGTTTAGCGGCTTTTTGAACAGTTGTATCCGTTCTGTAAATCAGAGAAAACCCCATGAATTGAACTTATCGGTCTAGTTAGGTTTTAAATGGCATTTTCTCTTCACAACTTCCCTGGTGGTGCCGGCCGACATGGCAGTGGCAAGCCAACGCAGCTTGGCGGTGCGGGTGGCTCGCGTGTTGGTGACCTCTTGCTCGCCCAGCAACTGCACTCCATCTGCAGGCGCCAACCTGGTCCCGGGTGTCTTGTAGCCGAGCAGGCTCACACGGGCACCTTCGGCACGCAGGCAATCGACAATAACCCGGTTGGCGATGTCGAATCCGGACGCCGGTTTGTCCACCGGCAACAGCGAAGACACGAAAACTAGATGCATTGGTTGGTTCCGAACAGACCGCCCTTTGTTCCAAAGCTAACAGCAAAAGGTGAATGCCCGGTATTCAGCCAATCTTCACCAAAGGGCCTTAGATTTGGCGCACGATAGGAACCGCACGGGCTGCCTGATGCCGTTGACCGACGACGCCGATATTGGCCTGCACTACCGCTCACCGGCGCTGGACGGTTCCATCGGCCATGTGGTCACCGTGCCGACCTTTCGTCGGCCGGATCAATTGCGCGAAACCCTGGCTTCGATTGTCGCGCAGCGCTTCGACAGGCCCTTTGCGATCGTGGTCATGGAGAATGACGCCGAGGGGATGGAGGGTGCGCATGCCGCGGAAGCCTTTCTGACGGAAAACCGCTTTCCCGGCCTCGTCGTGATAGCCCGGCAACGGGGCAACTGTCATGCCTACAACGCCGGCTGGAAAGCCACGCTGCAGACATTTGACAGTCTCGAGGCGATTGCCGTAATCGATGATGATGAAGTTGCCGACCCGGATTGGCTGGAGAACCTGGTGCATGCCCGCGAGCGCTTCGGGGTCGACATGGTCGGGGCGCCGCAGATACCGCTCTTTGAACAGAAGACTTCTGAACGCTGGGCGCGACATCCCGTATTCACGCCGGCCTATGCAGAAACCGGGCGGGTGCCCATCCTCTACTCGTCGGGCAACGTCCTGATCGGCCGACCGGTGCTGGATGCCATGCCGCAACCGTTTCTGGTTCCGCTGTTCAACTTCATCGGCGGCGGTGACTCGAATTTCTATAGCCGGGAATCAAAACTGTATTGATGGAATGAAATTAATTCCTAAAAACAAAGTTGATCTTGTTATCACTGATCCTCCTTTTGCAATAGATTTCAAGGCAAAAAAAGCAAATTACAATAGAACTTCATCAAGAGTTCTTACTGGCTATAATGAAATCAAACCTGAGGATTATTATGATTTCACTTTTTCTTGGATGAGTGAAGTTTTTCGAGTTCTTAAAGACTCTGGAAGCATGTATGTTTTTTCAGGATGGAACAATCTCAAGGATATTTTAAGAGCACTTGATGATGTAGGATTTACCACTGTTAACCATATTATTTGGAAATATCAATTTGGAGTAGTAACAAAACGAAAATTTGTTACATCTCATTATCATTGCCTATATGTTTGCAAAGATGATAAGAAGCGCAAGTTTTTCCCTTTTTCGAGATTCAAAAAAGATGAAAAAACAAAGGATGGACGTAGTCTTCATTACAAAGACAAAGAAGATGTGTGGGACATCAAAAGAGAATATTGGACTGGGGATGAAAAAACTCCTACCAAACTACCTTCTGAAATAATTAAAAAATTATTAGAATATTCTAGTGAAAAAAGCAATCTTGTTTTGGATCCATTTCTTGGTTCAGGACAAGTAGCAGTAGTAAGCAAATCTCTCAAAAGAAAATATCTTGGATTTGAAATTGTTCCTGATTATTACAAATTTGCAAAGAAGCGACTTGACACTGATAGTTATCGAATAAAAAAATCAAAATAAATTATTCTTTTTTCTCTGTTTCATCTGTTCTTTTTTGACCCATAATTGATGCAATACTCTCTCGTAATTCATCATCTGTTTTCCCTTCTATTTTTATTCCTGCTGATTTTGCAATCATTTCTAATTTTTCTCGTTCTGTTTCTACAGGTCCTGAAATTCTAGGTGTCTCTTCTGTGGCTTCTTTAATCTGATCTTGGATTTCATTTTTAGCTTTGTTGTATTCGTTAACTGCTTTTCCCATTTTTTTTGCAGCTCCTGGAAGCTTTCCTGTTCCTAAAATCAAGTCGGCGAACGAATTCTCCGTCATCACGAAGAGGGTGATCCATGAACATGCCGGGACATAGTTGCGGCAGCACCTCAACACGCTGTGGATGGTTGCGCCAATACGCCGGGAAACGGGCGCTCTGGAGCCCTCTGCTATTCATACTGCTCATGCTGCTTTTTTCCGCCGGAACGGCACTTGCCGCCGGTGAATCCGTTTCATCGGAACATCAGACAGGGGTATCGGCATCCCTGGCACCGAACACCCGGTGCGATGAACTGGCATCCAGTCTGGATGATCCCCACAAAAGCGCCCCCGCCGTGATGGCGGACATGCTGGATATCCCGGCCGCGATAGAAGCCTGTGAACAGGCGCTAACGCGCTTTCCCGATGATCCGAGACTTCAAGGGCAACTGGCTTATGTCTATTTCGCGAACCGCGGGAATGCGACCCCGGCCGACCTCGGACGGGCCATGGATTTGGCCAGACTGTCGGCCGGACAAAACTATACCCTCGGCAAGGCCATGGTCATGCGCCTTCTGCTGATTGATCCGTCATTGCGTGTATCGCAAAGGCAGGAGATCACGGCCCTAATGATCGATACGATCGAAGAGGGCTCCCTTGGCACCTTGCTCAGCACTTTGGAAGGTCTCTACTTCGGAGATCTGGATGGTCTTGTCGATTGGGAGACCTTCGAAACGTGGATGTTGGCGGGGTCGAAGGACAGATTGACGGAGCAAACCCTGATACACGGCCTATGCCAGTACCATGGCAAGCTATGCAAGAAGAACAGGTTCGCAGCCCACAATGTTGGTATTGCAGCTGACCAGGGACATCAAGTCGCTAAGTACCAATACGCGAAGATAGTTTTTGAATCATTGGAAGAACTCGAACCACGTGTGAGCCGAAGGGTCTTCCGATTAGATTTGGCAGTAAGCGGCGTATTGTATGCGGACTGGGAGCGCTGGGACCAACTGGTTCAAAGCTTCGTTGGTCTCGAGTTCTCGCGTTTAATCGACTATCGGTACCACTATGAGGGCGTTAATCCGAGTGTAAGCATTAAGAGTAAGTTGAACTAAATCTGATATCAAAGATTTAGTAGTTCAATAATATTCCAAGTTTTTGGAACAATCTCTAAGATTTTTCTTTGTGGAATGGGGGGGGGGGGGTAAAGTTTCTATATTACCTCAAATTTGCACTTTTGAGAAAAGTTGACCTTTGACATTTTTCCATGGTACTGAACATTTGATTCCAGAATACAGCCTTTTAGAATATATAGTATCCAACACAAAGAAGAATAAAAAAAGATTCGGTTTCCAAGAACAGTTTCCAAGTACCACTAGGATTTCCCAATGTCGGAAATCTCGCAGTTATACTCTATGATATCTATTTTTTGGCGAAATAAACCCATTTTTCATATTAACATTACATTTTAAATGTTTGCATGCCACTGACAGCGGTTATGTGGAATTAAAAACAACTAAGTTTTATTTTAACCTAAATATGTCCGCTACTCAATCCCATTTATTTACTTTGATATTTAATAGAGTATCTTAGAAGAGGCTCATCTTTCCGAGGAAAATAATCTCTTAAAAAAAAAAACAGCAACAAAACATAAATTAAAAAAAAGTAGTATTTTACTATCTATTCAAATCTTTTCAGTAGTTATTGGTACATTTTAAGCTACTCCTAAATACAAACCACTAAAAATAGAATCTCCAGATACGATTCAGTTTAGAAATATATGCTAAATTGCTTATGAGTTAAATTAGCTGAAAATGACTATCGCAATTGTTTTTGTATCAAAGTATTTGGTCGAAAACTTGATTTTGTGAATTAAATATTATTCGAGCACTTTTATTTTTAGCGATGGTTTATGAGCTCGACTTATCCATTGGAAGGGTAGTTAAGAAGCTTTCCCAAAAGAATCTCTTGAAAGACACCATTATCGTCTTTTCTTCAGATAACGGGGGACCAGCTGCAGGTTTCAACCAGAACGCTGCTTCAAACTGGCCTCTAAAAGGAGTAAGTTCTTTTCTGTGCATTAGAGTCAAGAGAAATAAAATATTTGTCATAAGGCAACCATAGCAATCGTCATCAGCAGATATACTAGAATATTAAAACTAAAACTAAACATATTTATACAGAACGAAATAACTACTTCCTGTTCATTCGCTAGATTTGTCTGAGGGACTTCAATCCAAAGTTCATCCAAAGTCTTGAGTTGTAAATTTTCTCCTTTAACGTTGCCTAAATGTAAGTTGATTTTCTAATGAAAGTGGCGGTTTTAAGTGAACTTGTCCCCATTTGAACGTTTATATGTTCTTAGTTTTTTAAAAGAGACAGTAAAAATTGCGCCTTCTTAGTGAGTATTAGAGACAGTAATAATGGGGCTTTGTACCTCTTTTTGCCATTCATTTTCTTTGGCTTGCTATATGAAGTTGGTTAATTTCTTAAAAGTATTATCTGAGAATCGATTATTTACCCTAACTTGTGGTATGTATAGCATGTATAACGATCACAATGCCTCCTTTTAGCTGTTATGGATCTTATTATGGGCCACAGTTCTTGGTCTTTTGGTTCAACGTCTTACGGTTCGACTTGGTGTTGTTACCGGGAAACATCTGGCTGAACATGGGTACAGAAATTTCCCGTTTCTTCCTCGTATTTGTATTTGGCTTATGTCGGAAATTGCAATTATTGGTTCAGACATGCAAGAAGTTATTGGAACATCTATTGCCATCTATATTTTGTCTTCCAGAACGTAAGTAAAAAAGGGGAAAAGTTTATTTATTTGCCAGTTTTATTGAATGTTTCCAAAAGCTGATAAATCTTACCTTTTACAAATCTTACACTTAACATATTTTGATATAGTAAGTTAAGACAAAACCTTAAGCTTCGCTGTTTTGCCGTTTTTATGGAGTTCTTTCAGAAAGCTATGAAATCGTACGTTTCGTGTTCAGTTTAACAGACATTAGTTAGGTAAGGTAAGATCAAAAGCGAAAGTCTTTGCTAATTGGCCAGTTTTATTGGATTGGATTCAAAGCCATTTAATGTTGAGTGTGGATTTGCACGTTTTGGTAGGCTGAATGGAAATTATTTAGTCTTTTCGTTTTATAATAATTTTTCTCCAAATTATTGGGGGGAGGAACTGTCCCCTTGCCCATACTTCCTCCGAAAAACACCACTGGCAATATCTTGAAAGGAGCCAGTCGTTTGTAGTCTTGTGGAATGTTCTTGAATTCGAAATATTCAACGCTAGATCCAATGGAAGCACAAAAAATAGAACCTGTGCATGGGATGGATTGTGAAACAACTAAAAAGGGAACTTTCCCGTCAAAAGACTACCACTACATTTTTGACTTGTAATTCCGTTAAATCACTAGCACTATGTTCTAGTTCTGGATATAGTTTATCTGACAAATAAATAGACAAAAACATAAAAAAGATTTACAAATAAAAAAATAAGATTTATGAAATTCTTAACCTGACCTAAAATTACACTCATTAGCGCATATACGAATATTCATCACGGTTAAGTAAGGAGTTAACAGAATGCAGCTACGAATGCGGCCGCGAATACGGCATACGAATGCGGCCCTGTACTGGCCTATAAGTACCAGAGACAGTAAAATGAAACATGATTTTTTTTAAATGGTACAACGGAAAACTTGTACAGCCAAACACGTCTTAAAAATTAAGAAAACCGGGGAACCAAAATTTTAGCGAAAAAGACCTTCATATACAGTTCCGGAGCTTTAATACTAGCGGACGCCATTTAAAGATAAGGAAGGTGTGAAAAAAATCAGCCGAAAAGTGAACGTAAAAATATATCATCATGGAGCTCACGAGATAATATATTTCCTGATCGCTGTGGCAAAATACAACTATCACCACTAATAGGGAGTAGTCTAATCTAGGTGAAAAAGTAAATAGTTTCTGAACGACTAAAATTGTATAGACATAACTCTACAATTTTGCTACCAGACAGGAATAAAAAAGAAATGTATGTATCATTGAATAGGATTATTATTTTTATTATCAAACATGTTTTAAGATTAAAACTTAAGATTATTAGTTAACTGATTTACCTACAAGAATCTCTTTTTACAAAAAAACCTATTTTTATCCCTTGAATATTTCGACGGCGCAGGGCAAAGCGCTCCTCGAGCGTGCCATCGGGGGGCATGCGGTGGTTCATCCGCCCCGGCAGGTCCCGGATCTCGGGATAGAGCGTGCCGCCCATGGCGACGTTGACCTCCTGAAAGCCGCGACAGATGCCGAGGAACGGCTGCCCCCGCTCGACGCAGGCCCGCACCAGCGGCAACCCGATGGCGTCGCGGGCACGGTCGAAGGCGCCATGCGCCTCGGTCTCGGCATGACCATATTCCTCGGGATGGACATTGGGGCGGCCGCCAGTCAGGACAAAGCCGTCACAGGTTTCCAGCAAGTCCTCCAACTGCGCCAGCGTCGGGTCAGAAGGCACGATCAGCGGCAGGCAATCAGCCACCTGGGTGATCGCCTCGGAGTTCATCACGCCATTAGCGTGAACCATGTAGCCATTATCAAGCTCGTAGCGGTTGCCGATAATGCCGATGACAGGACGTGCCATTCTGTACCCCTGAAATTTACTCCTGCTAAATCTATATCCCTCGAATTGATAATAAAACATCAATCATTGCACAGATTTTTGCGCGTGGATGCACGCTCTGGTAACCCGGCCCCCTTAGGGTCCGCTCCCGTGGGCGGTGGCACACGGCACGAGGGACAAGATACCCCACTGGCCCCCGTTCCGGCCACAAGCATCCCGGTGTAGTCCGCGGGAGCGCCGCCGAAGGTGGCGGCAAACTGCAGATTGCACCGCGTGATGACGCGGCGTTCCAGCACGGCAAGGCCCACGGGGGCATGGTCAAAGGCAAGATCGCTCATATGGTATTCTTAGCCCGGTTATTCCGGTAAATTGAAGGGGTTGCCGTGACGCGCCTTGTGGCGGGCAATTGGGCACCGGGAGGAGCAGATGAACATAGCAGTGTGGCTGCAGCGGATGGCAGCGGCGGAGGGCGGGCGGCCTGCGCTGTATCTGGGGCAGGAACTGGTGGCGGATTATGCAGAGTTCCAAGCGCGGGCGGCGTCGGTGGCGGGCTGGCTGCTGGCGCAGGGCGTCTCACCCGGCGACCGGTTCGTCGAAATAGGCACCCTCACGCCGCGGCCACAGGCGGGAAACCCGAAGCCTCGGGTGTTTCGCCTCCAAGAGGACCAGGCCGCGATCAATCGCTACGGCTTCAATAATGACGGCTTGGATGTGGGGCTGGGTCGGCTCGTGGGTCGCGATCGGAGCGCGGGCATCGTCGGCATCAATGTCGGGATCAACAAGGACTCCACCGATCAGGCGGGCGACTTCGCGATCGCCGCGGAACGCGCGGCTCCCTTGGCCGACTATCTGACGGTCAATGTCTCGTCGCCGAACACCCCCGGACTTCGCGACCTGCAGGCCGCGGATCAACTCGATAAACTGCTCGGCGCCGTGATCCAGGCGCGTGATACCGGAATCGGCACGGGTAAGCCTGTCCCGCTCCTCTTGAAAATCGCGCCGGACATCTCCCGCGACTTGGTCCGCGAGATCGTCGAGATCAGCGTCGCTAACGGCGTATCGGGGATCATTGTGGCGAACACGACTCTCGGTCGTCCCGACAGCCTCGCAAGCCCGCATAAGGACGAAGCCGGCGGTCTCAGCGGCGCTCCGCTGTTCGATCTATCGACCAGGGTGCTCGCCTGGACTTACATTGCCGCCGACGGAAGGCTGCCGGTCATTGGCGCCGGAGGCGTGGATGGTCCCGATTCCGCATACGCGAAACTCCGCGCCGGCGCCAGTTTGGTGCAGCTTTACACTGCTTTGATATATAAAGGACCTGGATTGTTTCGCTCGATCACGGAGGGCCTTGGTGTGC
>JAAAKM020073195.1:146317293-146342699 GCA_010016025.2 Alatinidae sp. Z8VKAUB7J3
AAACGAACGCCGACTGAACCGGTGAAAGGGGCTCTCGCGGGTGTATTTGGGTCTGCTTATCGCGGTCACCGTTCTCGGGATCGGGCTTGGACTTGGAGCCGAATGGATTTTCCCGAGCTTCCTTGTTCCGGGCTGGGCGGCCGCGGGCCTGACGGCGGTCATTGGCGCGGCGATTGTCACGGGGATACGCAACCGGATTTCGTCCGAGCACCCGCGACACCTATCCAGTGAGTTGGAAACGTTGAAGCTCATGCAGTGGCTGGCATCTCAGTTAGCTTATGACGGCTTGACGGTTGCTTGTGTTCATCCACGAGATCTTCGATTTACCGACGACGGGCTCTATCTCCCGAATCACTTTGACGAACAACCGGTTTCTCTCCTCTATCGCTTCTTCGAGCTTTTTGACTTACTCAATATTCCGAAGTCGGACTTGATGATGTACGCGGTCAAAAAAGGCCTGACGGCAGTCACTCCGCCTTACAAACCGTGGCTCGAAGAAAAACTGGCTTTTGCCTTGATTCACCATCCGATGTTAGAACAGTATTGGAAGGCAACCTTGCCTGATGAAACATTTCAGGTTCTGAAAAGACTTATGCCTCAAACTTGGATTCTCGACCCTCAGCCAATTCCGCCAATGGGAGTGATTCCAGGATTGACGCTAACCAACCAACCAGTTTCTGATTGGCGCATGCTGGAAACCGCGAGTCAAAAGGAACGTCAATACGTAGTGAAACCTTCAGGGTTTTCTGAACTGGCTTGGGGAAGCCGAGGGGTATCAATCGGTCATGACCTGTCTCAAACTGAATGGGCACAGGCGATTGAAACGGGGTTGGATTCGTTTTCTACCTCGCCTTATATTTTGCAGAAATTCCATAAAGGCCGGTTGCACGACATTGACTATTTTGAAGAAGACAAACAAGACTGGGCAACCATGGAAGGACGCGCTCGCCTTTCCCCTTATTACTTTGTGAATGGCGACGAGGCCAAACTAGCTGGGATTCTTGCGACCGTATGTCCAAAAGATAAAAAGATCATCCATGGCATGCAAGATGCCGTCATGGTGCCTTGTGGGTTCGAAAGCAATTGACACACGCTAAATGCTCATTGATCAGTAGCAGATTGAAAACCGAAGATTGTTTTTTTATTTAGCAAGCCGCACTAATCATTTTGCATTGTTGTAGGATTATGACTCTCTATCATACTCAATGGTGTCCGGAATGTGCGGTGGTGCGAGAGAAACTTGAGGATTTGGATTTGCCCTATGAGAGTGTCATCGTTCCTCGGCTGATTAAAACTATCATTTCTTACTTTTAGTTACAAGTCAGACAAAAGTTTGTCCATGGATTGATAATATGAATAAATAACTGCATCTCTTGCTTTTTTTAGTAATTTCACCTATAGCAGAGGCTTTTTCATGGCAGCTGCATGCGCCCTTTGGGCCTTTTGTTTTGATAAGAATGACTTAAAATAATTTAAAAATTTGTCATGGATGCATACGAAACTGCGACGGGATAATAAAAAGGCGTTACGTGGCACTTCTATGCATGAATCAACATATTCAATTATATGAACTCGATCGTTATGTCTAATCTCCGTTTCCTTATCTTATTTAGGTTTGAAGAAATAAGGAATTTCATTTTTTCCTAACCACTTTTGTCTTCTTTTCTAAAATACAGAAATAGTAGGAATTTTGAGATTTTAACCTGAAAACTGTCCTTTCTCTATTTTGAAGTTAAAACATACTTTACATCTTCTTTGTAGAAATAATTGCTCATCAAACCATCAAAACAACCCGTAAATGCAAAACGTATGTTTGAGTTTTTTCAACCTACTGTAAAACTTGAGTAATTATCATTATTCTCATAGTTAGATTTGTAAAGTCGGGGCTCAGCCCACAGAAAAAACACTAACAGTGCTAAGTCAATGGTATCCCTGTAGGGCACGGTACCATGAGTTAGGGCTTGCCTGTCTATTTTTTCTTTCTTTTTACAAAAGAGCCTTCCTTGGTCGTGTAAGGTGTCAAACGCCGAGCTTCCTCCATTACAAGATTCTTATCCGCTAGCTTAAAACTGAATTGGGCAGGGAACACTAGTCCCTCGAAACAGAGGGAAGAGTCACCCACCACTCGCCAGCAATGACCAGCAAGCTTAACTAGCTCCTCAGGACTGGTGCCATAAGAAAACTTGTTTTTCCTATCTCGGATTGCTTCTCTAGAATCTTCAGTTTGCACAGCTTGTGTACAGAAGTATTTACACCACCCCCCCCCCCCCCCCCCCCCCCCCCACCAACAACACTCTCTTTCATCACTCCCCATTTGATTTAGCTTAGTTGAAAGGTCCACTAAATATGTCTTTGGGGATGACATGACCCCCCCCCCTCGATAGTCCGTGGAGAAAGGGCTGTAAGTTACGCAATTTGCCAATTGTTTCCATGTCAGATTTGTTATTGGGAAATATACGGAGTCTTATTTGGGAGAAGTTTTTTTTTGGAGGGGGGGACAAGGGTCCATGGGAGAATTCTCTGTAGAGAGTAAAGTTTCCACGGGGAATTTTCCATGGTAAGTTTTACTCTTGGGGGGGGGGGGGAATGGGATTTCTGGCCATGATGTGAAAAAGGATCAAAATTAAATAAAAGTAACAAGTCTTTTCTTACTGAAAGTAAAGAGCAAGATTAAATCTTAAAACGAACAGAAATTTTTCTGTTTATGAGATGGACTCTCTTTCCTCAGCCTTTTGCTTATTACACTAAAGTTTGACTTTTTGTTACTATCCTTTAAGAAAGACCAAACATAGGGGTCTTTAAATTTGAATGGTATTTTTGAAAAACTTTAAGACTTTACAGTAAACAGCAAGGGTTGAAAAACAGAAAGGAGCAGCCCCCTCATATGTGGGATGATTGAGTTTTGAGGCTGCTTCTTTCTTTCAGGTGAAAAAAAAATCATCGAAGTTGGCATGCTGAGACAAGTATTTAAAGTAGAAAACAGTCTACGAGTGTTTTAGTGTGGCAGTAATAAAACAGTATTATCTGCAAGTATAATAACTTTAACCATAGGAACAAAATTAAACAAATCGTTGAAGTATAGAAGATAAAGACAGGGGCCCAACGCATATCCTTGACCAATGCTTTTTATATTATGAATTCATATAATACCATATTCTAAGTCTTGCGCACTAATCTGATTTCTTCTGAAAGTCTTTGGAAAAACCATTTTCGCCGAATTTAAATTAAATTAGAGCTGAAATATGAAGAATTAAAGATAGAATACATTCATGTATCTGATGAAATATATATTTAATGAAATACATTAAGTTTGAATTTTTCCGAAATAAAAGAGGATTTTAAACCGAGAGCAACCACAACCTGGTTCCTTACAGCCCGCTCCAGCACGTCCACATTCCCGAGATGGCCAAGTCCATCGAGCGACTGAGCGGAGCGAGCGCCTCCGGTTTGGTATTTACGCCGCACCTGGTGCCGATGACGCGAGGCCTCCTTGTCACCATCTATTGTCGCGGCAGCGCCACCACGGGTGAATGCCTGGATGCGGCTCGGCGCTTCTACGCGGAACGGGCCTTCGTCCGTGTGACGGACAGGCAGCCTCAGACAAAATGGGCAACCGCTTCGAATCTCGCATTGGTCAGCTACGCGGCCGACAAGGAGCGGGATTTAGTGATCGCCATGGGCGTGGTGGACAATCTTGGGAAGGGCGCGGCTGGTCATGCGATTCAGAACGCCAACCTGATGTGTGGGCTGCCGGAGACGGCGGGGCTGGAGGGTCTCCCAGTTTGGCCCTGAGGTCATTAATTCAGAGGGGTTTCAGCACACTGGCAAGGTTATGATTCTAGTGTGCCGAAGCGGTAAGGCGGATGGTGAATTCCGTTCCCTCGGCCGGCGAAGACATCACACCGACCGACCAAGCCTGGTCCAATGCGGCGCGGCGAATTATGTCGAAGCCGTGTCCGCCGTTGCCCACCACCTCGGACCCGGGTGAGTTCACGAACCGCTCTCGGTCCGCACTCGGCAATCCCGAGCCGTTATCGCGAACCGACACTTCAACACCATTCGTATTCTCGATCGAGACCGTCACCGCATTCGCGCCGCTGTGTCGGATCGCATTCGACAGGAGGTTCGAAAGCACTCGCAAAAGCGCTGTTGGATCTTCAATCCGCAATCGGCTCTCACCTTGCCTTTCGAGCACAATCCCGGATGTGCGCGCGTCATCGGCGAACATCAGGAGCGCGCCGTCTGCGATATCGGTTACCGTCAGAGGCGACTCCGTCGAACTCCCTTCGGCAGGTCCTGAAGATCCCGATAGCAGCCCTTCCAGGTAGGTGATGCTTTGCGCCAGCCGTGCCGAAATTTCCGGGTCCTCGGACCCCGGACGCGTCCTTCCAATCGACGCCGCTTGAAAGGCAATGCGGACAGGTCCGGCGCGGATAGTAGTGCGGTTTGCCGCAGTCCCGGCAATCCGCGTACAACAACCGCTCCTGATCCGCGGCATCCCAGAACGCTTGCGTTTCAGGGGTCCGGGCCGGCGAGCGGATCGTGTCTTCAACGATATCCATCAGGCTGTCCGCTCAAGAATTGCGGTCGCACCGCCATGCCGCCGGTCAAGCATGCCGCCGAGGCCGTTGGCGATGGCCAGATCACAGTTGCCGACTTGTACCGCCGGATGCGCCTCACCGCGTAATTGACGGACCGTCTCTATGATTTTGGTCACGCCACCGCGGTGCGCCGGATGGTTGTTGCACAAACCACCGCCGTCGGTGTTGACCGGCAAACGACCCACGCCGCTGATCAGATTGCCGTCGGCAACAAAGCGCCCGCCCTGCCCCTTTTCGCAAAATCCCAGGTCTTCGATCGCCAGCAGAACGGTGATCGTGAAGCTGTCATAGGTGGACAGGTATTTGATGTCGTCGGGCCCGACACCGGCTTCCTCAAAAGCACTGGCTGCCGAGCGCGCGACGGCGCTGGTGGTCGGCGGAGCGCTCGGCGGCGGCGCGATCGGCCGCGCACAGTCGTTCCGCGGCGACATCTTCGACCAGGTGGGCAGCTACCGGCTCGACGGCGCGCCGATGGTCAACGCGCGCCTTCGCTGGTTCCCGCTGATGCACTTCAGCTCCGACCCGTTGCTCGGCATCGGCATCCAGATGGGTGCCTTCACCGCGTTCGGGCTGTCCTCGGAGCGCGCGGGCAACGACGTCGAGGAGAGCATCGGCACCACCCTCTGGGAGGCGTCGATCGGGCTGGTGTACCGGTTGCCGATCATCGACCTCATCACCGCCGAGGCGAGCTTCGACTACGCGCAGACGGTGTTCCAGCTCAGCGCGCCGGGGCCCGACCGCATGGATGATCAGGTCGAGGCGGTGCCGGACGTGCAGTTCGAGCAGCTGCGGCCGCGCCTGGCGGAGCTAAGTCTCAGGTTAACAAGGCGATGACGAAGTTGACGGCGTCTGCAAGCTTCAAATCGGGGCAAGGGGTTCATAATCCTTCTGTCTTGGTTTATTAATTTTCTATTCCTCTGTTGTGTTTTTTTTACTTGCACTTCCTTTATTAACCATTGAGTATGGACTATGAACTTCTTTCCAAAATATCTCCTGAGCTGAAAAAAGACAAAGGAAAAAGACAGGTAAAAGGAAAAAGGAGAAAGGAAAGGTAACTGTGTATTTTCTTTGTTGTTGAATTTTCTATTCTTTCGGTATTTTGCTTTCGCTTGCACTTCCTTTGTCAACCATTGAGGATGTACTATCTACTTCTATCCAAAATATCTACCTTTTCTTCTTGAATTTTAACGTTTTCATGTTGTATTTTATCTTAAAATCGAAGAATTTCTTACATATGTTTTGTTGTTTGAGAATGGCTAATTTAATTTTTAAAACTATTGTTAATGAAAATACCTGTTATGCATAAATTGAAAACTACTATATATCATAGGCAGCGCAATAGCGCTGCCTAAGTAAAGAGCAATGGGTTTTTTTTCAGGGTGGTATGTATTGAAGGAGTTTTTGTAGAAACTACGAGGGCTCGTTTGATTGGAAATTGAAAGGGCTTGTGCCCTTTTCAATAGTCAACAGTTGTTAGAGGGCAAACAGTCCCCCCTCCCCACGGCAATCATGCATCCAATCAAAATTCTGAGATAGTCATTTTGTTCGGCAGATTTGAAAGGTCCAGAAATTATGTCTTTGAGATGACAACCCCCCTTCCCCATAACCCTCAAGGCAAGGGCTGTAATTTATGCGTTTGGGGTACGTAAGGTTTTCTTATAGAAAGGATGGTCGTATAAACCTAAGAGAGGGGTCATTTGATTGATAATCAGAAGTTCTAGTGCCCTTTTTGTGAGTGAAAGTGATGGGAGGGTAGCTACCACCTACCCCTCCCCCCTACACACATCGTATTTTCCCGAAATGTATCTAATAGAAATTGTGAGATAGTCATTTGTACAAGAATATCCATGGCAAATCAGCGAGCAGGAAAACTTCTCAAATCCTAAAGTATGGCAAAACCAAAGGCATTTTATCTTCAACTTATGCATTCCCGTGTGCTTATTTCAAAGCAAGCCCTATTTGCACATTATAAGAGGTCTTTCTGTGGACATCAGTGCAAGTTTGCTGGCAGTACACAATCCAAACCTCATAGAGGAAGCCTCGCACTTTGGCCAAACCAAAACTGTCAACTGGACTTTCAATAATAGGCAGTCATTGAACTTGGTGTTTTTGAGCAGAACTAGATTGGGATATGATTTCTTCCAAGTGGCCAAGTACAAGCAGGCCCCACAAAGGTGCTTTAGGTGCCAAAGCTTTGACCACCTTATTGAAAGCTGTAGAAGTGATCCCAGATGTGCTATATGTTCCAGACCTCACACCAGTAGCAAGGACTCGCCATGTAATGCAGGATCCAAATGTATTTTGTGCAATGAACCACATGTCTGTTTTTGGTTAAAATGTCAGAAAGTAAAAGAAATTTTGAGAAATAAGAGTTACTCATGAATAGTTCTATAAAAGCTCTAAGCCTGAATATTAACTGGTGCTACAATAAAGAAAAGGCTCTGGATGATCTTCTTTAACTGTAAAATGTGCTATTCATTCAGGAACATATGCTCTCTGGATTGAATGCAATTTTCTTAAATAGATCCAAATCTCATGACCTGTTCATACAGTCTACTAAGTTAACAGCAGGGCGTCTATCCGGTGGCCTTGCAACATATACAGGGAAAGAATTATTAGCAGAGTTGTCAATTAAAAATAGTAACTTGTTGTCTGTTTTTGCTCTGGGTACTGAGTAAATAAATACATATATGCCCAATAATAACAATAATGATATCTTGCTGACAAAGTTTTCTAAAGCATCTGATGCAGTTTGGTGACATCTGGGATCTCTTGAGCATAATGAGAGAAAATGGGTTATAGTTTGTGACTTCAACTACGATCCAGCAAAAGACAATATCCACTCTGACATTTTTCTAAATTGTACATTGTTTTTAGGTTTTTTCATCGTTTTTTTTGTTTTTTTTACATTGACTTTCCGTGTTTTTTTTTTCTTCAGCACTATCCTTGTATATATTATTTCGTTTCATGCTGAAGAAGAGATGTGGTTTTCCTGTCGAAATGGTCGCTTTTCTTGTTTATTCAGTATTCTTGCTATGCCTTGAAAGTCGCATTTTTGAACGTTTTCTTTTTACATTGTGTCCAATGTGGTTGAAGAAGTTATTTTCATGGAATAATTATTGAAATGGAATAATTTCTTTAGAGCACTATATTCTACTTACAAGGCCTTCTTTCAAAACCACCTTTTAACATGTTTTTGGACCCTTTTTTTCAAGCACATCTAGTACATTTAGCATTTAATGCATGCCTAGCAACAGAAAAATAGGCCTTTCTGAAGCCCAAATTTAAATTTGTACATGCATTTATGCACAAATTGTATTTTGCTGCAAAGTAGAATTGAAATAATTTTGCAATATGAAAGTATAAAATTCTAATTAATAAGCGAAATACAGAAAGAAAAGAGTTCAGAAATCAAGATATTAAATTAAGAGTAAAGTAGCTTTCCTTGAATAATTAAAAGGAAAATTTATAGAGGCACTGGCGGTGTGGGCTCATGTTATATCCCGACCTCGAGAGTTTTTGGATTTTTCTTGTAATTTTCAGCTTGTTTCCGAAAGGTCTTCTTTTTTAATTTTGTTTTTCTGACTGTTTTTTTTATCTTAAAGCTTAAGGAATTAACGGTCTAACAAAAGAGCAAAGTAATAAAAAAAATTAAATTTCTTGCCGCAAGCCTTTGATAATGAAACAGCCCATTTGGTTGTGTTTGATTTAAACAATAATCAAATAAAAAAAATTATTTTTTAGTTGAACGTAAGAAGCAACGCTAAAACTTAAAACAAGAAGAATTTATTCCGTATCTGATGCGGGCTTCCCCCTCCTCAGCTTCTTAGCTTGATCCTGGAGTTTGACTTTTTGTCAAAATTCTTACAAGAAAAAACAACTGCAGAAACACAATAAGTCAATTCACGAAAATTTAGGTAGGGGTTTAAAAACGAACGAGGACGAAAAATTTTGTTTTCACTTTTTCAATGGGAATTCAAAAAGAAAGATTTTCAATGAAAATACCTCTCTAAAAGGAAGCTTCCAAATTGGAAGGGGTGGGATCTAGGAAGCACAAGGCTTCAGGTATTTCTTCAAGGCGGAGAACAAGTCCAAATTGGGAGCCAAAAATTTGTTCTATTTTTAATCTTTTAAATGTGGGATCCAAATCCCCCCCCACAAAAAAACTCAACTGCCTATTCATATATTAAGAATAGGATCGGAGCTACCATCTATCGGCCAGAATTCATCTAGCGTCATGGCTGCTTTTACACGAAAAGTAGATTAATATGCTTATCCATTTCAGCTAACCTCAGTAGCAACTGGAATGAAGAAGAAGAATTTAAAATTGCCAACCGTTTGGGGCTGATCCTGCAATGTCCGGATTTGGAAAAAATCAACTTCAATGAGCTGATCCAACTGGCACTTTTCTGCCCTGAGCCAGCATTAGCCCTAGTCCTTCTTCCATATGCCCCCGAAGACGTTCGCAGTCAAGCTTTACAAGTAATATAATAAGTTTCTTAATTTTTTTTTTGGAGAGGTCGTAACGTTCAAGGTACGGCAGTTTAGTTTTTGATTTGAATTGGATTTAATTATTGTATATAATTACTATTAAGACTAATAAGTATATAATCCCTGTTAACTATTAGTCGACGAATTTTCCTTTTTTTTTGTAACAGAAATGGAATTAGCTGTCTTAAACTAAGTTTGCAGTTTAGATTTTAAAAATGACAGTATTAAAGCTGCACCGCCTACAGTTTTTTTTTATAAATATCTTACCTTATTGAAGGAATTAAGCAGTATTTTAAGCGTATTTGTTAATTTTATTAATTTCATTAAGTTATAATGGGATCCCAAAGTGTTCGAGATGATATACATGTTTTAAACAAAATGGAAGATCAAAACATTAAACATTTATGTAGACACGATAGAATTCAATTATTTTATTCCGTTTTGGAAATTTGTACGCATCTATTGTTGTAATTTGTGTTTCAGGCGTGCCGTATTGTCCTGTCAATTCCCCTTAATTAAAAAATTGGATTGTTTTCAATTCATGAAAATGTGGAGGGGAGGGGGGCAAAATGCACTTTTCAAGATCTAGGAGGCAATTTGTTTATTTTTATTATTTCCCAACGAAAACACCAACAAGAGTATTTTTCAAAGAAAATTCCAAACAAAAGTATTTTTCAAGATCAAAATCCCCCCTGTAACTGACGCCCGTGCGGGGGCAGGGAGTGGCGTTGCTCCCAACTAACGAGGAGCTCAAAGAAATCGTCGCAATTCGTTTCAAATCATTGGCAGCGACATTTTATGAAGAGGGTATTACAAAACTTTTCGAGAAATATGACAAAAGCGTCCGTCTATAAGGTGGTCAGTAGAGAAGTAACCCTAATTGTACATTAATGTTGGTAATAAAGTTGTTTTATATATTCACCTGTCCTCCCTTTGTAGCCAATTGAGGGCTGTCAAAAATAATCCTTCTATTTTAGATAATTTTTAAGACAATACTGACCCGGGGTGACAACACAGGAAAATGCGAAAAAGAGGTGACTTCCTGTCTGTGAAGAAAAGAAGGGAAAAGCTAATTTTTCACCTGAGACCTCCGCTCAGCTGCCCTTAAGTTCTAAACGAAGAATAAAAAAGTAGATACAAGTCCATGAGACGTGATAAAATGACAAATCTCGAAAAAAAATGAAAGTGAGGATCATCTTCTTGTGGAAATGGTAAATCCCATCGTAATCCTTGTTTTCCTATGTTTTCTCGTATTGCCTTTGTATTATGGTCTTGATTCGAAATTTTCTTTACCACATCCCAGTGTGCTGACCTTGTTCTAAGTTTTAATGTTAGTCAACAGGCAAGGTATGTGAACTTGAATCAATGGTGCGGAAAAGCATCCCATAAATTCAAGGTGTAGAATTGAGCACTGAGAATGGTGGGCAATGGTCGCAATACGTCCAAGAAAAGAGGAATAACAATTTCCGGCCCATTGAAGCACACCCGGCCCGCCATCCAACAACACGGGCACCACCGCAATCGGCCGACTCGACTCGCGTCGTTGCATCTGCCGGCGCTCGGTCGGAGCGGTCATCAGTGGAGCGTGGGGTGGATCGGTGGGGCGAGCCGATTCGTTTTCACGATCGGTGGGAGGGTGATTGATCATGGACTGTTGACCGAAAAATTGGCATCGACCGGATCTGGGGCATCGAATGAATTGCCGAAGCATCCGGACTGTGTGGGGGTTGGCGGCGATCCTCGCCGGTTTCGGTTTTCTCTACTGTTTCATCGGCGGTTTTCGGGGGGCCGTCCTGCTGCGAGGACGTTTTTACCGGCCGCGCCGATCCTAGCGATTGCGAGGTTGGTACGAATCGACGAGACAAGTTGGCAGCGGCTTTGTCCCACCACTTTCGTATCCGAGCCAGTGCCGACAAGTTTTCGGCGCGCGGTAGCCGCAACTCGCTGCCCAGCGCCAGCCATTTCGGCGTCTCGGTTTTGTCCGTGAATTCCAAGTGAACAGGCAACAACGTTTCTTCGGCGTGATAGTACCGGGCCAACGAATCGGGCCCCTTGCGCATTTCCATGACGACGCGTCGTACTTGGCAAGTGACGTTGGTGTTGGTTGGACTAACGTTCACCGTGACGACTTTGCCGACCGGGTAATTTTTGGCTTCGGATTGGGGAAGGTACATAACCAGTTCAGTCGAACCTTCGATCAGCAGTTCGGCGATCTCCGCGCGGCCATCGCGCGCGGCAAAGATGAGCGCGGTATTGTTGTTGCGGTCGAACATGTCCGGATCGGCGCCGCTCTCCAGAAGCCGTCGAACCGTCGCGGCGTTGCCGGACAACGTCGCGGCAATCAGCGGAACGTCTTCCTTGGCGAAGGAGATCGCCGCATCCCGCGGCAGGATGTGCAGCCCCCTGCCCCAGGTGCCGACAAGCAGGTTGCCGGCAGACATCTGCACATGGACGACCGGCACGCCCGACAACAGCCGTTTGTTCGCGGTCCCGTCAGCCGTAAAGCAAAAATATTTAAAAAAAGAGACTTACATTAAAATACAAAGATCCAGGATTCTAGTTAAACCAGGACTAGGTCTAATGGTCGTTATATATTTATGTTTTGCTGAGGATGGCCCTTAGATGCACGTTTGAAATATTCATTCAAATATAGAATTCCACTGTCTTGCGAAAAGAATTCCCTATTGCTCTTCTTGTTGTTGATATTTATGACAAGCTGGATGCATAGTGTCCTTTAATTTAGTTCAACTGAACCCTACCCTATAGGCAGCGGTATTGAGCTGTCTTAAATAATAATTTTTTATTAAGGCAGAAAGTCTTCAGAATTGATTACGTCATTAGTCTTTATGTCGCTTTTATGTTCACAATCCCCTAGCGATTAATTGAGCGCGTCAAAGAACGAGAAAAAAAGATCTAATTGCAATCATGTTGATTAAGAAAATCTGATGATGTAAACTGTTTCCACGATACCTAGAAATGTTTTGTTTTTTTCAATGGCCCTAATTTTTTTCCTGACAAATTCATAAACTGTATGATGAAGGAAAATACGCCTCTTGTAAAGAAATAAGAATGAAAAATAAACTTATATGCTGGAGGCTGTTTGTCAATGACAAAATAAACATTGCTTTAGAATAGAAAAGCCAAATTAGAAAAAATAATCACCCCCACCCAAAGAATGTATTATACATTCTTTGACTTTTAGGGAGTATGCACATAAAATTTGAAAGCATTCAATGGGAATATTTTTTTCGCAAATTTGAGTATGTAATAACTGTAAAATAAAAAGATTAACTGAATTGACGAGTTCATTATGACTTGGAGTGCATGGCAGTTGCTATATTAATCGAATAATAGCCGGCAAGGTAGCTTCTATGTCTTCTGTTTAACGCAAATAACGACAAAGACCACACTGCCTTTCCATGAAAAACACCGAAAACAAGAAGAACAATAGGGAATTTCTCAATACAGTGGGAAACAAATTAGAATGAATATTTCGGTCCTATATCCAAGGACCGTCCTCAGAAATACAGTCATCAAACAGGCATCGATCTGGTCATCGGTTCCAACAGAAATTCGCAGCCCGTCGCCCCAACCGGGAAATTGCATGTATCGAACCAAAATTTGATTCGACTTCAGGAATTCATAAATCGACTGATGTTGCTGGCTGGGATGTCTGCACCAGACAAAATTTGCATGCGATGGCGTCACTTGAAAACCAAGATCTGCCAATCGGTCGCTCATTCGGTGACGAGTCGCATTCATTTTTTCGCGGATTTCGCTCAGCCAATCCTGGCATCCCATCGCCGCAGTCGCAGCGGCGATCGAAAGACCGTCGCAGTTGTAACTGTCTTTGATCTTGGCGAGTTCCGAAATCACGTGGGGCTGGGCGATCAAAAAACCGAATCGAATCCCGGCCAACCCATACGATTTGCTGAGCGTACGAGTCACCATCACGCGTTCGTTCTGTTTGACCAATTCGATGCAATTGGAATCGGCAAAATCGGCGTAGGCTTCGTCAACGATCAACGGACAGGAAAGTGTCTCGGCAAAACCAGCCACTTCGGCGGGCGGCACGACTGTTCCGCTGGGGCTGTTCGGATTGGGCAGCAAGACCAATCGCACGTCGTCTTCGGATTTGCCAAACTCGGCCGGCAATTTCCATCCGTCTTCGAATTCAACTTGTTGCCATCCGGCGCCTTGGATGTCGGCAAGCGTGCGGTAAAGAATGTAGCTGGGATAAGGCAATCGCAACCGCTGGCCTTCGCCGACGAACCCGCGAACCAGAATCGTTAGGATTTCGTCGCTGCCATTACCGGCCAAAATCCACTCCGGCCCGGGCAGATCCAACACTTCGGCCGCGCGACATCGAAACGCCGTGGCCATCGGGTCGGGATAACGGTTCAGCGGCCCACCGGCGGCCTGGCGAATCGCTTCGACCACGGCCGGTGGCGGCGGGTAGGGGTTTTCGTTGGTGTTGAGCTTGACCAGCTTGCTCAGCTTCGGCTGCTCACCCGGCACGTAGGGCACCAGGTCCTTGACGAAGGGGCTCCAGAATTTGCTCACGCATATTCAAGTAGACTTTAAAACTCCTCGTCTCCATTGCCGTGTTGGTCCTCCCTTTGAGAGCAGCTTAGTAGACGTTTTGTGGCTCTTATAATAGAAGTATAAAATATCAGACGACTTTTTGGCGTGATAGGTACGATTTGGCTTGTATCTGAGATGATTAGCATCCCTGTTGGCCTTTACGCTTTGCAGTTTATTGTTCTTTAATCGTAATCACTTCATTCTCATTTTTGCTTTTAGGGGAAGTCACTTTGCTATATTGGTTTTTTTTTTTTTTAGTTCGTAGATGCGGACGTGCTACTAGTAAACAACCAGACTCTAAGGGAGCTCGTCTCACAGAATAAAGTCGTTGTCGCTCCCAAACTTGACTCCCTTGGTATGTACTCCAACTATTGGTCCGGAATGCAGAGCAATTACTATTATCGAAGAACAGATGAATATAAACCAATTCTTGAGAGAAAGAACAAGGGCTGTCATCAAGTCATTCTTGTGAACTCTTGTTTCCTTGTTGATTTGACCAGTCGTCAAACGGATTATTTGACCTTTACTCCAAAGAAACTAAACGGGTACACAGGGCCTGTTGATGACATGATCACTTTCGCCATTTCTGCCTTCTGGAATGGTAAGTAAAACATTGATTAGAATAATTTCTAATTAGAATTAAGATCTAATTAATTAATTAAGAAGTTAAATCTTTAGATATTTAAATGATTGATATATTGCTTTAACTATATTACTGTTAGGAGGAGCCTCGTGGCTGCATATTTGATTTTTCAAAACCTATGGGATTTAAGAGTTGTCCTAATCTACAATTTTGTCAGAATGGGGATCAAATCCAAGTAAAATGAAATGCTGTTAATAGTATGAGGCTTTTCTATTCAAACGTTTTTATTATTTGAATTTTTTTCATTTTACAACAATTTTTCAGAAGTATACTTGTGTGTGTTTCTGCTTCAAGTTGATTCCCTCCCTGATCAAGTTTATTTGAGAAGTAAAAACTGGGCGAAAACATATTTTGGAAATAAGCATGGACCGTAGCCATGTTGATCGTTAAGACTTCTTTTTCAGGAAACGTGACGGGTAGTTGTTCTGGTTTCTCTCCTGCCAAAATGTGCTGCACGCTAAGAGCGATTCGGCGGGCGATGGGAAGGACTTCCGTTTCTGGTTTTGATGCTGTAAGAAACCCACGCTTGAGTTCATCTCTACCGAACATTGAGAAACTGGGCAAGCGGCGTTCGATCAGACCTGATGCCAACTTATTTAATTCTAGAGGAGAGAATCGGACGAGAGGGGTCACAAAGACGGCATCGGTATTTGCTGGTAACGCACTCATTACAGCTTGAGCGGAAGTCTCAACCGGAATTAGGGTGATCTTGAGGTCTTGATTCTTGGCTGTGCCGACAACTTTCGTATGGAGACGAGGAAACACATTAAGAAATGTCTGATCAATCAAGACCGCCAATTCTTTAAATGAAGTAACTTCTTTAAACGACTGAATGTCCTGTTCAAAGGTATGAGACGAAGCCAAATAATTCAGGTTTCTTATTCCACTCTTGCCTTTTTGAAAAGGGAGCTCCTGCAAAATTCTGTCAATAACAAACGGGGCCACCACAGGTTTGGGTAGCTGTTTTCGGTGAGCAACCTCATGAGAAGCCATGACACCAAGTGCTAACACAAGATCGACCTGTTGATCTCGCAGCAGAAAATCGACCGCCCGTCTGATCTTCTTATCTGACCAGGCCCCATGAACGAGACTACGTTTGGGGAACTGTACCCGAAATTCTCCTTGCGTTAGTTTGAGGATCTCTCGGTGAAAGACTCCGCTCGTAATCAATTGCCCCCATCCATGTTTCTGAGGGGCACCATCTAACACAACCCCGATACGCACGACCGGAAGTTTCGATCCAGCTAGACACTCATGTGGCACGCTCAACGCTATAAGCAGTGCTAGAACAATCATTCCCAAACGTGTCCACATATTCGCTCCTCCAAAGTCGCTGTATCTATTGATGCATGGCCAGCAACGAATAAAGGCTAACCTACAAAATTCATTGGACAAGTCCAAGAACCGTTCTTTTTGAAAGCCGTTTTTAAAAAAGGGTCCGGGATCCAGGCGTTCACCGTTCAAAAACGCCTGGCCACAGGCAAGCAGAAGCTGCAATTCGGGAACTTGAGCACGGTTGCGAAAGGGAAAGGAGCTCACGGTATGGGGCTACCTTTCACAGCGGTAAAGCTTTTATTGACCATATGCGTTGACGGCATCAGCCACCGTTGCCACTTCTTCTTCCGTGAGGAATGGGTGCATGGGCAAGCTAAGAATCTTTTGGGTAACCGACTCAGATACGGGGAAATCACCCTCGCCATGGCCGAGGTTGGCAAAGGCTTGTTGTAAGTGAAGCGGGATGACGTAGTAAATTACCGGAGGCAAGCCCGCCGTTTTTAAATGAGCCATCAACCCATCGCGATCATCGCTCAAAAGCCAATAGAGTGCCCAGGCACTTTCATAACCTTTTGGAATAAAGGGGGTACGGACCTTGGTGAGCCGTGCATCGTACCAGGCGGCAACCTGACGACGGGCGGCCAACTCCGCTTCGAATTTGGCGAGCTTGACGAGCAGAACCGCTGCCTGCATTGAATCGAGGCGGCCATTGATGCCCAAGCGATCATTGTGGTACTTATCGATGCCTTCTCCATGTTGGCGAATGGATCGCAACCGGCCGGCCAGCTCGGCGTCATGGGTAAAGACGGCCCCACCATCGCCATAAGCGCCAAGCGGTTTTGCCGGGTAAAAACTGGTGGAAGCAACCTGCCCGAACGAACCGGCCTGAGCGTCACCGATCGCGCCCCCAATACTTTGGGCCGCGTCTTCAATCACGAACAAACTATGCTGATCCGCGATTTTTTGGATGGCCTGATAATCTGCAGGAAGTCCGAATAAATCGACCGGAATAATGCCTTTGGCGCGGTAACGCCCTGACTTTTTCACGGCAATGATCGCTTCTTCCAATTTCACCGGATCCATGTTGAATGTTTGTGGATCAATATCTACAAAAACAGGTCTCGCACCGAGCAGGGCGATGACTTCGGCGGTTAGAAATTTATTGGGGGTGACGACCGCCTCTCCTCCCCGCCCTGCCCACCACAGTGTTTATGCTTTCTCTGCATTTCGAATATTCAGCAGAAATTTCTCCTCAAGGTTTTGATACCTGAACTACCGCGTATAATAATCTCCATTTGTTACAGTCAGATTCAGTGTAAAGACCTCAAATTACCCACTTGATTACATGTCCCGAGAGACACCCCACCCCACCCGACGTATGTGCCTGTTCTGAAATATTGGTCAAAATGAAAGGATTCAAGTGTTCCTACTATATACAGTGTCTCTCAATAATGCCTTAGATGACGTTTTTCATGAATATTTAATTTGGAAACGTCTACAGAGTGGGGTTTTCGAGCATATAAGAGACATTTTAGGAAATGGTGGATAACACACGGGGCTAATCCATCAAGGAACACTAAGTGTAATCCAAACGTTCCTCTTTAAAGAAACTCCCTTAGAGAAATTTAATCAGAGTGATCTCCGTGATCTAGCGATTTTTATAATCCCTTCCGTATCGTCTTAAAATGACCACATGGTTCACCCCAATTCTGTAAAAGGGGTCCAGCCCCCTTGGCCATCTGTTGAGCATGCTCTTGACTTTACAAATGGACTAATATTAACATGAGACAGAAGTGAGTTTAAATATCGAAAAAAATTGACTGTAGCTACCGATTAATTTCATCTTCTTATTTTCTTTTTTATTTCATCTGTATCTTTTATGACTTGCGTGGACGTCAATTGACGTTAATTTTCGTTAATATTTAGTTTGGGTAGATTTTTGGAGCACCCAAATTTCTTTGGGGGATATTGTGGGAAACCCCCGAAATTTGTGGATATTAGAAGCACTGATTATATTCTTTATCGGTAAAACACTTTTAAGGTCCAATACGCAATCCCAATAATGCAGCCCCAATCCTTCAATGTTGTCATTTATGCATTTCGATACTAAATAAATCAGGTTATTGATCAGAATAATTACATTTTAGGATATAGATAAAGACATCTCAGAAGTGCCAAAACTTGCCAATCCGAGATACTTTGCCGGTCACCAAGGCGCGGATAAACATACTCTGTCTTCATCATCGCCAAGGTTTGCGCCTCGCCGAGGTAATGGCCGTCACCGGTTACCACGGCCTCGATGCGGTCAAGGTCTATGCCCCCGTCCATAACCTCGACGCCACGCACCGACCGAAGGATCGCGCCGCACATGTCGTCGTCAATCACCAAGGCCTCCGGCGAGGCCGCCATGATGGATCCTAGCATGCCGACACTAAGATTGATCATGTCCGCGCCTGCCTGGGCGGCAAGCGCCACGGTATAGCCCTTCTCGTATCCGGCCTGGGCGTCGGCGGTCTTGGCGTCTGTCATTCCGGCGGAAACAGTGGACGGCACGCCCAGCTTCAGTAGGAGTTGCGCGGCGGCGGCATTGGCGATCGCCATGCCCCGGGTGTCATGAAGATGAACGACATAGGGTCTGTCACCAAACAGCCGCGACATGGCCCGGCAAAGATCACCCACCTGGCGCGGACCGGCGTAGCCGACCGTATCGGCAAGGCCGACCGTGTCGACGCCGCGCTTAAGGCATTGCTCCGCGAGCCGCACGACCTCGTCGGGATCGACCGGACCCGCAATGGAGCAGCCGAAGGACATGGAGATCCCGACATTGACGAGTGGTTTGTGCTCAGAGCGGTCCCGCAATTTGACTGTTTCGGTGATGGCATCAAGCGTGTCCTGACGGGTGCATCGGGCATTGGCAAGATTGTGTTCCTCGGTGGCGGACAGAACACAGGTCAGCTCGCGAGCCCCGCCGGCGAGCGCGTCCACCTGGCCGCGGCGATTGATCGCCAATGCAATGCTGTGGGCTCCGTTTAGCCCGTTCAGGGCGTCGACGACGGCCTGGACATCGGCAAATTGCGGGTACCGGCGATGCGGCAGATAGGAACCGGCTTCAAAGTTGCTGATGCCGGCGGCATATTCCCGTTCCAGCCATTCGATCTTGCCCTGCGTGGACGGAAATCCGCTCGATATCTGCAGGCCATCGCGCAGGCCGACTACCTCGGAATGAAGCTTAAATCATTAAAATGAAGCGTGAAAATATTTACTGTTCTTTCCTAAGATATTTTCTAGAGATAAAAAAGTAAAATAAGATACGATTATAAATAAATAAAGACTAGCTCTATAAGAAAACAGTTGACATAAACAGTGCTCACGCGATTTGAAGCATGGGAAAAAGGGCAATCTCCGCTCAAAAACTAACAAATCTGTCGAAGGGGGAAGAGGAAATACTCTTGAAAATGGGGTAAAAGCTTATTTCTGCCGTATTATTTTCCTCCGAATTTAAAGAGCTATTTTTCCATCCACGGATATAAAAGCTGAAATTTAGCCTCTGGAACAAATGCCTTAAAAACAAACTATTGTTCTGCCTACTTAAGTTAAATAAAGGACAAACTTCGTAGTAAATCCAGTTATATTTGAATCTTTTCCCTGCCTTCACCTTCAACAGGCTTTTAAAGAAGCAACTAAACAACCAAAATACAGAATGCTTCATTGTTCTTAAATCAGACACTCATTCCCAAGAAAATATTAACTGATACACACAATCTTACCAATGGCTGTATAAAAAAAAATTCTGTTCATGGGAATTTAAGCAGGTTTTTACAGAGTATATTTTGTATTCCATTTTTATATTTGCTTTATTTTCTCTCATTACTTTTAATTCCTATCTTCTAATTTTATAGCAGCTCTAACTTTACTTCGCAGGCTTAAATCCCTCTAAATCGACTTGATAGCTTTTTCCTGTCAATAACGAATAATTTCGTTATAATTTCCTACAGTTTCCGAGGAAAATATTAACTGATAAACTCAATCTTACCAATGGCTGTATATAAACTTTTTTTCTGTTCATGCGAATTTCAGCAGGTTTATACAGACTATATTTTTTATCCCATTTTATATTCTTTTTTTTTATACTATGCAGGCTTAAATCTCTCTAAATCGAATTGATAGCCTTTTTCCTGTTAATAACGAATAATTGTCTTCTTTGGATTACTATTGTTCAATAGTCAATGTTTTAAATTCTGGTAAGAGAGATTTTACCAACTGTCTGGTTTTTTTCCATGCTAAGGGGCGTTTACAATTCAATGGACAACTGTAAAACAAAAACGCAGGAGGTTCAGCTAAACACATGGCTGCCTTCCAAAGAAATGTGTTAGAAATACCATCTACATCTTGAGCTTCATTAATGGAAAGGTCATGGAGAATTTTCAAATCCGCCCTGAAGAATTATCAGAGTCATCGAAGGGCACATTTATCTGCTGAAACAAATTTGGTAAAATGGGGTGAACTTCACGCTTGAACGGCATTCGGATTTACAAAAGCTGTTGAAAACACTTGATTAAACACATCAACTCTTTTCTGATCATCGCTTATTAATTCACTAGTAGCTGGGTCATCCAAAATGCACCAATCGGTCGAGGAATCAGCCTTGTTTCTATTAACATTCTTCCAAAACTTTCTTTGGACACCCCCGAATGTTAGTAATGATTGACGATTCGAGTGATTCCCGTTTTACGCGTAGAGATCAAGTAGCGCGATTCCGAGCCCTTTTATACGCACACCCCGAGTCTTCGGTTTTTTCCAACGTATACCCTCTCCATTGTTTATTTTGATCACTAATAGCGTCAAGTACAAATTTTAGCAGTTTTCTTCTTTTTCTTGTACCTTCCTTAATGTAGTAACGTGGAATGAACCTACCACATGCTTCTTTTATAACCTCTTGGATAAACTCAAAAGCAACATCTACATCTGCATTACTAGACTGAAGCTCATCAACAATAGTAACGGAACGGATAAAGTCTTGAGTTTCATCCTAACGACCCTTACGGTAATCATAATAAAATTTAGAAATTATGTTAATCTTATGATAGTCATAAGAGAAATTAATTATACCTGGAAATTAATTATGCCTGGTACTAAAAGAAGTTGTGAATAGCTTGTTACTCTTGTGAAGGTTATAAGATAAATTAGTTATACCTGATGCTAAGCGATGTTGCAAATAGCTTGTTACTCTTATTATAGTCTTAGCAATAGTGTAATAGCTTAGACTTGCTAAAGAGGACAAAGTAATTTAGGCACATTAGTGGTGCGCTGCAGGCGTCTCAGGCAACAAGCAGAAGAGGGGAGGAACCCACCGCAAGGGCCGTAGGCACCTGCCGGTATTTAGTTACCCTTAAATTACAGGGAATAGATGAGAGGGTTCCTACACTTTCCTTGTTCCTTGACGGACTTGACGTACTACACTTGTTCCTGCGAATAAGTCTCATTCTATGATTTTTTAAGAATTACCTATAAACGTAGCGTCACTATAGTCGATTTATTATGTCACTCAGAAACCAATATTTTGATAACCGCATGGATGAACTCCTACAAACCATTGCAAAGCTTCAGCAACAAATCAAGCTTAGCTTCTTAGGTAGGAAAATAGACTGCTTAGATCCGAGATTGTTAAGTGAAAACGACTGCTTTTCGCTCAGTACTGTATTCGAGCAGGAATGATCTTGCTATCCACGGCCTAGAATTTTTAGAAGGCAAAGACCTCCGTCAAAAATTAAATAGCATCTTCGGGTCAAAACTGGGAACGGCTTTTGTCAACCAGATACGTACCAGTTTTGTACACAGAATTTTAATGAAAACATCGAACTCCGAGTCGTTAAGCCCTAGCGGCCTGATCCTCAGAAACAGTGTCCGATTTTCGCTAGCCTAGAAAATTTTTACCGGTTGGAAATAATAAAAGAGTGTGGTGAGTTAAAAAAAATGTTTTGAGTGTGTCTGTGGACTTGCTTAGTGATCTCAGTAAAACACGGAAAGAACTGTTATCTCTTGGCTATAAGCTAAGAACGTCCAAAATATCGAGTAAGAAAGTGGCAGAAACGCGTCCGATTCAAAAGTAATCAAACTTTCGTAGGAAACCAAAATATCAAAGACATCACAATGGACTAAACTGCAAGATGACTGTCACGATCCAATGAAGCTTCCCCGCTCTGGCCCAGACAGTCCCATTGAATCTGAGTTGGAACCATAGAGTTGTTCTAAAAAAAATTGCATTTGGTGAGTCGTTGGGGCAGCTATAGTACTGATTCTGGTAAGAAATTTTGGGGTTTATCCAGGAAAGCAACATCAAATATTTAAGAAAAATTAGACAAAAAAAGAAACTACCATATGATTTCTAGGAAGTAACAATTTTGATCGTGTATAGCAAGATAAAATGCATGCATGTTGTAAGCTGTTGAATATTTCCTACAATCTGATAACCCAAAATCCACAGCTCTCAATTGAAGTGGGGTTGTGAATTTATAATGCAAACAAGAATTTGACTTTCACATTGTGAATTGAAGTGGAAACCTATGATCAGATTGTGAATAAAAATAATACTTGATGATAAGGTTCTCAATTTGAGAATCCAGACCAAGTTGTAAGTCTAAAAAGTCTTTTAACCTCTCATTTGGCTCAAATTGCTTTTTTTTTCTGAGAGACAATTTTCTTCAACTTACTATCAAGCCTGTGTCTATATTTGCTATACGAATCCCCTATTCGCAGCACCTGTTTTGTGATGTGTGACTTGTCATTAAAGGGATCCAACTTAACTTCAAGCATAAATATTTTGGTAATTTGATTCCATTGGTAATGCACAAAAAAAGAAGAAGAAAGATTTTACTGATTCCAACTGTTTCTTTGTGACAGTTTCTGAACAACAGACTTTTTACAAGACCTTTTTCTCTTTTGCTAGAACCCACCATTCCAATTTTGCAAAGCACAATCGACTTAAACTCTTTTAGGTACACATTCATCTGCACAGACTCCATTGTTTTTCATGGGTGGACCAGAAATTTCTTTTTAAAAAGACCACAACTTTAAAATATTGCCCGTTGTAAACTCCGTGTTTTTATGCTATCTGCCTTTCAAAGTATTTGAATGGATAAATTTATTATTGACAGCTCCCCGTAATGTCACCGGATTCAGTCGGGATTTAAAGTAAGATCTCTGAAACACGATATCCTTTCAAGCATCAAATTTCATTAAGATCCGATCACTCCTTCGTAATTTAAAAATACCTCATTTTTTCTAATTTTTCAGAATTAACCCCTCCCCCAACTACCCCAAAGAGAGCGGATCCGTTCCAAGTCCCGGTGAATGAGCCTGTTCCTCTATTCAGCCTGCGATAAGTAGCCATATCCCCATGGAGTCTTGCCTTCCGTCTTTGTTCTATGATCTGCAGCGTTTCACTAGTTAGGCACAATTTTTTCGATAAATTTCTCGTGCCAAGCACAGTTGTGCTCCTTGGCTCGTCTGCGATCTACAATACTTCCAGTCATCTCCGCTGCAACTAACTGTGCCAAGGAGCTCGGAACGAATTTAACATCTTGACACGAAACTCAGGCAGTTGTTTGGCTGCTCAAGTTTGGTAATACCTGCAGCGACTGGGCTTCTTTCCGATCGTTGTGCCTGGAGGCGAAGCTGGACTTCTGAACAAGCCAGTCGTCGACACTTCCTTCTCTGCTGATCTGTAAGTTCTGCAGTTCTTCTGTGATGATCTCTAGCGTTTAGAGATAATGACGTACTTGGTTATCTTCATTGTGCAACCGTTATTACTATACCATTCATACTGGTGGACAGTTCTGCGTTGAAAGTAAGTGTTTGCGATAACGAGGTAATGGGATTGGCATAGTTCAAGTAGGCGAAGAGTATTATCGTTAAGTTGGTTGAGGGAAACAGGGCCAATTGTGCCGTGCCAACACCCCTATCATCACACACTGTCGCGTTGAAGTCACCGAGAAGTACAGCGGGGGCGTGTGGGGACAATGTCGGGAGACATATGGTCAGAGCAGATGAGAACTCTTCCTTGGTTGCGTTGTTCGAGTCGTTAGCCGGGCGGGAACATGTAGCATGACGATAGTCATCTCACCATGCTTGAATCCAAAGTGGGCCTTCATTAGTCTGTCTGATATGATGCAAGAATGATGCCTTTCTTGCGAGACTATTTAAAGAGAGGCCAACACCATTCCTTCTCATACTCTCTCCAGACTAGAGCAACGAGTGATTGTTGCCTGTTTGCTCTTCTCCGCTTCCGGTAATACGGGTTTCTGCGAGACCGATAATCGACACTTTATTCTTATGAAGTTCTACAGAAAGTAGGTTCTTGATGCAGTTGTGTAGGATTCCTTCCGGAAGGATCTCCAAGAAATCAAGGTTCTTGAAATTGGGAGATTTCTTCGAGCTTTCGTCCTTGGAGGCCTGAAAAAAAAAATAGATGCAAGGTTGTAAATTCATTACAAAGCACGAACCATTAAGGACGCGGCTCTTTGACTAGTTCCTGTAAAAGGACAGAATATATTTTGACTTAGGAGGGTCAAGCTACAGTAGTTTATCAATCATCTTAGTTGGAAAATCCGAGTTTATCACTCACGCATTTCTTCTTATAATTAACAAAAATATGACAAAAGCTCAACGTGAATGAAATATGCTTCTTTCCTCTTTTTTTAAGATGCTTCTGCTAAAGGGTATGGTCTTCACATTTGTGCCCTTGATGTTTCTGAAGCTTTCAATAGTATTGTACACAGCCAAGCTCTCTATTCTCTTTATAGTCAGGACATTAAAGTTTCACTTATTACGCCTAGAATCGTTCTAACTTCAGGATCAACAGTTTTTCCTTATTTTTCATTTAAATCTACTTTTCTTTTACTGTATATTTTAAAAACACAATTCCATTGATTGAAATAGAATTTTATGCCATATCAAGATTTAGCAAAGATATGAGGTTCATACCATTTAAAGACAAGGGATCTTAATGTAAATTCCTCCATACTGAAAAAGTGTATTTTTAGAGTAAACTAGCCAAGGGCTCCTATATTCTTATTCTGGCCTTAGACGGAAGATAGGGGATACCAGTTATTTTTTGGATAAATAAGTTTTAGAATTCCAATTTTGACCTTTTTCAATCCATAATATCATCGTCATGGGATACCTCATATCTTGAAATTCATTTCCCCAGATCACAACTAGCTGAATTATGGAATTAAACCAGTGAAATTTTCAGCAAGATGATACCGGTTAAGACGAACTTGTGTTAAGTCTTGTGTTTCGTGCTTGTATACTTGTGTCTTGCACTCAAAAGATATGAAACCTACCGACCACGTAGAATAAAGGTCTATATGCTTGTTTTAACTACTGAATAACTAAAGTTAAGGCGCATGAAGCCGTCGCGCTGACCGTCGTTAAAAAGCGCCAGGTGGTATTCACCACCCTCGCTGAGGGCGCTCGCTGCAGCAGCACGATCGGTTTCCGCCGACGCAGCAGACCCGAAAACTCCCCAGACGAGCAGCAAGGTGACGAGACGGCTCTTGATGGACATCGCTTCCCTCCAATTCTACGAAGCGAACCGTAGATAAACGCTGCCGGCAACAGCAGTGCTTTAAGTCATGGGCCCGTGTGGCAACTGGTATCATCAGCCCGGCCTTGATGGGAGCTGAAGCGATGCAAATGCGGTTGATGACGGTGATTTTTCTGACGTTGGCTTTTGTCACACCAGCGCTGGCTGATAACCACCAGAAAGCGGTGTTGGTGACGGGTGCATCAAGCGGAATTGGGCGTACCAC
>JAAAKM020073195.1:146347089-146366273 GCA_010016025.2 Alatinidae sp. Z8VKAUB7J3
TGTTGAATGTCGATTCTGAGTCTTTGGTGCAATGCCGTTTGTTACATGTGAAGACTCGAACGCTCATTCCTTCCAAGCAGCAATAATGAAAGGTCGAATCGGTTTGCGCTTTCCGGAAATGGTTTTGGCAGATGCACTAAAAAGCGGCTTTTAACTTGTATGGCGAAATTTAGGTGATTATTGTCTGGTTATACCAACTGAAAAAGTGAGCCTCCTGGTATCCGCCGTACGGGTTTTTCCTAGGGGGAGTCTTGTGTCTCCGCGAAATACTGCGGAAACGATTCGATCACAAATAACCAGAAAATCTAACTATGGCCAACCCAACTTCCAACCGTGAACGCGAACAAAACCCTGCTATTTTCGTAAAATTGTTCTATGTATTCTACATTGTCAAATTTCAAACTCTCACAACTGTTTCTGGAAAGTTTCCCTCAAATTCTTATCCCGGATTCCATCAGCATCATAACTGCCGTGAAGACTGAATTTCACATGTATATTATAGATGGTAGTATTGTCTTATGTTTTAACCTTTCCGTTAGAAAAACAGCAATCCAAAAAGTGCTAGTCTTCATTTAAAAAGACACATAATTTTTGGGAGGATGTGGGGGGATGCGTAAATATAGTTAAAAATATTCACGAAATGTGTACCAGAAACGTCGACTCTTTCACCGTTTTTATTCCCAGAACCCTGTGTTACGTCTCCCGTTAAAAAAAAGGGATAACCAACATTCTGAATTTTGTTTTTCTAAGGGTCAACGTAAGTGTTCTCTTCTACGAGATATTAAGAGATTGTCGCTTGAGATCAGTAGAAAAAGTTGACCTTGCCTAACTTGTGACTACATTGCAATGTGGACAACAATCATTTGGTTCAGATCAGAGACCTGGGATGCACAAGATACTATTCGTGATTTATGAGTGCCCTCTACAGAATCTAGACACCATCTGTGAGCTGTATATATATCTTTCCAACCTAGTCGTTTTTTCATAAAGGTGCAAGAAAGTGAATGTAAGAATCTGAATATGAAGAATGATTCTGTTCGTTTTAAGTATTTTCAGAGGCTTCTCCGTAATAGCTGTTTTCATTAGTAAAATTTAGAGTCAAATCAGCCTGCTTATTTAGTTATGACTTCAATAGTGACTTAAGCCAAATATCAAAACCAGTATGATCCCCTTTGTATCATACATGGCAGTTATAGTCAAAACCCATTTTACCAACAGGCTAAAAACCCAGGCTGGAACCTGATTTCTTCGATCATGTTCAGCTTGTTTTCTGTTAGAACCACCCACACCTGCAGTGGAACAGTGGGCTAAAATTTATATACCAGTAGGCAACTGAATATAATATTTTATAATACAAAGAGAAACATTTGAATGCCACAAGGTAATTTATGTTTTTATGCTAAACGCAAACGACTCTCCCTCACTCCTCGAGAACTAAAAAAGGAAAGGAAAAAATCAAACTATGAGTATCGATGGTTGCGTCACCTTATAAACAGGGAAATACGGTCATGCCATCTATTTTTTATTCATTCTGAAGAGATACAAGATCCGTAAGTATCTGTTTTGTGTTAAGGTCGAAAGGGTTGCGAATATCAAATTTTAACAACCCAAAATAATTATGGTGACACTGGAGTTTTTAGCCTGTTCAAAACTGGAAACTACCATTACCAAATTCTTATCCATTACATCCATTAACGTTGTGTCGATTAGATTTATAGAGTCCCTTCCATTTTCTATCTATATCCCATTCTCCTCTCATTTACATGCCTATGTCTTATGTTGTCCTATATGCCTATATTGTCTTGGGCTGTACTTGTAAGTGTGCTAATTTTTTGGTTTGTATTTATTTTGCTCTTATTTCTCATCGATTAGTTTGTAATGAAAAAAACAACAACTAATTTTTAAATAGCTTAAAGCTAAATAAATAAAAGAGAATTAAAGAGTTAAATAATGAGAAATAATGAGAATTAAAGCTAAATAATGAGAATAATGATAAAACATAATGAGGGGCAATGGAGGTAGCTAAACTGGAAGTGTGAAAACCTGATAATAGAAATTTTTGAAGGTAATAAAGCAAACAAATTTTTATCCCTAGTTTAGGACCCCCTCTTATCACAATTGGCTCAGGGCCAATTATTTTACTGTTGCGATTAAATTACTGGTACTGAATTGGAAATCTACAGTGTAGAGAAGACCTGCCTCAAGTTATCATGTTTATTAACGGGGCAGTCAACAATTTTGGAAGATCGCTAAAACAGAAAAAAACCTATTGTTCATTGTTTTAAATAAACCTTTCAATTTTTACTTACATTTTTCGGATATTTAAGACTTTTATGGGAAAAATCTACTCACTCCTGTGCCGCCTGTCTATCATTTATCGAAAAGCAAATTTACATTATTATCATCTTATCAATAATAGGATAGAAAAATATTTGAAAATTGTGTAATAGTAGTCCCGCCCTGTATAATGTGTTTAATACGGTATATCTATACATCATTTACAGGCAACAACAATCAAAACGCGCAGTTATACACAAAAGGTTTATTGTATAATCGATAAACCATTATTAAATTTATTTTTATTGTGACTGAATATTAAAATTATTTGAATGGGGAGGGAACACATGTCTGGTTAACCAAACTGGGGGGGGGGGTCTGAACAGTTAGATAATCTCTATATTAAGCCGTTTGCTAAGAGTCAAGGTTTCAATTTCTGGGCAAAATTTCAGAATTCTAGAGTTCGAACAATTCCCAGAGAATATTAAGAGATTGTCAACAGACAAATGACCTAAGATTTATTATATAAGAATACAAATGCACCAACCCCCAGCACCAACAATGACAATCGATATTAGCTTTTAAGCCTCCACCTAAAGGAAATTATTTCCGTATACCAGACACAGCAATAAAGCGATAACTGCTCTGCCATCTAGTCAACATATCATAAAAACTAAAAACTGCCAAACAGGCCTGATTTCTCTGTTTCAATAAATTTTTTCTTATCTCCATTCTAGAAATCGGCACAAAAAACAAAACAAAAAAGGGTATAACACTTTTTCTTCAAACATCAAGTTAAAAGCAAAATAGCATTAGCACATTATTATTCGAAATACCTTGTCGATAGAAGTGACCAAAATAGCATATTATTGATGTGTACTTGTATATTTACCATACACTTAAGTTTATTGACGTAACACGTTTAGACTTACCTCCCTAATATCTCCAAAAGTTCAGCTATACCATTATGCCTTTCTGTTTCATAAATGAACCTAAAATGAATAAATATTATAAAAAATATATTTTGTAATGAAGCCGAAATTAAAAATTTTTTGTTTCATTAACAGAACGATTAATTGAAAATGACTAGACAATCGATCTAAGCCTACCGATTATGATGGTGAATGCCAAAATCATCTAACTTTCATATTCTTTGAATGGATTAAACTAATTTTTGTTTGTTCCGGGCTTCATTTATTTATTGATGGTGATTCATGGCAGCTTTACGCTTGAAAAATCATTATCCTTTTTTTTTGCTCGTCCTTGGTTTAATATAGCTTTTTACTTTTCATTGAAAAAATTCTTTATGGAAAAAGTTGTTTAAAATTAATTTATATCCGTTTTTAATTAACATAATCATTTTAAAAGGTTAAGACAATAATATCTTAAATATTTTCGGTTTTCTCCGCAAGAATCCAGATTTTGGCTTGCTATTTAGATGTTTTATGAAATTTTTGTAACAGTAGTTGTATTACAATGCCTTATATTGATGGGTACGGGGGAAATATTCAAATATACGGGTTGAAAATCTTCTGTTTTATAAAGATGATGGAATTCCAACAAACAGCCTTATACAACTTTTAGTAAAGATAAATACTAAGCCGCTAATTGTTTATTCATTGACCTGTTTTGACACACATTAGGACTTAGCTCACTATACAACAAAGTCAGTGCCTAGCGTGTCTTTAAAATAATTCTTGATGTAGTTCTTTTCTGTTCGAAGTCATGAGCTCGTTTTTGCATGTATTTAGGGCTTACTTTTTTTCGTATCGAGTCACCAAAATGCCACATTTTCGACTAAATTATGTGTCAAGCCTAACTCATTCGTCGATACATGGCTTAACTAATGTATGCACCGAATCAGAACTTAGCTCAATTTTGGAACAAAACAGGATTTCAGTCATTTTTCATCCTGTCGGTCTTTGGCTTGAATTTAGGTCAGTTGTTCACCAATCCCGAACATCTCTCATTTTTACTGCAAATCAGGACTGCTTTACATTTCTACAACGATTCAGGATTTGGCTCATGCTTAGACTAAGTCAGTTCAGGACTGGGTGATGGTTTTGTTTCTGATTCAAGATTTATGAATTGTCCACACTAAGCTACCAGGATTTTGATGTTTGAACTTAGCTTACAAGGGCTCAGTCTCCAGGGTTAGCTCGTTGTTGTTTTGTTGGCACAACACTCATTTTTGTACCGATGTCCCCTGTGGTTGGTGCGCAACCAAACGCTGGCCCAAAAACGTTGCGAGTGACCCTGATGTGCTGGTCAAGGTTGGCGGCAAGCGCTACCCATTACGCGCTGAACTGATCGAAGACCCGGCAACTGTGGAGCGGGTCTTTAAGGGATTGGCGATGCGGAATCTGGAAGACCTGGACGGCGTTGCGCTGTACCAGATGGTGAACCGTTAGCACCTACCTTCGACGGCAAACCCAGCCTAGAACAGTCTGAACCTCGGGCGGCCACTCGACCGGTGTCGGCTGAATCGCGCCTGTCTGCGCCGCCGCATACGCTGATGCAGTTCCCTGCGTTTGATGGTCAGATACTCATCCCGGGAAAGATCGTTGCTGCCTGTCCGCGCGTGTGCCGCATCGCGATACCGGCAAAAATCCAGAAACGCATCGATTTCCGGCTTCAGCTCTTTCACCACCAGTTCGATCATGATGGCGTCGTCGACATAACCCAGGACCGGTACTTCATCAGGAATCAGATCTTCGGGCTCACTCAAGTAAACAAGTGCGCCTAATACATTCTTCCGCTCGGCGGCCGGGAGATCCCCGCGCAGCAGGTGCAGCCAGGCCTGACGCATGGCGTTGGGACCCGACTCGACGAGGGACAGGCGATCGAGGCGCTCCGACCAGGCGAGGGCGGCCGCGACCTGGGCCTGCTGCTCCTCGCTCAGGCTCGCGGGCTGCATCAGCTGGGCGGTCCAGGGCTGCGGCGAGTCCTGGATCTTCGCGGTGGCCTGGTGAGCCCTGGCGGCGAGGGCGTCCGTCGCCTGCACCGCCCCGCTGTGCAGCGTGATCAATCCCACCGTCACCATCAGGCTGAGGTAGGCGCGGCCGAGGCCAGGCACCCGGCCGCCCTTCTTGAGGTGCCAACGCAGCAGCTTCTGGCTCGGCTTGAGCAGGGCGCGCAAGGTCACGAGCCACAGGAAGGCCAGCACCCCGGCGAGGCCGAGGGCGAACAGGAAGGGAATGACCTCGTAGATGCCGCGGAGGCACAGGAAGCAAGTTGATCTAGGATACTTCTTTGGTTCTTATACGTTCTAAAGCCTGTTGAATTTCCTCTCATCACTGAAAAATTTAGGTTTTCAATTAAATTGCAGGTACTGGAAATCTCAAGCAAATATAATAATAATAATTTATTTTAGCCGCTCATACAAGAAAAAGAAGAAAAACGGAGTAATACAAAAGAAGAAAAAGAAAAACAAAAAACACTTGAACGCAAAAGAAGAAATTAAACAATAACTAAGCACTCATAAATAACAATTATGCGCTCATAGATCAGATGTAGAGGCACAAACTCAAACAATGTTTGAAAAGCCTTTTTTCTACCCTTTTTCAGTAGATGGCACAAGGACTATTGGGTTAACTCTGATTTGAGATCTTAAAACGAATGTGTTTCTTTCGTAGAGCGGGTAAAGAAGCAAAAACTTGAAGTATTTGCGTTATACAAAGCCGACTTTTAATCTATCAGTCTGGGCGAACTGGTCCCATAGCGACGATACATAAAGCAGATGAGGGAAAGCAAACATTGAAAAAAGCTTTGCAAGGATCTGCTAATTCAAGCAAAATTTCAGAGAGACAGGTTTGCCGTAATCAAAGCAAATGCTGTTGGTAAATTTCTCTAACATTAGTAAACGAGACCTTTTGATGTCATAACCACACCGTATTCCCAAGGACCTCATGGATTTTCTGGGGGCAATTCTCGTTCGTTCAAAAGTCACATATGTAACATCAGTTTTGCTGCTTGCTTGCCGAGGGATAAAATTCCTAGAACTCCGTCATTAAGAACTCCGTCATGCACTCTCAGACAGATAGTTCCGTATCCAGTTTTCTGGCGGTCCTAATTCTCTTGTAGAGAGGCAAAGTTATAGCTTAATATCAGCAGGTAGTCACATAAAAAGCAGAGCGAAGTCGCATAGATAGATACTGAATCCTCCAGTAATATTTTTTGTTATTTACACAATGTTTAATAACATCAGCATCAAAATACGCAAGCAAGAACACAATCTTTTATAATATGAGCATGAAAATACGGAAAAGGGTTTTAAAAGACTCGGAAATAGGCTGAAGACTTTGCTGTCTCTAATCAGCTAGAGGCTTTTAGCCCCAAGTACCAAGGTAAAGAAGAATCTAATAAAAATTAGGACAATTCCCTTTCAAAAATGGGGACCAAAATTTGTCTTTCTAGTAAACTCAAAACTAGTATTTTTAATCCCTTGAGCCAAAGGGATCCTAATTTAAGAAAAGAAAAAGAAAGTAGTGTGGGGGTTCCAGGATCGAGCGCCATTGCAAGCAGTTCTTAGTCTTTAGAAACTAACAGGTGTTATTGATTATGCAAACCAGGTTATTACCTTAAAGTTTTGCTTTGGCTGTTACATAATTGTTTACTTATGTAAATGTTTTCTTCAAGAATTCCTTGGTTATTATGTAATTGTTTAAAAACCTAAGGGACGTAGGATATACCCTCAAGGCCCACGAGTCAAGAGTGGAAACCCTAGCTATAAATGATCTTAGTACAATGTTTACTTACGTAGATGACGTAACTTCGCATGACTTGTTTTGGTTCCAAGGGACCTTCATAATTTCAGCAAAAACAGATTTTGAGCGTCAGCGACACTTGTTTTGTTAGAGCTTACGGACCATTTACCTCAGTATAGAAAGAGTTCAGTGCGTCATCATTGTGGATATAGTTCATAGCGTATTCTTTAGTAATGGATGTTTGGCATTAGCAGCTTTGGTAATGTGGACGGCACTAGCAGCAGTGAAATGAAACCTAAAGCACCTAACATAGCACTAGAAATTACAAGGGGTTGTCGGCTAACCCTTGAATAAGATTAGATATTTACAAGATAGGTGATATCTTTGAACAATTTCAAGTTGGAAGAATAGTTATGTTTTGCATCAAAAGTGAATATAACGCATATACAAAGACAAAAAGATGGAATAAATGCGTTAGTGAAATATATTGAAGAAAATGATCTGGATCAATATATAAAAAAGGAGTGACTTTGTTACTTTTCTATTTTAGAAAATGTTTTTTATCTTGTTGGATATTTTACTAGAGAAGGAAATTGAAAGTACTGTTGCCATTTTTCAGAAACTAAAGCAATGTGAAAATAGAATTCTCTACCATTTTTAGGCTGAAAACTATGAATTAGCCCTAAAAAGTGCCAAATTTGGTGCACAATGACCCTGAAATAGCCAATAAATTTATGAATATCAAAAAACTATATGTGGGACTTCCTAGTTGTTCCAATTGCTTAATATTGCATGATACGCGATCTGAAGGGGTTATTTTGAACTTGGGAGAGTATCATTTTGTTTAAATTTACATTTATTTTTATTGGATTAGAAAAAAAATTAACAGCTCTCAGAAATGTTTCCAATTTCAGAAATTTTCATTTCGTTTCACGATTCCTGTGTAGCAGAAAAGTTTTTGTTTTATCTTGCTCTGTTCTCAAACCACTAGCCACTGACCATGAGAAAATATAGTGCTACTTAGTAACAGCATCAGCTAAATGAACGAGCCTTTTCCGAAGTATTTGAGACCATTCCTCGCATAAGAACCTTATAAATTAACAATGGACAGGCTTATAACTTACAACCCTTGCCTTGGGGACTCTGGGTCGTTTCAAAACAAGCTTTAATGGAAAAAAAAATAAAAATATTCCAATATTGATAAAGCAAAAAGGGGAGATGGATAGAGGAGAGTAGAGAGATACCCAGGAGAAACTGAAACGGTTTTAAGTGAAGGTAGAAAAGAGAGAATGAGGACAGAGGACAGACGTTGATTAATAAGTTCATGGATCAAGGGGACGATGAATTTTCAGCAATTTCTATGAGGTTTTAGTTAAGGGAATATACAAGTTTTGTATTAAAACTATACAAAACGGGGGAGATCTAACTGTGTTATTGGTTTTCAGAGAATGCCTTGCATAAAAGGGTACTTATAAAGAAGATAACAAAATTAAATAGCAAATATTTTGGCAAAGATTTCCAACAAGCTGTCTTTGGTGCTCAAAAAAAGGAAAAAGAAAAACTAACAACGGGAGATTTTAGCCAAACAGAAATCTTGAAACGAACACGAAAGTTGACTCTTCCCATGTTAAATCGTCAAAACTTCACCTCTTATAAGCTTCATGTTCTGTTTAATATGGACATATTCAGTGTCCTTCAAAATACGAGTCACTCTCAGGATCGGACTGAATAGATGCGGGGCCCGATTGGATTTTTGTTGGGGGGCCCTCTTTATATATTAAATATTTAAGTAAAACACACCTGCATAGTGATTAATATACTTAAAGTAGTTTAGGTGCGTAATGCAAAATCTTCCTAATATAGGACTATCCCGATTAAATTCAATAAATTTGACATGAACTTTTACGGTTATCAGTTTTCTATACTACGAAGTATATGTTGTGCTAATAAGTACATTAATAAATCTCATCCAGCAATGCAAAATCAAAATGAATATATTTTAATTATTTGAATACCTCAAAATTTATCTTTCATTGTCTGAAACAAACTGCTTTAAATTTCAAAATCGTTTATTGTCCACTTTGATGGTAATATTCAATCACTCAATTAGGCCCAATCTTTCCAATCATCCTTTATCTGGCCCCATCACTCTTCATTGCTATAAACTATGGAACCAAATAGGAATAAACATAGGGACATCTAGATGTTTTTCATAAGCAGAAGTAAGTCTCTCAGCTATAAAGGGGGGGGAGGTTTTTCTGTAAAATCTTAGCTTTACACTCAATTTGGAGTATTTTTCTAGGGCTAAGGGAAACTTTTCTTTTTTAAATCCACCGCAAAGAGCTTAATTTTTGACACCTGAAAGTAATTGCGGAATTTGTAACCTCAGTGTTATCAACAGTTCATAACTGACCCCCACATGTAAATATTTGATTTAATTCTCACTCAAGCTAATGTTTACTTTACTTTTCCTTTACCTACATTTTGCCGAAAATGAGTAAATATTTAACTTCTTTATTACGCCGCCTTTTGGAGTAATTGACCCTATTCTCAATGAATTTTGGCGCCTACCTGGTAGATAGTATTAGTACAATTACTCCTGTCATTTTGTTTTATTTTTGGCCTTTAGCCAAGAAAATAGAACTCTACGTTTACGCTCAAAAAACTTACCAGCAAGATTCTTTGACTGAAGATGAACAGAGTGTCTTGGAGATCTTCGAAGCCGTGGAAAATGAAGACTTTGCAACCATCGACCGGATCATGAATTGGCGCGATGCCGTCTCTCCGATCCACCCTCTAGGATTACGTGACCAGCTTTCAAATGAAGATCGCAACCGCCTCCTGAACGATGCGATATCATTTTCTAAAACGCTCGGTCATCAAGCTTTCACCGAAAGACTGATGATGGCAAAAAAAGCTCATACGATTTAAAGCTCAAGGCCGCCTAGCCTCCAAAAGAGGCTCAGGCGGCTTTTTTTAATCATAAATATTTGTAAATAAGAAAGTTAAAGAATAGTTAAATTAATCATTCAAATATATTAAATATTTTGTTATAATATATGTTCAAAGGGAGGGGTTCTATGAAAAAACCACTTATATTTCATTCTACAATAGAAACCTGCTTTTTATAAGTTGAGGCAGGAACGACCTGCGATATCACATTCAAATTTTTAGGGGAGGGCAAAAACATGTCAGATTCAATACGTTTGACGTCTACGACTAATCAAGGCATTTTTCATCCAAAAATTATCGGTGAAGAGGTACCGCCTAGCATCAATCCATTTACCTCTTTGACCTCGTCAATCAACAAAAAATCAGTTCTACTCGGAGCAGGAAAGTGTTGGGACTCAGCACGTCTAAAAAACGGAAAATTTTCCCAATTTCAACAAATTGGCGGTAGACCCCTGACCATCAACACTTCTACTAGCGATAAGGTTTCAGCATTCGACTTTAAAGTGAAAAACTTCCATGAAGCGTTAACTAAGCTTGGCGGACAACACGCTCAACTCGAACTGAATATGCAACATCCTTTTTTTGATGGATTTGAAACCGTAAAAATCAGCCTTGGGAAACAGGAAATCCCTGCCATTCGTATTCCCTATGACCCCAAGCTCGAAACAGAGTTTAAAAACCCTCAAGCATTTCTCGATTTTGCTAAAATCATGAACTATGAGCTGTCTCGGTGGAACAGAAACCGAAACTCTAAAACACATAATTTTAATATTGAAAGATATATCAAAAGAATTGGCTTATAATGCTGATTCAAAATACATAAGATTCATTAAGTTTATTGTTACCCATCAAAAGCTACGATCCTGAGGAAATTTGCCTCATTTTAGGAATTGGGGGTAACAAGTTGCAAGGGGTCAATCTATTTAATTGGCCCACGACCACTTCTCTTTTCTTCCTTTAATGATTCAAGATAAAAAAAGAAGTTTAACGGTAACCCCTCCAGGCAAGACATGGTACATGTTACTTAATAGGGAATGTTTTCTTCGAATGCATGTATTAATTACGTAATAGGGTTTGTTTACTTATACAAATGATCTCTTTGGCTCATAAGCAATAGGATTTGTTAGAGTTTGGTCGCAAGTCAAAATGCAAAGGTGGGCGTTAAGCTATGGGAAGTTTTTTCTTAAAAAAAATTTCAAGGCCTTTCATGACATTTCAGGACGTTTTTCAAAATATTTTTCTTCGAGATTTTTTCAGAACTCTTCAAGACGTTTCTAAGACATTTTTCTTCAAGATATTTCAAAACATTTCAGGACGTTTTTACATTTTTCATCCAGACGTTCTTCAAGACGTTTCTAGACATTTCTGGGAGTTTTATAAGACATTTTTCTTCAAGACAATTTTCGAGACGTGTCAAGATATTTCAAGACCATTTTAAAAGAAACTTTGCTTTAGGACGTTATTAAGACATTTTTCTTCTAGATGTTTTTAAGGACTTCTCAAGACATTCTTCAAGACGTTTTTAATATATTTGTCTTCAAGACGTTTTTTTCAAAACGATGCTAGACATTCTTCTAGGCTTTTCTTAAGCAATTTTTTTCAAGATGTTTTTCAAGACGTTTCACGACATTTCAAGACATTTTTAAAGGCGATTCCCAGCCTGCGACACTCAATGACTAAACCATATGCACGGAGAGAGAGAGAGAGAGAGAGAGAAACACACAGTGGTAAAACACAAACACACACACATACACACACATTCTATCGATATAATTCGCCGCTAAGCGAATATCAGCCGACAAGCCGCCAAATAATTCAATACTGGTATTGACGCCCCCAATAACCCGCGTAAAATTGTGTTGCTCTGTTACCTCGTCCGTATAGCGCAAAGGATTGGCTCCGTAAATTTGAAAAACAGTAGGATCTTCCAGACGGTTATCCTCGGGATCCATACCGACTAATTGCACTTCGCCCTCGATCGTTCTCTCTACCGGACGAATAGGCGTATAATTCAGAGCCGAACGGACAATGCCTCCCGCCGTTTGGGTTGTGTTCGTAGAAGTTCTGACCAGACTATTTTGAGAACGAGTAAACGCCAGGTTTCCGCTCACTTTTATTCGTTTGGTAACCTTGTAATTGAGATTGGTACGAAAGCCTCCTCTTTGAAATTTCGAACCTTTAATGATCCCTTCCTGGTTCAGATAATTCAACATTACGGAGTAGTTGCCCTTGTCGTTTCCTCCTGAAAAACCCAATTGATAATCCTGAATCGGAGCGCTTTGATAAATCTCATCCTGCCAATCTACTTCAACTTCCGGGCGAAGCGCCAATACTTCGCTCATACTGGGCTTTGCAGAATTGCTCAAACTGTCTGGCGCCCAGAGAAACGATCCTACCGGTAAACCTGCATTTAGATAGGCCGTATTTTGATACGCCATGAATTGCTCGGCGTCGAGCAAGGGAATTTTATTGATAATTTCAGAAAATCCATAGGAGAGATTAAAGTTGACTTGTCCTTTACCTTGCCGCCCCCTCTTTGTGGTAATCATCACTACGCCGTTCGCTCCGCGAGAGCCATAGATAGCCGTAGCGGAGGCGTCTTTTAAAATTTCTATGCTCTCAATATCGGAAGGAGACAGAGTAGCCAACACATTGGTGTTGGAAATGATGCGATTATTTGGCTCAGAAGCTCCGAGATCCCCCTGGCCGGCAGCGGGATTAGTGACTGGAACGCCGTCAATGACATAAAGCGGCTCGTTGCCGCCCAAAATGGAATTTGTGCCGCGAATTACAAAAGCAAAAGCTAGAACTCGCTTCTCAAGTTTTGACTGGAGCCAAACGTGGTGCTATGAACAAACTAACAATGGATGATCTCGTCAAAATCTTTGATCTTTCAAATCCTAAGGGACAAGTAATAAAACCAAATTTGACAAATCCTCCTCCGGCTGGGCAACTTTACAAACTTGGGCCACAAAGCACGGCAGCAAATTCATATCCTATGGGTAACTATAAACCAACCAACGCGTATGAGCTCATGTACAAGAAATAAATCGAACGGTGATTTCTTTTACTTGATAAATTTTTGTCATCTATTAATAAACGATTTGTGTTTCTCTTCCAATTGAATAACTCATGATAAGTTAGATAGCTTTGAATTGACTGACCAAATACTCCGTGTTCCTATTATTGGAATTTTGTTTACCTATATAAGGTTGAAACTTGATGAGTTTTACTCGAACTTGTTGGTACGTTTTCCCTTCTTTTTTATATTTTTGTCTCTTTTTTTGATGTTTTGATCAAACACTAAAAAAATACCCACAGCTTTCCATTCTAATTTATTTTTTGAAATTTAATATTCTATTAGATATTTGAATCGAAAGCTAAAAAAGAAAATCTAAAACTTCACAATCAGATTTTTTAAAATTTAATCTTTTCTTTTAATATTTTAGTCAAAAGCTATAAAACATAAGTTTACTTTTTATGCTATTTTATTATTTTTGAATAATTTTTTCAGCCATGTCAGAGGCGAGACCCTAGTCTTGAAATCAGGTATAAGCAATCTAAACTGGACAAAGTAGAAGCCGCCAAAGAAAAGGACAAAAGAAAGAGAATAGATGAAGATAGGTCAAAGCGAGTGAAGGAAAAGGAAAGGGAAAGAGAGAGACATAGGGAGAAAGAAAAACAAAGAGAGCGCGAAAAGCAAAGAGACCGTGAAAGACGGAGGGAAGAGGAGAGACGGCAAGAAAGAGAACGTCAAAAGGAAAAAGAGCGGCAAAAAGAAAGAGAAAGACAGAGAGAAAAAGAAAAGGGTTTGTAATTTTACTGTTTTTTAAAGTAGAATTGAAAGAAAGAGTCAAACTTTCAAAAAGTTAGATTGCCTAAATTGGCTTTCTCAAAAAAAGAAAAAAAGGCTTACCGTCATCTAGCCCGGAATTAGAATCATTACTACTATTGACATTTAATCCACCTGTTTCGACACTAAGGGCTGAATCCGTTCCTCGCGAGCTTCCGTTAACTTGTTTCGTTAACTGCAAACTACTAAATGTTTTATTATTGTTTGTCTCACTTCCTATAATATCCGTTTCATGGTCTTCACGACAATACAGTCCGTCACTTCGTAACGCGAATTCGTCACCAGGAACTAATTGCCGAGAACAGGAGGTACAGCGGAAACACTGAACGTGATAAACATTTGAACGTGCACGCATTACAAGGTCAGTCCTTTTAAAGATGTCACCACACTTGGCACACTTTGCTCCGAAAAATCTAGAAAATTTGGAAAATAGGATGTATTACAATAACAATATTTTTTTTTATCAACTATAAAAAAAAATGTAAGCAGCAAAAAAAAAAAAGAAACAAAACCACGAACATACAAAGCTACACAAATGGTAACAAAAGTAAACACTACAAAAAAGAAAATCAAAACACAAAACTACAGCTGTACATTGAGCCTGATTTATAGATAAAAAAAAAAAAACAACTACAGAACATTTTGGAGCTGTGTTCTTGAGCAGTTTTGCTGCGCTTAGCAGAATAAGTGCATTACAATTTTTCCAACTATTTTTTTATTTCCCAAATTTTAAGCAGTCAATTCTTATATTTCCCGGATAAAGAGCTAAACCTTAAATAAATTTTTAGTAAAGAGTAGAAGAACTTATGGGAGAAGGGACTCAACTTTACCTCTAAGGAAAGAAACGAGCAAGCGCCCACGTTAAGAAATCCTGTACCCCAGGTGGCGCATGTCAAGAGCGGTGGAAGTATGCCAAGTGCGACGGGAACAGGGCTAAGCGTCGCCCAAACTGTACAAGACTTTGCAACAGTCGATCCACGTGTGGTGGAATTGTGTGGCACCGGTGTGGCTGTGAGCAAAGGCCAGTTCAAAGTCACGAATAATGATGCTGACCCCGATGATCCAAAATCCAAAGAGGGTGTGCTACATAATCCTCACAGTTTTGACGTTCTGGGTGCGAAGTCTTCGACTCTGTTCAACATTGGGTAAGCTAAAAAGGGTGATTCCTTGCAGAAAACCTTAAAGTTACGAATGGCCAAAAAAGGCGGAGTTGTGCGTTTGCAGTGCGATCAACATGAATTCATGCAATCCTGGTATCTCCCGGTGACGAACAAGTATCATGCTACCACCGGTGACGATGGTACCTTTGAGATCAAGGATGTTCCAGCCGGAAAGCATAAGGTGTTGGTCTGGCATCCTATTGCCGCAAAGAATGCGACGGGCAAAAAAGCTATTGAAATTGAAGTTGACGTGAAAGATGGTGCAACGGTTGAAGCCAATTTTGATGTAAAGTAAGTACTACAATTCGCGAATAATAATACGAGGGTGGCTTGGTGAAAATCCAAGTTGCCCTCGTTTTTTATGTCATTAATCCTCTTGGTTTTTTCTGCTCTTGCGTTTGTCTGCCAGTGGCCGTTAAGATCGTTTCACTATGGATCAACAGGAGAATCTATTGTGAGTTGAGGCCCTGTGTGCCACGTGAACTTTCCCTCGCCGAAATCTTCCAGTTAGGGTATTACTGGGAGACCAAAATTCTCCTCACAGCGGTGAAGCTTGATCTCTTTTCTGCTTTAAATGGGAATCACTGTTCTTCTGCTCAACTTGCACAACAACTGAGCCTTGCCGTTCGCCCATTGAATCTCTTGCTGAATGCGTTAGTGGCGATGCGAGTGCTCAAAAAAGAGGAAGATACATTTTTGAATACAGCGGTTGCTCAACGGTATCTCGTCAAATCCCAAGAAGAATATGTTGGGCATCTCTTATTGTTGCATGATGCTGAATGGGAGAACTGGGGAAAGTTAGAAGAAACGATTCGGACGGGACAGTCACCCGTCTCCCAACATGTCTTTGAAACCACTCCAGACATGGGCGAACCACGATGGGGATCGGGTTGCGACCGTTGGCTGCACCCACCGCGCGGACCGCGGCCGGTCGACCGATGGCCCGTGCGACATCGCCGTCGCTGCCGGTCTCGCCGTACGGAATCCTGGCCAGCGCGGCCCAGACGAGACGCTGGGACTCGGTGCCCTGGCCATCGACCTCGAGATCGAACACTCCAGTTGGGTCGCCGTACGCATCCTCCCTTCGGTTCACACCAACCCCATCTTTATCGAAGTCGGCGGCAAGCCGATCCGCGCCAGCCGACGCAGCGCCGAGTGGTGCATCGAAGCCGTGGACACCTGTTGGAACGCCAAGCAAGGTCGCATTCGCGACAACGAAAAGGCAGCGGCGGCAGAAGCCTACGATCAAGCCCGTCAGATCTACGCCCAGATCTTGAACGAGTCCGTAGCGGAATAAACGACCGCAGCCATCCGTTGCTCGTCCCCGTCAACCCCTGTAATTCCAAGTCCCGGGAATACGCTCCCGGGACAAACGACGTCCAGTGAAACCGATCGTCCAAATCTCCCTCGATCTGATTACCATTACCGAGGCACTCGAAACCGCGGACCTGGCCATTCGGGCCGGCGTCGATTGGCTTGAGGCGGGCACGCCACTCATTCTAGCGGAAGGCATGAACGGCGTGCGCGCACTGCGCGAACACTTCCCGGACACGCCCATCGTCGCCGATCTCAAAACCATGGATGGCGGTTGGTTGGAAGCCCAGCTGATGGCCCAAGCCGGCGCCACCCATGTGGTGGTGATGGGACAGGCACACACCGAAACCATCGCACTCGTCGTCAAAGCCGGCTCGGATTTCGGGATTGAAGTGATGGGGGATAATCTCGGGATGGCCGATCGCATCGCCGGTGCCCGCGTGCTCGCCGAGCTGGGCTGCGATCACATCATCCACCACATCGGCTACGACTACCGCAACCTCAGGCGGGAACGGAATCAATACGCCCCGGACCCACTCGTCGAACTCCGTGACGTGGTACAAGCCGTTGACGTCCCCGTCCAAGCCAGCTAAAAACAGAGGAGTTTGTGAAGACTCAGTGTTTTACAAATTGAGACGAGAATGTTCGCCAATTTCTCTTAGTAAACTTTAATGAAAAAGGGTTTAGGACGAAATAGATATGTCTTCCAAAATGAGAAGAGTTGAATATCTGTCCCCAAAGAAAAATCAGGATCACTTAACTCAGTTTCTATATGGGAGTTGTAGTAAAATATATAGAGTACTCTAAGTTAAACTTCTTGCTTTAAACCTTTGTGTCTAAAACGGAAGTTCTAACATATTATTCATTTTACGAAATTTTAGCTACTCCAAAGAGAGAGGGAGTGAGGGAGAAATAACTTTGTGATTTTTTATTATAAATTTTGTAATTTCATAGGATAAAAAAATACATTGGATTATTTTCTTATCTAAAATTATCAGTAGCTACACTTTAAGATTTTGAAATGCCCCCGTAAAGATATAGCACACTTTCTTGTCAGTTTCGGGGCTATTGGCACCACTGAATCTCATGACACATATAAGAATTGTAAATGAGTCAAAGAGAGAAGCGTGTCCAATGTCAGCAATGAAAATAAAGCGTGTGTATATTAACTCCTCGCTTTTCTTGGGAAGAAGATGATACATGTCTATGAAGCTCAATTTACACGTATGCGTATCAAAACATTAATTTGTAGCCGCCAGCATTTTCGACCAATCAGAGATTGTTTTTGTTTTATAATTAGTTTTACGAAACCACAAAAAACTAAAAAGATCCATAATAGTAGCACTGTCAAAAGGTGAACAAGAGGGGAAGATGGTCGTTAAGTTTACAATGAATCGCCAGTAAAATATAATGTACCAGCCATTCGTTTAACCCAACGAAAACGAAACTGATGTTTTTTAACTATAATGTGCCAACCGATTATGTATCTATCATTCTAGAAGGTACTGAGGTAAAACCAGTTCAGGCTATTACTTACCCTGGAGTCCGAATTAATACATCGCTCAAGAATACGCGTGAACTTGCTATTTACATCGCTCAAGAATACGCGTGAACTTGCATCAACTGTGTATGCTTTTGTAACTGTTTGAAAAGCTTCAGCCACCGCTGCTTCTACATCGAACTTCTTTTTCTCCTCCATTTTTAATCCCTGGGACTCTGCATAATACGGTTCTGGGTTTCTTGGTGCAGTATAGACATCAGCAGCAGCGTATGCGTTGGTAAGTGTATCGAAGGCTTCAGTCAGTGCAGCTTCCACAGCATATTTTTTCTTTTCCTCATCCATCTTTAGTTTTTGAGCCGCCATTTCAGCTTTCGTTTTTTCGTGATCTTCGGAGATCTTCTTATGGGTATGTGCAATTGTTTTATATGCCGTGGCAATTTTGGCCGCAGTTTCTGCAACTTTTTCTAAATTAACCTTAGCAGTTTCAGTATGATCTACTGGGATTGCTGGAGCTTGATAATGTTCTGTGTTACAGTTTCCTGTGCAAGTTATCACCGGTTTATAGCCTTCCTCGTCGACAGTGTATGATACAATGTGAATACATCCATCAGGTTGGGGTACTGTATATTCGCCTGTAACTTTCTTATCATCCCTTCTTTCTTGTACTTTTACGCCGTTGGGAACATCGTAGCTAAACTCGTATGGTTCTTGGTTATCCATGACTTCCAGTATACCTGATGGAACGGGCTCATAGTAATTTCCATATTGTCCTCGTGCGACGGCAACAAAGATAGCCTGCAAAAAAATAGCACAGTTACTCAAAGTGTAATCAAGTCTCTTTTGTCGTTTATCTTACTCTGTAATATTGATGAATGTCCATAACATCTAGCCAATCATTTGAACCTATACGACCGGTAGCTCAAGCCAGTATTTCTCCGAAATGTTTTTACAATCAGAATCATTTGGCTTCCGATCATCCCAAGAGAGTATACCCTATTCTTCTCAAGACCAAGGGACCGAGTTGAAACTTTCAGAGAAATTTATTGGTTGGATGGTAACTTACATAAAGGCGGCAAAATATTTTTTCCTCTCTTCATAAAAGAGTAATTTTTTTCTTTTTTATGCCTGTTGTCAACAGTCTATTCACTCGAGGTCCTCGATGCCCCTGGTGGCAGCGTTGCGCTGTCGATCGTGTTAACGTATGTCGCGAGAGTGGGAGACCTCCCCATTGAGACGATTCAAAGAGTGATCAGCAAAGAAGTGGGCAGCGATGCCGAGGACGTTGTCATGACGACGGCAGACCAACTTTTTTCGGCGGGACATGCGGAGGGGCGGGCGAGCATGCTGCTGCAGCTCCTCGAGAAGCGTTTTGGCAGACTGCCTGAAGAAGTCTGTGCCCGCGTTCGTTCTGGCGATGCGGA